>JBBBDQ010002082.1:2040000-2498116 GCA_037127315.1 Ascarosepion bandense
GTTATTTCTATCTAGTATGGGGTACATTGACAGCTGAGACGTTACACTTAATCATGTCAAGCTGGGTATACATGAAAACCTTTAGTATTCCCTTTCCCAAATGTATTTCCCACATTTCTACATTTATATACACTGACGAAAAAAATTAAACTAAATCTCATTAATAATGACTTTCCTAACTACATCATTGATTACTAAATTAGACGGTCATTAGACTTATTAGCATTAATAAAAAATTAATACTTCCCCAAATTAACCCTAAACATACGAAACCGACAATACCGTAATCAAATGCATTCTAACAATAAACAAACGATAAACACCCCAAAATAATCTCGTATGTATTTACATATATTTCCTACAGAACCCAAGAAAAATACGACTATATATATACTATACTAAATTTATCACAGAAACTTATATTCAATAACTCATCTCTATTAACTAGAGTTTTGGAAGAAAACAACATGGTATACAAGTTTAAATGTATTTGTATGATTGTATTTCTGATAAAAATATATATACATACTCTAATAACCTTAGCCGAGGCAGCCTCGATTTATTCTCACTGCTCATGTCCGTGATAAGAGCGAAATATATATATATATATATATATATATATATATATATATGCAGTATATACATTAGTACATCACTCATATTATCATTGAATAAAAAGAGATATGGTTTTATATATATATATATATATATATATATATATATATATATATATATATGTGTGTGTGTGTGTGTGTGTTTGTGTGTTTGTGTGTGTGTGTGTGTGTGTGTGTACACAGTATCGAGCATAAAGATCAGAACGATATTAAGAAAAAGTCTAAATATAAAATGACATTTTATTTTGAATCTTCAAAGAACATTTAATCAAAGAAAAAATATATAAATGTAAATTATATAATTCCAAAATATCAAGCTCACCCAACTTATTTTGTTAAGGTTATCAGGATAATTACATAATCGAAAAAATAGATGATCAAAACATCAGACCGATTAAATAAATCCATAGAAATTAAAAATGTTTTTGCATTGAGAAAATTTTATTAGGTTAAGAATATAAAATCGGGTATTTTACTAAATTACACCGGCTCTTTACTGGCTCTTGCATTGTTTACATGGCGAAAACATCTGACATTATTGGAACTTAGAAAACTGATAGTCAGTTTGCATAATAAAGATAAACACTCGGTTGGGGACATTTCAAAGTGTATGGGGAAATCTAAAAGTGTTAGTCATAGTATTTTAAGCAAACTTGAGGAAACTGGGTCATGTGAAGCCAATAAACAACCTGGCAGGCTGAGGAAAACTACTGTAATTGAAGACAGATGGATTGGTAAGGAATAAAAAAGGGTCGTTTTTGTGACAGAAAAGGCTATTTCTAAAAGGGGTAATGCTAGCATTGACTTTAAAATATTACGGCATATTATTTCCCAAAGACATATTGAAATAAATCTGAACATTCGAGTAGCCTCTACGAAACCTTACAATTCTAAAATGAATCAAATGTGCCGATTGAATTTTGCCACTAAACACGTCATATGGATAGAAGATTAGTAGAATTATGTTAATTTCAGCGATGATTCAAAGTTTAACCTGTTCGGTTGTGACGTGAGAATCTTCTTTTGACGCAGTCTTAAGGCACGATATTTTCATCTGTGCGTTAGATTTGGAGTAGGAATTGTAACAGTGTTTGGCATGATTTCATTCAATGTTACGGAATCTCTTACTAGGCTACACGGTAAAATTAACACAATTGTATACAAAGACATATTCAAGAAACATGTTGTACCTAATTTGAGAAATGCAAATAATCAACTAACTGTATTTATGCAAGATAACGCACCATGTCATACAGCCAAGTCTGAGGAGGATGTTACTTATTAAGCTTTATATTTTAGAATTATATAATTTGCATTTCTATACTTATTTTTTGTTGATAAAATGAACTATGAAGATTAGAAATAAAAGGTTATTTCACATTTAAACTTTTGTTTTGATATTGTTCTGATCTTTATGCACGCTAGTGTATATATATATATATATATATATATATATATATATATATATATATATATATATTTGCATTTTTGTATGTTCATATATATATATATATATATTTAGTGTATCAAATAATTCTCTAAACATATGCTGTTTAATATAAGAGACAATGAATGTTTATTATGTTTAATCATGAGCCGTTCTAAACGTCGTATTTGGGCTTTAATTTCAGTTGAAAATAAAGACAAAATTCTTCAACATTTAGAAAAAATTTTATTAATTTTTTTCTATGCTTTCGGCTCACATGAGCCATCTTCAGAGAGGTTATTTAGACTGTAATACAATAACATCTACCATCACCGACGATTGTATTTTGTGTTGACATAAAACTCCGCTTGGCAACGGCAATAGTTACCAAAAATAATAAACACAGTTCTCAAATTTGCAATGCGATTTATGACGTCACACCGCGTGATATCGCGAAATGACAACAAAAACATGTAGTCAAATGCAATGTAATGTGCTATCTCCGGATTTAAAGGTGATTTTATTGAGTGTTGGTTGTTTAGATTTGATGTACATGGCCTCCAATATCTGAAAGTTCCTCTTACTGTGTGTATGAGTAAGGATCACCGTATTGTTGACCCAAATCTATTTGCTATTACCTACATGTTTAACAGCATATGTTTAGAATATATATATATATATATATATATATATATATATATATATATATATATATATATATATATATACACTACCGGCCATAATATTTAGGCAACCCTAGGTTTTAAAAGAAATGACGGATTTCATATTATTTTTACGTGGATAATTCTAAATGAAAATAAAATCGTTCTTTCGTTCTTTTTGTTACTTTGAGAAATTTCACATTTAGACTTTTTCTTAACATCGTTTCAATCTTTATGCTCTCTACTCTATATGCACTAATAAATTCACAGTGATGTTTAATATACTTGAAAGGATGTTGACCTGCCGACAATAACATTACAAAGACGTCTTATATTACATTTTTCAGATACATTCTCTAACGTCCAATATTTACAGAAATATTCTTACTCACTTTCATAATACAGGTAAAGACTTGTTAACAACACAAATATAGCACACTTAGAAAATAATAAAAGATACATGAAATTCTCGAGACTTTCTAAATCAATCCGACTAACTAACATTAAACAATATTTATTAAGAGTACTGTAGAAATAATTCAAATTCATTTGAACCGACTAACGTTTAACATCCTGTTGCAATTTACTACCTGTGGTTAATTATTTTGCAATGGGAACGCTGTTTACAAAACAACAAAACCACAGCGGTTAATTTTAATATAGTTATCACATTGTGCGTTTATAAAAATGGGTATTTACAAAAAGTCACCATCAAAATTATTAAAATTGCATTTTGCTTGTTTCCGCAGTTCAAGAAGAAGTTCAAGTAAAACTACAACAGCGGCCTTGATAAATTTCAATATAATATCACATAATATCACGATTAGAGAATGATTACGAATTATTGTAAAAATAAACAAAATATGTCGATATTATTTCATGAAACATAGTTGAACGAAGATATAATGGCTAAATATACATACGCATATGGACATATATATATATATATATATATATATATATATATATATATATAAACATGTGTCAAATAAAATGTCAATGTACTGTTTCAAATAAGCGGCGTATAATCTTGAGTTTTCATCTCAAATATCACGGTGGCCAATGACGCCCTGCCTATTGAGTATTCGGTATTAGCAATTCACAGATCGATAAACTGTTTCAGAGCCGATGTTCCGTATCGATAAGCGGAGACTTTAAAAACGACGTGCGTTATATTGAGCCTGAAATCTATTTTGTTTCTGATGGCTGGCTGCTTTTGATGGAATTCCGTAAATAAGCCACATCATGTATACACACGACGTCGTTTTTCATCGGCAGGACTTTCTGGACCTTGTGATAAAGAACAGTCCCGTGTATTCAACATTTATTTGGTGCAATGTCCACCTTCACAAGCCGTTTTTCTTACTGATATTTTGCCGTTCATGGAACTGTTTATATTACGCCGCTTCAGTAAAGAATCACACACACGCATATATTTTGTCCACAGCACGTCATATTCCCCCCACCCAAACAAAAAAAAAGAAATTTTTTGTTCCCCTGACAGCAAATATTGACCTTGAATCTTGTATGGTTTCAGATAAAAATTTAAATATCACCTCGACGATCTACACATTTTAAACATTAAAACATATTTCTGCAAACATTCAACTGTTTTATCACAATTAAATATTTCTTGACAGCCATTGTCAATGCAATATTTCAAATTTTGTTTTAGATATCATATATATATGAAATGTATAGAATAACACAAAATAATGCTAACATGTTTAATGCAAATTTCCGAAATGGTTACACGAATACTCATGTATAAATTGATTTTTGTTACTGGAGAAATTAATATACTTAAATAATCGGTAATTGTTTATGCTGCGTCCGGTAACCACGCACACATACAAAACACAGAAAAAACAAGTATGCTATTTTTCTTTCATATTCTGTCACACGCAATTTTCTATTGTGTTTTAGTGGCTTTAATATCGCGATTGTACTTGATTACCTTGATAAATCCCCTATGTATTCAGATAGTTTCGTTTGCAGTTCCTGCTACCACTCTATACTTCTCAGTTAACCTTATTTTCTAATTAAATCGTGACCTGTTCAAGTTTATAATTAGCCGTTTTTTTTCTTTCTGTATAGCCCCAAGATCTTCATTTATTTCCTATTCTGATGCTACTACAGCTCTACCTTCCAATTTCCTTGACTGGTTCTCTGTATTTGGTGATATTACTACATATATATATATATATAATGTAGAGAGGCTTGTCACTTGGCTGAGTTATATCAGCTATACTGACTTCGAAATATCGTGATGGCATTATTGCAATGTCTTCCCTCTTCAGGTTATTTTTGTTTTATTTTGCTTTATTTTTTTACTTTGTCAGAGCTTTTTCTAATATTTTCGAGTGAAAAAACATCAAGATAATCTAACATGCATTAAACGGAAAACAAGCCCACACCAATGTCACAAAAATTATACAAAAACAATCAACACGCTTACAAACACGATCTAAAATACTTAATCATGACTTAAAAATACATAAGCAGTAATATATACTGACAAGTTTAAAAAGCATCGACCTAACATAGTAAAAATAAGTCAACCCAACATGTTAAAAAGAGGTTAACTCAATATAAAGCAATTAAAGAGTTATATATTTAAACATGCTAAAAAAATCAAACAATTAAAAGCAATTAACCTCCTACAAATCATCAACTACTGAAGAATCAACATTCATTAAACAAAATATCATTGACACAAAACATCAAATTAAACCATATTATTATATATAGGAAAAGAATTTGCAAAAAGCAGTAGAAAAAACACTTCAAAAAGATAAAATCCCTGAAGAGAGAAGTCTTTACAATAAAGCGTTCACAAAATTTCGAAGTACGAATGAGTGAAATAATACTGTTTAAATAAGTGACAATATTCTCCACGTTAATCCTATTACATCTGTCTCTATCTTGATATCGAGCACTTTATGCAAAACATCTGCTTGCCTAAAATATATACCTACCTGTAAACTTCTGAAAAAACAGCAATTGTTTGACAAAGCATCATTAGAATTTAACCTTCTGTATGTATGTATTTGTACATTATATATATATATATATATATATATATATATATATATATATACTAAACTTCTCGATTACAAACGTACCTAGATACAACACTCACTACAAGAAAACTGAAAGTAAAATTCTCTTCCAATCAATCCAACAACTTACATAAGCAAAATTTATTAGGATGGGCTGAACTCTGAATGATCTTGTTAAAGCTGATGGTTTGAAAAACCGGTCTCCGCACACCCAAACAATACTGTTCCCACAAAAGAACTTAAATCACCTATAAAAACTATCTTCATCAAACGCGCCGATAATCCCAATAATTATGTTACTCCTAACCTACAAGAATATAACCAAAATTTATATTCTATTCTAGATGAAACAGAAGAAATTCACTAAATTATGGAGAATCAATAAAGAAACAAAAAGTATTTAAATAAACTCATGACAACGAACGACACTGAAGTTTTTGGCTTACCTCAAGAAGATAGTTGGTGAGCACCAATATCTGTCAATAGTTTCTCCAGAAATCCGACTAGTTCCCCTTCCGAAACTACTCCTCTCTTGTACAACGAATTCTCCATTTTATGATCATAATGGTAACATCTATATCCGAAGTAATGGTGAGAGCATGGTAAACATTTAGGCCCTGCTTTTGATAACTTCGGTTTTATATTGAAAACAAGTGTTTAAACCAAGCAAGAAATCAGATATCAACGAAGTGTCCGCTGATATGAGTTTTGTTTTCATAAAAATAATAGCTAAAATCAACTTAAAAAATAAAAAAAAAGAAAACTAAAAGTTTACATATTTGTTAATCACAAAATCTCAATTTTTCAAAGATGATATAATCAATTTACCACTTACCATATAGAAAACTTCTAAACTATTGTTGTAGGGAATTACTTACACACTAATATGAACTATACTGGACTACATAAATACCGAGAGTTATCTACTCTCGGGTGTACTAGTAAGTAGCAGCAACTACGATACTCATTTGTTAGTATGCCGTTCCGGCGATAAATACTATTTTAATCTATTTCCTCTATAAACTGTTCCTTTTTTGTAATATAATATTGTTTCAAACCGTATACTGTGTCTGAGTTTCTCTTTTGATCTTTTTCCCAGGGCCACATCAACTATGATAATCAATGCTCAGAAATATATAAAATAGCAGTGTTAACAAACTTTTTAAACAGAGCGCACCCAAATTCCTCTTCCACAAAAAATTTTCCAAGCGAACTGAAACACTTAAAACAAACTTTATTCTGCAAGAAGTTTTCCCGTCTCAAACAATACTGCACATATCCAAGTCTACGATCCGCTCGTGCAGTGAGTATTGCTGACATATCTGGTCCGGTGCTCCTGCTATCCACTTAGGTGTCCTCGACCGACTCCAACGGAGAATCTGTAATGTGATCGATCCCGACTTGGCAGCTAGGATACAGTCTCTTTCTTACCGACGAATGTGGCTTCCCTGTGTCTTTGTCTACAAATATTTTCACGGCTTCTGCTCCGATGAACTTAGTTCACTGGTACCGCCTATGTACAAATTTCCTTGAGCCACAAGAATAGCATCTAGGTCCCACCCCTTCTTTTCTCGCACTTCCCGCCTGGGGAATTCTTTTCCGCATGCTTGCTTTCCTGACCGTTACAATCTCCAAGATTTAAATGTAAAGTCAATAGTCATCTCCTGTCACACTAACTTACATCCTCTCTCTTATGCATTTCTACATCCACCCCACTTTCATGAGTACTCTCTTCCCTCTCCTACTCTCTTCCTGACACCCCCAGCAACCTCTCATACTCCTCATAACATTCGTCCTCGTCCACCCCACTCTCATCAGTAATCTCTTCCCTCTGCTACCCTCTTCCTGACACACCCTGCAACCTCTCACTCCTCATGACATTCCTCAGCACAACAGTAGCAGTAAAATGCCTTGCTTGGGGCGACACGATTATAAAATTAAAAAAAAAAACAATAGCTTTGCTAACTAGAGATTTGATAAATAAATACTATTATTTTAACAAAAATTCTATGCCAACACTAATAAAAATAGAACAGAACAAAGCATCAACATAATTTACGGAAATCAGATGTATAATTATTACAAACAGGACGAATTTGCTATACGACAAATTATAAACACCATATTTCTGCTGTAATCCCCGAAAAAAAAAACTGCAAACTGGGTAATATACTACATGAAATCAAAAACCTAAATTTGGAGATAGATTAAATGCAACTACAATTGTACTCATAAATGCATCACAATTACATAGGCGAATGAAACATATATTTGTTTTACACAATAGCATATGCACTTGAGAGAATTATTAATTTATACATTCACATGTCAAAATTGGCAGTGTGAAAATTTATTAACTCACTCATTCTTTTAGTACTAGATTTTAAAAATTGTTCCTATCGCTTAACCAATGTCAAATCAGATCGACATTTGATAGGGCAAATGTAGGATCTATCGATTCCTTATAGTCAATTGCATTTAATTCTTTGAAGACCGTAAGTGATATGAAAACAAGAAGCTGGAAGAGAATTCCAAAGCTGAGAAGTGCGAGAGAAAGCGATTAGAACAGAACTTATGGTTACATCTTGCAATTTCAAAAGTTAAATCAGGAGACATAGCTGCTAATATATTTGTAAGCTTAAATTTATAAACACAACGTATCAATGGGGGCAGTTCATTAAAACATTCACCATGAAAATATTTGTAAAGATAAGTACCGGAAACCACGTTACGGCTGTAAAATATAGTGCTAAGTCAAGACCTATATTATTGCAGAGTCTTTTTTCGGTTTTACCTCTAGATAATTATCTAATTATTAGAAGAAAAATGATTTGGCAGCTATATTCAACGAATGAATCAATAGTCGAATGAAAAATGATTATCTGAGAAAATTATTTGAGGAAAACATTGTGAATTAACTTTTCTAGCAGTAGATATCAAAACTGAATCGACGTAGTGGTTGTATTTCTTGCCAGTTGAAAAGTTCAGTCGGAGAAGGTTCAATTTTTTACTGGCATGAAGGATAACATCAGCCTTGCTGTTGGAAGGCAAAAACTGTATTCTAAGAGTATTAAAAAGTTCATTTAAAGTGTGGTGCTTGAAAATTAAGATGTATTTTATTGCCATTGTTATCAACAGGTTTTTTTGTATATAAATATATACATATAAATATTGAGTGTGGTATGTTTATTTTTGTATATGCACATTGCCTCTATTTTATTTCAGTAAATAGTCAACGTTCATAATATATTTAGTGAATATATTTCTAGTTGTTCTTATAAATTGAGGCATTTTCTCATAACATAATATATGCGTACTCACAAATACACACACAAGCACACACACGGTCTTAAATATTACGAAAAACAACTGTAAGTTTCATTGCGAGTGTGGGTAAAAACAACGGAAGTAAGCATAGCGAAAAGAAAAGGGAGAAAGAAATGAACGAGAAAATAAAGAAAAAAGTAAAAAGGGTAAGGGGAAAGAAAGAACGATGAAGGAAAAGGTGTGTCAGATTAGCAGGCTGTATTACTTTTAATCTTTACTTTTTAATCATTAATATTAATAGTATCTCGTTTAGGATTTTCAAATCAAATAACCCCTTTTCCATACACACACACACACACACACACACACACACACACACACACACACATTTTTAAAACATTTTTAAACGTCTTCCAAAAAACAGGTCAACAATGAGGAATAAAGTGCCACATTAAGCAGTTATTGGTCAGAATTAAATTACATTTGGAAGTCATTTGATTAACCAAAACTTTTTCAAACCATCAAGCGTTTTATATCAACCGATTTTTCCAAGGTACAAAATGCATTTTCAGAACTCACGACTGGAAGTTTAAATTGAGTGAACTTTCAAAATAATGTAGGAAGTTTTCAAGAATAGTAAACACTTTCATTCGGGTTTCTATAATATATTTTCTAGTGTGTTTAAGCATATATATATATATATATATATATATATATATATATATAGTAATAGTCATCCGCAGACAGATCTGTTTCGCTGTATCACAGCTCATCAGTACGGTTAGACTCCGATTGCTTTTAACCCAGGATTGAAACACGACCGATTCTACCTCTGGACTATGGGCGCTCAGTAGAATAATCCACATACAATCCTGTTTCGTTATATCACATCTCATCATTGTGGCTAGACACATGCACTTGCCTCTGGCCAGGATCGAAACTAGATTGATTTGGTATAAGTCGGAGTCGCTACTCCCTAAGCTATAGGGGCATGGAATCAGAGGATGGAAATTTTAACATGTCGTATATAAGCAATGTATACACACGCCTGTTATATATATATATATATATATATATATATATATATATATATATATATATATATATATATATATATTTGGATAATGAGAAAACAAGACAAAGAACAATAATTACCTGACAGGTTTTATCCTCTGAGGGACATTATGAAGGACAAAACTCGTAGGTTAAGTTTATATTCTTGTCTCTTTCTCTTATTCATTTCATATTCTCTCCAGATACACTATATCTTAATACTTTCACACAGAAACTCACAAACACACACAGGTACCCACGCTTTCACGCACACAGACATACACACACACACACACACACGCACACACACACACACACATATATATATATATATATATATATATATATGATATGATATAACGATATATAAATTTTTATCAATCAAGAACAATTGTAAAGGCAAGATGTATAACAAAGTGGAAATAACCTTCGCACGAAGCGTTACATCCATTTTGTGTACTAAGATCGTGTACGCTTTCGCATAAACGAACCTGAATGGATGCATTCTTAACGAATCGTCTCACACAAAAGCTTTATCCGATTTGTAGTAGATATTTTCTTCCAAAATAGTTCTTGATTTACTGAAAAATATAAATCATTATCTAAGAATGTCGATATGCAAAAATAACAAACTGCAAAAATATATAAAACTTCGATATCGGCCCATTCTTTCAGTTAGAGAAATATCCTTGCTGAAATGCATCGAGAAAAAATCGTCTCGCGATGAGCAAATAAAATAAATACCAGACACATGTGACTTCCTAAAATCATTAACTGAAGAACTGAAAGAAATAGAAAAAAACTGTGTCCATGTTTTTATAACTTTTCTTCATCCTTGGCAGAAATCTTAAGGGACGTCGAAATCTTAAGGGACGAAACTCGTCACACACACACACACACACACACACACACACACACACACACACACACACACACACATACACACACACATATACACACAGATATATATATATATATATATATATATATATATATATATATATATGCACGTGTGTGTGACTACGTGTGTATGTGTGATATTAAATTCTTAACTGTAAATTAACATTATTTACACTTTGTCAAACAAATGTATATGTATGTGTGTGTTTGTTAGTGTTTGTGTGTTTATGTGTGTGTAGGTGTATTACTTTCTTTAACTGTAAAATGCGAAATGTAGTAAAGTGTTTCCATGTAATTTTCTCCATCTTTTCGTCTTTCACATTGTCTAGTTGCAACTGTAAAATAGAAATCAGAATAAACCTACTTTCTAAACCTTAGCTCTTTGGATGATGACTTAGATTGCTTCATTTCCAAAGTGCATTTTTGAATATAGCTAGTTTCACTACACATCCCGTTAATCTTTACTCGCACATCCACTCCACAGAAATACACATTAATTGATAATACTTTTCGAATGTTTTTCTATGCTTGTCCATCTATAAAAATGCACTGTGCATTTTAACAATTATATTTTAATACAATATTAAAGTGCGCCCTAGTTTCAATTCTGTTTCGGGTTTTTAACACCATGCAACTTCGCGTAGACATTGAGATATATATTAATCATTTTCCAGACAAACCAAAGTTTAGTATATAGTTATCTAAAAACGTTTAAGTGTCTCTATACACAAGCACTTGTATGTTTTTTTGTGCATGTCTTTGATGCCTGCTGTTTTAGTCTGCTTGTATTCCTGCAAATTTTGCGGAGGTTGTCGTTCAGGTTTTGTCCATAGAATTTCTCCTGCGATATCAGTTTCCCTTAGTTGCTTTTCTGTCTGATTACAACTTGAATATCTCAATTGAATCGTTCCCCCGTCTCTAGTGACGTTATATGGGGAGTAACTCAGGGGTGTAACAAGGCTTCCTCGCCGCCTGCTACTGTCACGCGATTCCACCGCTTGCATTCTCAGAGCAACACTTTGTCGACAACCAGTCACTCGTAAAGAATGAAAACAGAATCAACATTTCATTCAGTACAATTAACCACGCCCCAACAAGCACGCGCAAACGACATCGAACATTTAGCAATAAAATAAACGCACAGAGACACCAACATGTACCCAGCCCACCACACATTCCTCTCTCCAAACTTATTCAGTTAAGAACATACGGCTGAACACATGTATATAATAGATTTTTCGATACTTTTATCTGGAAATCATTGAAAACGCACATAAAACAGATATTAGACTATGCTACTGAAAATAGACTTTGTACATTCGCACAATCGCGCGTAGATCTGATAAACAGAATAAATGTGCACAATAGTTTTGAAAGACCATTATAGACTTCAAGTGGATTTCCATGCACCTTGAAAGTATAAAATACCGGTGATAATGTAATTCAACACGAACAGACGCACTCTTTCTCATTCAAAACATTGTCGTATTAATTTGAGAAACGCACATTACCTCTCCCTCGCACACGCAGATATCAGTTTGCGTAAGTATATGTGTAAGACAGGAGGGCATGAAAATTAAAAAATGCCGACAAAACTTTAATTTAGCCTAGAGAATATATACTTAAATATTTTTACATACAGTTAAGGCAGTCAAGTAGACAAGAAAACTTAAGAAGCACCCACTATTAATGGAAATTCATGAAAGAAAACAACAATAAAAATGAAGATCATTTCAAGATCATCATAAAGAAATTTATTTAAGCGCTGACTATGATATAATGAAAAACAAATTTGTAACACCACTAGTTTTGGAGATAGAGAAAGGTTTTAATTTAAATTTTATTGTGACACACATATATATATATATATATATATATATATATATATATATATATATATATATATACTTTGTTACGTGGAGTTTGAAATGACTGACCGTTACTGCTTACAATTGCAAAAGGTGGATTTTTTTTCAAATAAAAATAGCAAACAATTATTGTCTGTATGCATTTCTTTCGATCGCTTTTCAACTACAAATATTTAACAACCAAAAATAAATAATACAGGTTTGGTTTAATTTGCAAGACATTAATATTTTTCGGGTTACATTTTGCATAGGAAGTGATATAAGAATGGTATACATGACTCACAAACAAAAGTCAACAAGTGTGACATTGTTAACATTACCCCAGTGACAGATCCTCAAAAAAATTTTTGTTATAAAATGCATTGCACACATAGTTCTATAAAATTTTATTGGATTTTTGAAAATTACATTTTCTTGATTTTAAAATATTTTAATAATTGTTTAAGTACTTATTTTTAGATATATGAGGCGTACATTAAAATCTAACCTATTATGCGCTAGTGCGCGTTGCGGTGGACATGAACTCGGAACGAAACATTTTAGTCGAATTCTTTGGATTCACTTACGCACAAATACTCTTGGAAAATATATTAGTCCGGCTCTTCCCTCTCGCCACGGGATAAATAACATGACAGGTAGAATTCTATAGCATTTGTTGGCAACCAATCTACCGCAGGAAGTAATACCAAACTCCTCCAGGAAAACTCCTGTTCAATCACTCATGTCTCTTTTAAGACCTGAATGCCCAAACGTGTATCACGTAAGGCGCATTTAACTGAATGACTGAATACGTAACCGTGAATACGTCTATAGCTCTTAGTCCATAACAAGATGCCAAAATGCGAATTCTCTACAAAATATAGCTATATATATTTGAAAATCTTTAATTTTTAAATAAGATGATAATATAGATAATATTACAAACAGAAAAAATATAATATTATTCACTAATGAATATTATACGGTTGAAGAAGTTTTGTCTGGATTAGAATTTTTTTCTTTCGTATAAATGGAACTAAGAAATGGAGATCAAGGCAATACTTGATAATACGATTATTGTTATTTTCATGGACTGAAATACATTCCTTATTTCCATCAGTTCTAAAAATTAAGACTAAGATCTGACATGCTGCACACATTGTAGCAAACCTCACCTATTCGCTTTGTATTACATTTATGAGTTTTGAATTCAACTCGAGAAGATGTTTCCTACGAATCGCCATTTTGTGGAACCGATTTCCAAGAGATTATTACAATTTCCCCGATTGTTACAAATATAATCTGTTTATGACTAGGTTTAACCATTATCTTCTTCATTTATCCGAATAGACTGCACCATTTACTATCTCAAGTGGCCCTTGGTCCTTCTATAGAAGGAATATAATTGTAAAATATAAAGTAAAAACTGACAGTATACTCTATTGGCATTCATGCGGTAGGTGTTCTTATTTCAAATTAAGCCAACAGCAGCGTGCAATATTTTATTTTCTGATAAAGGCGACATTTTCACATGAAGGAATCAATTACCAACTTTTCCTTGGAGCATTCCGTTATAAAAGGCCCTGATTAAAAGTTACGAATCCTTTATTTAAGTGAGGGTAAAAGGCACAGTGAAATACAAAATCGCTTGTTGAACGGAGAAGTAGTTCAAAATTTCTTTCCTCATACAAGTATGTATTCGAAAATACAATAAAAATTATGTACCTATTAGAACTATAAATCCAATCGGAAATTCCTATGCAGAGAGGGTTTCTTAGACTTAATGAATATTAGCATAGAGATAAAATTCCGAGTGCCATCGGCACAAAGTACAGAACTTGTTCACCAGATAAGCCGCATTGTACTAACGGTGTTTCTTTAGGCGCTCCATAGTAACAGATATGGGTGCTGTAGACTTATCAAAACCATCATTCACCTGATCTTTCTTGATGAATACGGGACATGCAGTAAAATATTTCTTTAAAAAAAAGCTCTATTCTCAGCTTAATTAAAAAATAAGAGAAATAGACAGAACATATTTGCAAACATCGAGCGAAATGGAATTACTTACGTATTAATATAAATAAAAATGTCAAATAACTGGCTGAGATTTACTAAACAAAATCCCATCATTCTCATCAATGATTGTCTAAAATAAACAGAATAATTTTCAGAAGATAAAACGTTTAATCCTACGAAAATGAGCAATTTTCGTATTTAAACTCAATAGCATAATGTTCAAAATATTTGCTGCAAAAACATATAGTTAAATAAAGACGAAATAAAATAAGAATATGAATAAATTAAGAAAAAATAAATTTAAAACGTAAAAAGTTAAATATAATGAAAAAATAATAAGATAAATACACTCAGCATTCTAAATATCTAAACATATCAACAGTAAAAAAATACCTATATATATATATATATATATATATATATATATATATATTTACGTACTTAAACACACACATATATATTTTTTTATTTATTTACAGATAGATAGATAGATAGATAGAAAGATAGATAGATAGATAGATAGATAGATAGATAGATAGATAGATAGATAGATTTTAACCCACCGTTATTTTTCGTTAGGATAGAATATATTTATAGTCGATAATGTTTAAGACTAAAACTCACCTATAGTGTACATATAAAAAATAAGGTCTTTTTTAGGCACACACTCAAACACACACACACACACACACACACAACTCACACAGTGGTGCTGACCATGTTTGGAATATTAAATAAAAGAAATTCGGTCACTATAGTTTATACATATACAAAAATTACATATTCAGTTAATTTTTAAAAAATCATTGACAAAGATTAAAAAAATTGCCGAAATCGCTTGCATTTATAAATATTTCTGTTTCCACTACCAAAGAAAAAGCTAGGGCGAATACATGAAATTGTTATTAAAAATGCTTAATCTCAGTACATTGCGAGTCGTATTTAATTAAACTTGTATAAAACAATGATTATTATCTAAATACACAATAATATATACATATTATATATATATATATGTGTGTGTGGGTGTTTGTGTGTGTGTGTGTGTGTGTGTGTGTGTGTGTGTGTGTGTGTGTGTGTGTTGTCGTAAAAATTAGTGTCTATTGTAAAGAACGGCATTATGTTTTTGAAGCTGTTCTATGCTACTGATGAAATGACTCATGATTTGATTCTCAACAAGTTACATTCATTCTTCCTCTCTTTCATTTAATCAAAACTAAGTCTATCAGCAAATAGGAATCGTGAATACAAACAAAAAGTAATTTTCAATCACAAAGTTTTTATGCATAACATTAATTTCCACCGTCATATTGTTCCTTTGTCAAGTACCCTTTTCTTTCTTTCCTTTTTAACTTTCCATTCGGAACTGTGATTAAAATGCCGTTCGGCCTTTTTGTATGTGCTAATGTCCTGTCTCGCATATGCTATGGCGCCCTGAGGTGTTGATCGAGTACAACTTGTGTAGAGTGCAATATTCCGTGAGATTGCAATGTTTGCGTCGCCCCGGTGACCCGGTGCACATTACTATAGATATTTTTTCTTCAAACTTTTTCAAGCGAATAGAATGTCTTCTGACTAACCTAGAATTGTATCTGTAATTTCATTCACTAGATTTCAAAAGGTTTTTTTTAGAGTGTCCACATATTCAGAAGTTAGATGCGAATTCTTTTCGGTTGGTTTATTTGGTTTCACATTTGATTTTAGTTTTCTATCGTTCTTTCCGTTTTCATCAAATTTTGATATCTAACGCTGTTTTATTATCTTCTTTAAATTAACAACTCATGTCCATTTTCAAACTTTCGCAATTGTCCTTCTCAAGCTAATTCATACATTTCTGTTACTTTCATTTTCACTTTCATTTTCACGTTCATGTTTCTTTTTAATACACTCACGATGCTTTAGGTTTTCTTATTTTCTCTTTTAATTCATGGATTATCAACTTTAGGTTTTATTAAATTGATACTCGCTAAATTAAATTATTGTTCAAAATGAGGACAAATACAATAAATAATTTTATAAAATGTATGCAGAGACAAATTTTCTTGCACACACATAGCACGCATGCATGGATGGGGATGGTATCGTGTACATCTATGTAGGTATATATGTATTAATACCTTCTCCAAAAATTACATGACTTAATATTTTGTTCTAATCAAAATTTGATCAGAGAACACAGGCTATAGTCGTATCATATATGGGTTAACTCTATCAAGTGCATATATTGCCATATTTTGTTAAATTCCAGAATTCAGTTTTCTTTCAATAAATTTATTGATTTAGTATATCTAGTATAATTTTGTGATTGAGGAATAATCATTATGTTCTCATTTTTTTGTTACTTAACATTTATGTTAGGTGCTGCGCACTTCACCATTATTTGTATATCAGTTAATCCTATTAAGTACAAGCAAACTGATATGGGTTGCTTGGTAGATATGGAATCAATGTCTGTGCAAGTTATTATTGATTCTGACTCAGTCGACAAATTTAAGCAGTCCTCCAGAATCCATCTCTGATCGACATTAACAGTTATTCGTTAGATGGCATTTATGTTGTTTATTTTAGTCTTTCGCTTCTTATCCTATCCATTTTTGTTGTCGACGAAATCACCATTTTATGCATATATTTCTGCTCCGAACGAGAAACCGGTTGAGGTGAGTTTGAATTCCAGATGAATTCCATGCTTTCACTTACGAACAAATACCTATGGGAAATGTATTAATCTGTCTCTAATTTCCAGTAATGGGTTAAATGATAGGACACATTGAGTTCTTTAGCCTTGGCTGGCAACCAGTCTACCTCAGAAAGTATTGGCAAACTACTGCGGGGTATCCTTCTGCCAAATCAGTCATGTCTCTTTCGAGACATGATCGCCCAAGCGTGTATCACGTACGGCACTTAACTGACTGACCAATTATGAAAGCTCTTATTTTCTTATCGGTCTTAAGTCTTAGTTGCATGTTTGTATCTCCAGTTGCTTCTTAGAAATCATCTATTTTAAATACAGAAATATTTATAAAAATAATTTCAATGCGACAGCTTATAACAGATTTCATATTTAGGACTTCTTAACAGACAGAATGCTAAATTAACCCAAACGACAGATACGTTCATTTCTTTTCTGTCTATGTGCCTCTGCTTAAATTCCTGCTTTTTTATATATCATTTCAAGCAAGACAATAAAGAAACAAGAACGCAAAAAGTTAGTGAGTGCTAAAGAATATGAGAAAATTTGCTATTAAGGAGAGAGAATGACAATAGAATAAAAATTAAGAATACAGATGCATATTCTAATTCAATGACCTAATAATAACATCGAAGATATAAAATAAAGCAGTAAAAGTAATCAAATTTATTATTCAAATATTTCTGAAAAATACAATCTCATAGATATCTGAGATTTTATGATTTTAAAAATTAAATTGTTTTCCTTTTACATTTATGATTTTATTAGTAATGAGATATCTCTTTGAGCTGATCGGGCGAATAATGTCAGTTGTTTCTTTCATACAAACCCTATGTCTATGGGCCTGTTTATTTTCAAATTATAAAAGCATATTTAAGTCACTCGTACATAGAAATTGATCTTGGCTTAATATTAAACCATTTCAGGCCATGCTAAGCATATCGTAGCGAACCACACCCATTTGCTTTGTAATCCATTAGTAAGATGTAATTTTCACTCATGCAACATCTTTATTATAATTTTAATGCTTTGTGAAACCCATTCCCAAGGGGTCCGCCTCATATCACTACAACTTTAACCAGTTCAAGTCTAGATTTAACCTTTTTTTCAGCATAATACTGAACAAATGGTGTTTCTTACTATATCAGGACTGTCTTAGGAGACTTGTACAGGTTGAACATCATTGCAAGTCAATAACTCCAAGAAATGCAATATAATCACTAACATAAGTGCTTAGTGAGTTTGAAACAAAAACCAAATAAAGAAACATCGTTTAAAAGAGAATAAAGAAAAAGAATTGAGTAGACAAAAGTTAACGGCTGACATTGTATTTAAATTTTTGAAGATCACAGTTAACTGGAACTCAGCTGTGAATACTGGTAATCGAATAAAATTAAGTATTCTGGAAATATTGGTAATATTACTATTGAGAATTACACGTTTTAATATTTTTCATCCGGTTCTTATAGAAGTTATAGTAACTGCTGAGTTTTAAAACGCCCTAACATATATTTCTCTCCAGAGTATTCCTTTGAAACTTCCGTCTTTACTGAAATATATATATATATATATATATACTATGCTGTCAACTTAGTTGGCAATTAAGAAATCACATATTCTTTGATGAGTTATAACATTTTTTATTCTTCTAGGTGTAAGCGTAATTATCATCTACTTTAGATTCTTGCCGAAAATATTATACTGTTTTTAAACGCAAAATAATATACTCGAAAGCAAATAAAAGTTTCCCTCCAATTGGCTCAGTTTGTAAGATTATTATTTTTCTTTTTGTTATTAATCGTTTGACTGAAATACAAGCGGCAGCCATTCTAAAATGCCAAATGTTAATCAGATGGAAAACACGATACAGAAGACAATAAAAGATCGTGGTTCATGCAAAAAGATATTACCAACTGACATTGGAATTGATTACTAACGATTGTGGTGGAGATGAAAACAGAAACATGAAAAGATTTCCAAAAGCAAGAATTACAGGAGAAGAAACACTTATCTCAGGAATTCCAGTTACGAGTGGCAAATTGGAATTATGGGGCCAAACTCACAATCTAGAAATGAACTTGTATTTGGGAGGAATAACTAAAGATGAAAGTTCATCAGAACAGTTTGCGTCGCAATTGAAGACATTAAACATGAAAGGTACGTTACAGAAGTGAGCAACTGAATGACGCTGAGATTCCAGGTCAGAACCTATAACAATGCATATTCTATATTGTATTATATAAAGAATCTCTAAATACATAACAGAAGCACCAGACTAGATGAGTCAGAACAATGTAATGCACGTACAAACGGTACATCTATAAATGTGAAAAAGAGTTTTCTATTGATAAATATTTCTCTAGTACTACATGGTGAAGAAACCTTCCAAGAAGCAGTCTTAGGAATTCCTTCTATATAAGCGAGCTACTTTATATCACAGGAATCCGTAAAAAGCAGTGATTAGCTCGCTTAGAGATTAGCCACAACCATTCCAGTGAAAGGAAAACTGATTAAGATGAGAGCAGTTTCATTTTAGACACATTAATAATAAGTCATTTTTGCACGAGCTTACAACTGAATGAAAGTCATTTTGAAAATCAGTGTCAAATTTGATTTCATCAAGCTTAGCGGAATTGAAAGATTTATAACATCAGCATAGTTGCCGCGTTAGGAACAGATGACAACGGGAACTTTGGAATACGAAACAAATTAGGTCCGAGAAAAAAGATCTATATTAACTAAAAAAATCTAGAAGAGTAGCCGTAAAATACAACTTTCATTAAACGATTTGATAAACATAGACTGAACCTTCGGACAATAATAATTTATACATTAACAGCATACATATCTGTTTTGAAAAGAAAACAAGAACTATCAATCGCCGTGTATAGGATTAAAAGACATCCTGAGATTTACTAATCTTATTTAAAGCTTGTAAAACTTTTCAGCAATAATAATCAATACACCAGAGGTTGATCCAAAGAAATCAACGCAATCATTTTTGTCCGAAAAAAAAAACTGTGCATAGAGATGCTGAAATAATTCTAGGGTGATTAACAACGTTCGAAATTTGCTAAAATGAGATAGAAAATTAATAGAAAACTTTAATTCTCAGACGGTCAACTCATGTTCTTAAGGACAGGTCCTACAACAGGGTATTTCAATCAATCAGGAAAGCAAAAATAGCAATGCATTTATTGTAGTGTATGGAGGGAAAATTGACAATTTCCGGATAACATTTCTTAAAAACAATTGCAGGGATATCTTTAAGCGCAGTTTGCAAATGATAGTGGAAGATATAGGCATAGTTACATGCATAAAGAGATCCATTTCAACGTAGAAAATCAAAGGTACTCCTTATGAGTCCAAAGTAAGAACTGAATGTAGATTTACGAGGAAAACATTGTGCTCAATCAGAAAATGGTTTTAACACATCAAACAGATGAAAAGGAAGGTAAATGGAGAACTTACATTTTTATATTACACTCTTACAGAACCATCAGTATTTACAAGAGGTAAGCATGTGAAAAATCCTAGGATTTCCCACTCTATCAGCAAATATTTAGCTTTATAGGGGAGAGTTTTGCAATTATTATGAATGACACAAAAAACCTTGCCTCTGATCATATCTATCTTAGAAAGTATTAATGTTATCTTGTAAGTGGTTGATGTCAATTCGTTCTTAAGGTTGATAGAAAACATCTTATGTAATAACTCTTGTAGCGATGTTGGTTTTCTACGATATTATCGTTAGAGACTGACAACATGTAACCTCTCAATGCTCACGATATCAGAACATTAGAAGCTGCTATATTCTGATATCAGTTATTGTTGAAAGAGATCTAGTAATCTTGGATCCAATTAACTTGTTATTCGTGGCAGCCATTTTCATTTTCACCTTAATTTATGTTTACTATTAATACCAACAATATTACTATTACTATTTTTGTCTGCATCAGTAACTTCAACATTCGCGACACCACCCTGATGACTATCACAACTCGCCCCTTTCTAGTTACATATAATTCATTGTATTCTATAATTTATGTATATGGAAAGCTATTCATATAACTAATATTACATCAGGTAGCATTATTTTATTTCTTTGATACATGACAGCATAACGTCGTATCAATAGATATTCTGAATCATCCTGTAAATGATGGAACTGACTTCGCTTGTAGGTGTTTTCTGCCATACTTCAGTAGTTTTCTCATCCAATTCTAAACATTTTTATTATTTGTGAGTCGTTATTATTAGACAATAAGCGTCCTTAATAACTTATCTAATTCAATAAAATAATTTTACATTTGAAAGTTTGGGTGTGATTTTTCAATATACTAAATATAATTTATAGGAAACAATATATTATCCATCGTACTAAGTTCATTTAAAGTGAAAACAGTTGCAAACTGGAGTAAATATTCTTGTAGGAATTAAATTCAAATCCGAAGATAAAATTTGTCTCTTAATTTCCAGATACTTTGAATAAGAAACTTAATCTTTGACTGCCAAACATAAATTAAAAATAAACGGAAAATAATATGTCACAGTTCAGCATTGACCTCATGAACACAAATCAACGTTATTTGTTGACATTTATAAAAGGAGTGGAAAATGAATAATTTGCAACAATGATCAGAGAAATAAATACTTTATGCAAACGTTTACATATTGATGTATAAGAATATTCATATTTATTTTGATAAAAGAGATTAGGATAAATTTAAAAATAATATATGGAAGTGATTTTAGAAATATAAGATATCAAGATATTTTAATTCCCGTTCGCTGGCACCTGTAAACTCAGGTTTATCACATGCCTTTATTTTCATGATAGATATAAAAAAAAAATACCTATATACGCTAACGCATATACACATGTGTGTATAAAAATATATAGTATTTTCTGACTGTTTGTTTATTCTCTCTAGAAATATATATATAAAATATACAGAAAATACAATGTATGTTAGAAATATGTACATAAATTGTATTTTCTGTCACTTCTCTGTATTCATAATATATATATATATATAGTATTGTACCTAAGTTGTTGAACTCGTAGGTGTATTAACCTTTTGTTCATTCTTTTAATTATATAAAGAATGCTCGACACAAATGTAGAGCGTTATACTGTAATGGTTGTTATAATATTTTTATAAATTCATAGTATCACCACCCAAAAACATTCATGTTTCGAAGCCAGCCCATTATGTTGTTGACTTCATCCACAGGTAATCTTTTAGAAATGAGAATTATCTACTTGAAAAGCCAGTTTATTTGTGTTGGATTTGTTTTTATTTGGGTGTTAGAGAGGTTGGACTGAATTTTGAGATCTGTTGACATTTTTAATTTCTTAGGGTTAAATGTTTGTTTGTGGCTGAGTTGAGGATAGGTTAATCTATTAATCTGGTGAGGGGTGCGGCTGCTGGCGCCTTGTGTGTTGTTATTTGGTTTAGTGGTTGGTAGGTGTTGTCTTGTTTTAGGGTTGGTTTCTTCTTAATGTAATTTATGTTATTTTGTATTGGGTTGTGTGCTTTTTTTGTTTTTTATTATATTGTATTTTATAAAATATATTTTTTATGAAATATATATTTCATAAAAAATATTTTATAATATTCTATAATATTTAAACTAGTTTATAATATTAAAAATATAATATTTTATAATATTTAAGAAATATATTATTTTATAAAATCTATCCCTTATAAAATATATTTTATAAATATAAAATATATTTATTTATCTACTTTTCTGTGGCAACTGCATTATTTTTGTTGCTATTGAATAGGGTTTATTTTCTTTTTCTGTTTGTTTTTATGGTTGGTTGTGTGTATTTTTCTGGGTTTTTTTCGGAGGGGGGGTTACTTAAATTTTAGGGGGAAATATGTGCGATGTTTGCATATTACTGCTAATTGGTCTCTACGGTTTAATAAATCGTTACTGTTAGGTTACTGAAGAATGTACTGAAGAGTGTGTAGTTATCACTAAGATATAAGGGGGAGGTGTCATTAAGTGAGTTGAAAGTTCTAGTTTTTTCTAGGATTTTCCATTTTACTTTTGTTTATGTTTTGAATCCTTTAGCTTCCAAAAATATGTGGAAAGGGATCAACTATGATTAAATGAGTTTAGGTGCAAATACCAGCGCTGCTTAAAAGTATTCTTAGTTCATCCGATATATACATTATTTATAGTTGGATTTTTGGTGGATGTTATGTTGCATTGATAGATTATTGAGTTCGTATAGCATTTAATTTGTAGTGGGCAGTTGCTAAGGTTTCAACAATTAGAAATGTTTAGGATGTTGGCTTGGATTGTGTTTTGGTTGCAAGTTTCATTTTGGATTGCGTGTTGATTTAAGACATATTTGTTATGATTGGCTATACTTTTTCACTAAAAATGAAACTAACTTAGCTAGAGCTGCACAAACAACGTGGAAAAAATAATAACTATATATATATATTCTTAATATATATATATATATATATATATATATATATATAGATATAATATATACATATTACGTATAAACATATATACATAATATATATATAAATATATTTAATATGTATATAATTTTAATATATATACAATAATAATCTTAATATACATACATATATATATATCCATAATATATATATATATATATAAATTAGTATTATATATACATATGCATAGACATTCTTAATATACATATATATATAAAAAATTAATATATATATATAATCATAATATATATACACACATATATATATATATATATATATATATACATATATATATATATATATATATATATATATATATATATATATATATATATAATTAATATATACATATTTATTTTATTAAGGATGTATATATATATATAGCCTAAATATATATATATATATATATATATATATATATATGTTCTTATTAAGTATATATATATTCTTAATAATTAAAAAATGTATTCTTAATATATATATATATACTTAACGAATATATATAATATTAATATATATATATATATGATCTTAATATATATATATATACTCTTAATATATACATATATAAATATTACTATATATATAAAAATTCGTAATATATATATATACAAATAATATATATATACATATATATATTCTAAACATATATATATATATATATATATATATATATTAAGAATATATATATATTGGTTTTAATATATAAAAATATATATATATAATCTTAATATATATATATATTATTAATATATATATACACATATATATATATATAACCTTAATATATACATATATATTCTTAATATATATTTAGATATAATTAATATGTATAGATATGTATATATATATACTTCATATATATATGTATATATTCTTATATAAATATATGTACATTATACTGAATATAAATATGTATATATACTTAATATATATATACATTCTTAATATATATATATGCTCTTAATATATATATATATTTATATGTTTTTCATATACATATATATATATATAATATGTATGTATATATATATATTCTTAATATATATATATATATTCTTAATATATATATATATATATAATCGTAATATATATATATATATAATTTTATAATATTTATATATATATATTATAATACATATATAAATAGACGTAAGATATATATATGTACTATTAATATATATCTATATATATTAATATATATGTATACATATTAATATATATATATATATTTTTAATATATACATATAAATTCTTAATATATATATATGTATATATACTTAATATATATATATATTCTTAATATATAAATTCTTAATATATATATATATGTACATATTTATATTCGTAATATATATAAATATGTTGTTAATATATATAAATATGTTGTTAATATATATATATATATTGTTAATATATATATATAGATTCTTCATATAGATATATATTATAGATATAAATATATATTCTTAAGATATATATATAGATTATTAATTATAAATATTAATTATTAATATATAAATATATATATACTTAATATATATATATATGTATTCTTCCTATATATATATATATACATGTACATTTTAATATAAATATATATATATGTATTCTTAAGATATATAAATATATACATATATATTTATCCTTAATATATGTATATGTATAAATATATTCTTAACATATGTATACATATATATATACTTAATATATTTATATATATTTAATATACATATGTTTAATATATATATATATATATATATATAATCTTCATATTATTAATATATATGTATATATATTCTATAAATATATATATATATTCTAAAATATATATTCTTCATATATATATATATACTTAATATATATATATATTAATTTTTATATATATTCTTAATATATATATATATTCTTAATATATATATATACATGTATTCGTAATATATATATATATATATATTTTATATATATATATATAATTTAATATGTACATATATATTCTTAATATATATATATATATATTCTTAATATTTATATATTATTAATATATATATATATTCTTAATATATATTTATTTCAATATGTATATATATTAATTTATATATATTATTAATATATATATACTTAATGTAAATATATTCTTTATTTATATTTATATTTGTATAAATATGTATATATTCTTAATATACATATACACATTCTTAATATATATATATATATTCATAATATGTATATATATATATATACTTAAAAATATATATTCTTTATATATATATATATATACTTAGTATATATATTCGTAATATTTAATATATTTCTAATATATATATATATATATAATCTTTATATATTTACAGCTTTAATATATATATATATATTCTTACTATGTTTATATATATATATTTAATATATATATAAATATTCTTAATATATATGTACTTAATATATATATATACATTCTTAATATATATATATATTTTTTAAAAATATATCTATATTCTTAATATATATATATTCTTAATATATATGCATATTCTTAATATATATGTATATATTCTTAATAGATTTATAATTTATTATTATATATATATATTCTCAATATATATATATATTTAAATATATAATTTAATAGATAGAAAAATTCTTAAAATATATTTAATCTTATTATATATATACATTCTTAATATATATATATATATAAAGTCTTAATGTATATGTAATTTCTTAATTTGGATGTACATATTCTTAATATGTATAATTAGATTCTTAAGGTATATATATATGTATATATATATATACGCGAGAAAAAATCGCAAGATCTCCAAGACCTACCGCGGTTTCCCACAACGGCTCGTCAGGGCAAAGTCATATATTTCCCCACCAATTTTTTTTTTTTTCCTTCGAACACCCACTTCCCCAAATCGGTTAGTCTTTAATAAAAATGCTGTATGTATTGTCGGTGCTCCGCAGTTTTCTTTTTTTTTCCCCTCGTTGTCCAAAGCTTTATAGCCGAGGGCGATAACGGCGTTAGATTCTGCCGGTTATTCGTGCTTCTTAAAAATTACTTGTGTAACATTTTAAGATTCGAATACGTAAAGAGTCAATTTTATTTTTATATATATATATATATATATATATATATATATATATATATTTAATATATATATATATATACTTAATATATATATATATATTCTTATTATATCAATATATGAATACATATATATATTTAAGAAATTTATATAATCTTCATATATATATATTTTTAATAGTTATATATTCATAATTATACATTGATTACTAATATAAATATATATATATACACACACACACATATATATATATATATATATATATATATATATATTTTAATCTTTCCACCCCGAGCAAGTCAGAAACGCCCCTGATGTGCAGGGGGTTACATAAATGTAGAAAGATTAATTAGAAAAGAGTGAGGAGTACAAGCTAGTTAGAAAGGAACAATAGAAAGCTGAGAAAGCAGGTGCAATGACAGATACATTGAGCGGAGAGAACGTGAAGATTATACAGGGGAGGGGAGAGAGCTAGAGTCCAGTGGTTAGTAGGTGAGTATTAAGTTTGCTGTTAAATTTGTGGAGGTCGTAGCCGTCAGGAAAGCAAAAATACGGGAGTGAGTTCCACAGGCGGGAAGTGCGAGAGAGGAAGCTGCAGGAGTAGAAATTGTCGTCTGCGTTTGGCTATCCTGACTGTGAATGGGTGGGACCCAGTTGCCAGTCTGGTTGCACGGGTAAACACCTGTTGAGGAGGCATCAGTGACTTAAGCTCATCCGAGCAGAAGCCATGAAAGTATTTATAAAAGAGACAGAGGGAGGCCACATTTCGACGATGGGAAAGTGGCTGCAGACGAGTCGCCAGATCAGTACCTATCACATTACAGACTCTCCTTTGGAGCTTGTCAAGAACACTGAGGAGAACGGCAGGGGCATCTGACCATATATGGCAGCGGTACTCCATGCACGGACGGATGGTTGACTTGTATATATGCAGGATGGATTCAGGTGGAAAAACATCCTGGATCGACATAGTGACCCAATCTTCTTAGCAGTAGATTTTGCTATGGATTCAATATAGTGCTTCCATTTAAGGTCTGAGGACAGGGTAAGTCCGAGGAGGCGTAGTGTAGAATCATCTGGTCCATGCTTATGGGAGGCAGAAGAGGTTGCCTGTAATGGTTGACAGACAACAGCTTGGTCTTAGAGGTATTGAAGTTGACAAGCCACTTCTTGCCCAGTTCACCACAGAGTGTAAATCCCGCTCAAGGTCAGCAGCGAGATTATGTCTGTCCGCCACGACAGGTTTCTTACTGGAGCGGGAGTATATTGTAGTGTCATCTGTGTAGATGCCTACTTGGGACTTGATCTCATCTGGGAGGTCGTTGATGAAAATAAGGAAGTGCGTTGGGCCCAGGATAGAGCCTTGTGGGACACCAGCATTCGTGCTGTAGGACGAAGAGGCACGCCCATTCAGAACGACCTTCATTTTGCGGTTATTTAAGAAAGATTGGATTAGGTCAAGCAGGCGACCGGTAATACCATAACCGCGTAGTTTGCATAGGAGGCCAGGGTGCCAAACCCTGTCGAAAGCCTTGGAGATATCCAGAGCAACCGCGCGAGCGTCGTCAGACTCATCAAGGACCTGTAGCCTGTACTCCATTACAGTTGTTAGCATATCGGCTGTGGACCTGTCAAATCGGAATTCATATTGCCTGTCGGAGAACAGTTTATGGGCGGTGAGATGATGAACTATTTCAGCATTGATTATAGCCTCGAACACTTTCCCGAATAGTGGTAGAAGACTGATAGGGCGATAGTTGGATGGGTCCGAGGGTTCACCACAGTTCTTAAAGACAGGAACGACTGAGGAGAATTTCGAGCATGCAGGAAAGCAGGAAGCAGAAAGGCAGTAGTTAAACAGTTTAGAGAGGACAGGGGAAAGTTCAGGGGCACACATCTTAAGGACTATCACCGGGATTCCATCGTCTCCACACGCCTGATGGGGGTCGAGTTTTGAAATTACTCTAGATACTACTGTCGGGGTAATATATACGTCGTGCAGTTTGGCCTCAGTTCTAATAGGGAAGTCAGGTGGGTGCACTCCGGACGAGTCGAATGTGGAGTTGGATGAGAATCTGCGGGCAAAGAACTCAGCTTTCTCCGCAGATGACGTGAGAACATCAAATCCATGGATTAAAGGAGGTATTGAGGAATTAATATATGTAAATATATATATATATATATATATATATATATATATATATATATATATATATATATATAGATTAAACTATCGCCCGGTTCACCCTCCACCCACATCTGTTAAACAGATGAAGAGGCTCATCAATTGTTTCCTGTTTAGGATGCGGCTTCCGGTTTTCTCTTTGCTAATCTTGTTACTCTTATGTAGTAACCTGCATATCAGTGTCGATACCAGCATGCTTCGTGTGATAGGTTTGAATAAAAATAAATATATATATATATATATATATATATATATATATATATATATTCTTCATATATATTTATATAATCTTAATATGTATACATATATATATATATATAACCTTAATACAAATATATTCTTAATATACATATATTCTTATATATATATATATATTCTTAATATATATATATATTATTAAAATATATATATTTTAATATTTATATATATTTATTATACATATCGATATATTTTTAATATATATTCTTCATATATATATATTCTGTATATATATATATATACATATATATATATATTTATATATATATATATGTATATACTTAATAATATATATATATATTCTTGTTCTATATAAATATATATTAAATATAGCCTCGTAAAATATAAATATATATATAATATTAATATATATATATATTCTTAATATTTATATATGTATTCTTAATATATATATATTCCTAATATATATATATATATATTCTTAATATATATATATTCCTAATATATATACATATTCTAATTATATCTATATATTCTTAACATATATATATATACTTAATATATATAGATATATATATATATATAATTTCATATATATATATATATATTCTTAAGTTATATATATATATTTTAATATATATATATATATTCTAAATATATATATATATTCTTTATCTATATATATTCTTAATATATATATATATATATATACATTTTTAATATATATATATTCTTCATATATATATATATTTTCTTAATATATATATATTCTTAATATATATATATATATATATATATATTCTTAATATATATATATATACATATATATATATTCTTAATATATATATAATCTTAATATTAATATATTCTTAATGCATATATTTATATATTCTTAATATCTATATATATACAGGATGTATACGATAAATTGGCAGTTTGACTTTAAACCTTGATAAAGAAGGGACATTTAAAGACATTTAAGATTTGCCTATGTTTATTTAACTATTTTATTAAATACACACACTTTATTCTATGCGTCCACCTTCTGCGTCCACAACTTGCTCAATGCGAGCCCTAAAAGCACGACAGGCCTTGACAGCTAACTCTTTCTTGATATCGCGGAATGCTCGCCTTATGGAGGTCTTCAGTGAGGCCACACTGTTATGGGGGCGAGCATTAGCGACTTTCTTAACATCGCCCCATAACCAATAATCGCAGGGTTTCAAATCTGGCGAACTAGAGGGCCAGATATTTGAGGGCACAAAAAACGGCAACTCTCTCTTCAAGAAGGTCTGCACTGTTTTTGACCCATGAGCAGGTGCAGTGTCCAGGATGAATATCATTTTGTTGGGACCATCGTTCTTCTTAATCCAGGGTAAGAGAACATCCTCCAGAATCTTCAGATATTCCTCCATATTGATCTTCAGGCCAACTTCAATGAAGTGACGGGGCATGACTTTCCCATCGCTGGCAATAGCACCAAACACCATGACAGAGACAGGGTGTTTTCTCTGCATGACTGGAGCAACACAAGAAGGGTCAATGGCGATAACTCTTCAGTTTCTGCAGTTGGCGACTTCGTCTACCACGAACTTTTTCTCTCCACAAAAATGCGAACGGTACCACCATGGTGTTTCGTTTGATTGAGTAGCAAGTTGCTTCTCTCTTTACGAATGGTCTTAGATTTCGCGGTAAGAATGTTACGACATCGTCTGCAATATGACTTCATCCCAAAATCTTTCCGTCCTGCATTAGAAATGGTCATTTTGGCTACATTCCGCTTTTTCGCCTGGTCAACCATTGACTGTGACGGATTTGCTGCAATGGATCATTTCAAACCTTTTGGTGGGGATTTTATCACTTCTCGGGCTGTGAACCTTCCTTTGCATGTCTTTAGCTTCCCTTAAGTTTGCTACAATAGGATAAACAGTCCTAGGTGCATAGCCAGTGTCTCTGATAATGTCAGATGTCTTATGCCCGGCGTGGAAGAATTCAGCAATAACCATTCTATGGTTAAATTCTACACTGGCACTCATTTTGTTAGTATTTTTAGGTGGCTAATCTGGACTTCAGACTCTAAAGAGTACAGAAACTAACATTTCAGACTGATAATGCCGCTTTAAAAAATCTAAATTGCGGATTGAAATTACTGCCAATTTATCGTTTGCACCCTGTATGTATTCTTAATATATATACATATATGATCTTAATATATATATATATATATATTTTAATATATATGAATATATTCTTAATATATATATATTGTTTATATATATATATATATATTCTTAATATATATATATTCTTAATGTATATATATATATATATATATATATTCTTAATATATATATTTCTTCTTAATATATATATATATATATTTTCAATATATATATATATATATATATATATTCTTAATTCTGAATATATATGTATATTCTTAATATATATATATTCACAATATATATATATATATATATATATATATATATATATATATATATATATATATATTCTGTCTCTGAAATAAGAGCTTGTTACTCTTTATATATTTAAGGATTTCTATTTTTCTTGAATGCTAAGAAAGCATGGTTCTGTTACAGATTTTGCTATTCTTGCTGTTTTGGGAATTTTGCTTTTGATGTTAGGCGTTTTATTTTCGTTTTTAATTTCCAAATTTTTTTGTTGAGAGAGATGTCATGTTTTGTTTTTCTTTGTTATTGAAGAATGAGAGGTGATTTTAAATGCGCTTTTTAAAACACGAAACCACATTTAACTGCAACCACATTCCGGACCTAACCCTACAGTCATGCTAAGTAATTCTAAAAGTTTGATTAGATATTCTTACTCTAAAAGATAAAAAATGCAATAGAAAAAATCGATCCAATAAATCCTTAATGGAACGTCTATCACTAAAGCCTACACCAATAACCTTACTTAACACAACATGCTTACTTAAATCCAATAATATTCCGTACGAAAAAAATCAAAAATTAAACAAATGGCTACCAAATTTGAAAAAGAATGAAAATCCTTATATTCCAAATCAAGATTAAAAATATTCTATTTCAGAATAATTACACCATAAACAAAAATAATCTATAAGCACACATTAGACCTAACCCTACAATCAAACTAAAAATTACTTGAAATTTGAATAGAGATTTTTTGTTATTAAAAAAGATAAAAAATGCTATACAAAAAATTGATGTAATAAATACTTAAAGCAAGATGTAAAATATCTAAATAAATAAAATATATAAAAAATTAAAAGAAATAAATAGGATACCAAACGATAATTTTTAGTAAAAAGGATATAAAAAATTTAAAGAAAAAACCGACCCTCTATACTTAAAATTAAGTTTAAACATACAACTTTATACAAAAAATGAGAAAACGCCAATTTGCATTTACTTCCTAAAAATACAAATTTAGATTTCTTGAAATAACTTCGCCTAAATACAAAAATACACCAAACTTGCATATAAAATATTAAAAACAATATATCTAAAAAAAAAACCCTATAAAATAAAAAAAATATTCCATGCCGAAAAAATCAAAATTGGAAAGAGAAAACACCCCACCTCTATCACGTCTATCTAAGAATCCCCAGAGTGAAAACCTAGACACAGGATCAAAGTGGATAAATGGATTAGGTCCACTATCAGCAGAAATAATCAATTAGACGATATCCAACCATAAAAATGACAACTCAACACGCTGACCTCTTACACACACTAACCAAAAGATATAACCTACCGACCGATAAAACGTACATTCCAGCACATGATACAATCAATCAACAATTTCACACTTACGCACCAGATTCTTCAAAAGTCTATATCGGTCAAAACGAGAAATGCATTCACTTAATTACCAATAACCCCCAACCAGCCCCCACAACAACAAATATAAACAGAGAATGATTCCAAACCTTTACTTCTCCCGATGATATGTTTGAAGTCCAAACACTGAAACAGCCATATGATTGTAGAGAAGAGGACATATATAGAAGAAATTATATACATGTTCTAAAATATATATTTATATATATATATATATATATATATATATATATATATTATAAATTATGTTTTAGAACATGTACATAATTTCTTCTATATGTGTCCTCTTCTCTCTCTCTCTCTATCTCTCTGTCTCTATATATATATTCTTAACATAATATTCTTAACATATATATATATTCTTAATATATATATAATCTTAATATATATATATTCTTATTATATATATATATTCTTAATATATATATATATATATTCTTAATATATATATATATACTTAATATATAGAAGAAATTATGTACATTTTCTAAAACATAATTTATAATATATATATATATGTTTATATTTATTATAAATTATGTTTTAGAACATGTACATAAATTCTTCTATATATGTCCTCTTCTCTCTGTCTCTCTCTGTCTCTCTATCTCTCTCTCTCTATATATATATATATATTCTTACCATAATATTCTTAACATATATATATATATATATATATATATATATATATACTTATTATATATATATATATTACCTTATTACCATATATATATATATTCTTAACATGTATATATATATATATTCTTAATATATATATAATCTTAATATATAAATATTCTTATTATATATATATATATATTCTTAATATATATATATTCTTAATATATATATATTCTTAATATATATATATTCTTAATATATATAGATATATTCTTTATTTATATATATATTCTTAATATATATTTATTCTTAATATATATATATATTCTTAATATATATATATATATATATTAAGATATATATATATATATATATATATATATATTCTTAATATATACATATATATTCTTAATATATATATATATATATATATATATATTTTAATACACATATATATATATTAAGGATATATATATATATATATATATATATATATATGTATATATATATCCATGCGCGGTTGAATAATAAATCAGAAAGAAGAAAGGCAACATTCCGATGGAAAGTTTCAGATGTTTCTCATTAATTTCTGCCATTAATTTGTCTAATTGTGAACAGTAACTCACTGAATTCAACATTTGATTCAGTGGAAAGCTCGGAAAATACAGTGACATAGAATTACCTTCTTCGATTTTAGTTTGATAATCGTTTGCACAATCCGTCTTATCGAGGTTAGTTTTTGTCCCATATATTTGTAAATAATCCGTTTCTGATTATAGGTGCTCGTACTATTCCAGATGGGTCATTTTAGCTAAAAAAAATACATTCTTCACACATTAATTGGTTTTGTTGATTCACGAGATTTACATGCCTCTTCAAATGCCTTGCAATATTCGTATGTGAATATTTATTTTAAATCAAATTTTGAAACAGCTTTTTAATTATTTTTATTGCAGATGTTTCGAGACTTTCTCACTCTTCCATAATAAGATCATAATGCCTACTTTTGTTCTAAGCGAATAACTTAGAAACATTACTTTTAACATGTCTTTGAAATTACTTATATTACTTTCAAGTCACCTATACTACTTTTAAGTTGCAGATACTGATTTTAAGTTGCTGACGTTATTCTTAAGTTACAAATATTATTTGTAATTTAAGGAAATCATTTTTAACTTAGAGATATTATATTTTTTGTTAAACAATATTGTTCTTTCATGTACACAGAAAACATTCTTCTCAAGCACAAAACTAGAAAATGCTATACTAATTCCACGGTGCTGAATCAACGATGATTGATCAAAAGAACGACGAATGCTGCACGACGATGTTGGGCTGGTGACGAACATTAAACTTCATATCTTCTTCTTCTTCTTCTTCTTCTTCTTCTTCTTCTTCTATGTGCCTTGATTCTTCAGGACGTAAGCGATCATGGCTTTCATGCTGTTAGTGTCTTCGTTCTGTAGGTTGAGGTCATTCACGAGCGTCTTGTATTTCAATTTTGGTGCTGCACTAGGCTTCTCCCATCTCCAGAGTCTTACCTTTAGTTTGCAGACGAATGGGATGTGGTCGCTTCCTCAGTCGGCGCCTTGATAGGCTTTACTTTGAACTACTGCATTTCTGAATCTGCTGTTAATGTTTATATAGTCTATCTGGTTTTTCGTGTCATCTCCTGGGCTTCTTCATGTCCATAGACGTTGTGGGTGTTCTTGAAATCAGGTGTGAGTCATTACCTGGTCATTTTCTGTGCACCATTGGACCAATTTTTCTCCTCGTTCGTTGCGGATTCCTAAACCAAAGTTGCTATTTGTCATCACTTCTCTCTCCTTGACTACTTTGGCATTTAAATCTCCCATGATGATTCTGATTTCTTGGCTTTTTCATTGAGCCTTGTCACTTTCTAGAGTGGAGTAAAAGATTCTATTTCTTCATCGGTGCGTTGTGTTGTTGATGCATAGATGACTACAATTGCTATGTTGAACTGTCTCCTTTTCAGTTTGACCAGGGGAACTCTGTCGGAGAATTAACAGAATCCCAAAAGACATTTCTTCATTTCTTTGTGTAGTATTAAGCAACTCCTTTTTCATTATTTTTGCCTCCTGCGTATATTATCCTATAGTTGTCGCGTCTGAAGTCTCCATTATTTAGCCATCTGGTTTCGCATATTTCCAGAATATTTATGTTCAGTCTGGTCATCTCCTGCTTGACATTCTCTAGTTGTTCGCAGTTATTTAACGTTCTGACGTTCCCTGCCCCCAAGGTAACACTTTCTTTGTTGCGCATAGTCGCAGGGTAACGGTCCAGAGACACATGTTGCTCCTGTCGCATTTTTGCTAACAGTCGCCGTATAACGGTCCAGTGACACGTGTTGTCATGTAGCTCCTTACCGGACGAGGAATTGCACTCTTTGGAAGCAACCCTCTTCACGACGATAGGTTGAATATATTTGTGTTGTACAGCCATGATTATACGCAGGATAGATAGATAGATAGATAGATAGATAGTGAAGTGGTATCCTGTTGTCTTCTCCCCGGTGATTTATTGGTTGCCAACATCTCGTGGAAAAAAGGGTGGGTGTCAGAAAGAACATAAATATTAAGTATATACTTATTATAATTTCAAATATGTAGTCACGTAAAAAAATAAAAAATAAAAATGTCAATTCCCCTAGTTACTCCTAACTATTAAAAGAGGAAGCATTTCGTTTCCAGGTGACATAGGGATCTCATTTTAAGTAAACAGAATATATTTTCTTTGAAATTTCGTACGTTCTCAAAGAGACCTTCTCTTTGATTTTGATAATCCCGACCAATGCATATTTTTCAACTATGAACCTGAACAGCACGGGGTCCAAGTTGGGGAGTTGGTAGAGAGAGAGGAATTATAACGCTAATAAATATTTTACATTACAAAACTTATTTTAAATTAAACCTTAATATACTTACAAACTTGGGAGCAACAAAATATTCTGAAAAAGGAACATATTAAAAACAAAGTATGAAAAACCTGGTGAAACGAATATTTTTCTTTCTTACCTACTATTCCAAGTTACCAAACGGACAACTGTTTGCAAAACTAAGCATTTCATATCCAGTAAACATCAGATATTGTCTTGGAATTTTATTACTTTCTCAAAGAAACGTTCTGTTTCATTTGGATCATTCTGGCCAATACATATTTTTCAACTATGAACCTGAACAGCACGTGGTCCAATGGGGGTAGGAGGGAGAGAAGATACGCAGCGGTTTTCACTTCAACCGGTACAATGACGATACTACTCAAAACGTCAATTTTCGAATCAAATCATAAATGCATTTCGTTTTGGGACCACTCAACCCGACTTCTTCACAAAAAACTGTTTCACAATCATTTCATAATAAAATTCTTCATCTTCTTTGCTTTTTCTTCGTCACCGTCAGCAACATCATCTACATCAAACGCCTCAGTCTAAAACAATGGGAACAGAACCAAATGTAAATAAAATATATTGTCAAACATTTCAAGATTCTGAAAAAATATCGACTAACGAATATTTAACATTTTAATTATGACACCGTTTTCATAAACGGTACATATATCTTTTGCAGCTAATGAAATGGTATTAAGTGACAAAATGTATTTCATTTTTGTCTATTTTGACTTTCAACATACACAATATAAATCACAATCAACAAAAAAATTATATAGAGAGACATGTTAAAAAGTCACATTTAATTAAATTAATATAGATTAAAATATATCTTTGATATTTCTAAATCTACCACACGGCCATGACTTGAATGTTACTGCAACATATGATCCAGTCCTCCTGCTATAATGTAGATATCATTAATTGAATGCAAAAATTATGACTGGGCATCTCAGCGTAAGTCTTTTTCCTGCCGCCAAAATGTAGCTTCCCTGTGCCTTTTCTATGTATGCCTTCATCATAAATATTCCTATGGACTTTTCGCAATGACACCTAGACTGTATGTTTCTGAATAAAATACTATAGAGGCGAGGACGTTTCATCAGTTTATAATTCAGTTTGTTAGATGTAACTGTAAACTCTACGCCGTGTGCCTGTTTTACGCTTAAAGGATGAATCAGTTGCGATGATTTCGGAGACACATATACAAATTTAAGATCTTCTAATCGGAAATCAACTGAGCAGAATGATTTTTTTGGCATGAAGATACTTATAAATGAGCGCCACCTGTTGTCTTAGCTTTTACGAAAATCTCTCATAATATGCGTGCACTTATTTGAATTAAGTACTTTATATTTACTTATTGGGCGGTTGTCATAATATATTTAATAACACAATCTGCTATATCTGCTATAATATGTTATATGTCTCTGAGGCAAAATACAGTTTCAAATTCCTTAACAAATCTATAGCTGACAACAAACAAATCAATGTCAAAACCAGAGACTTCCTCATTTGTCACCGCATAAATCATCTTAAATCCGATAATGATCGCGTGCACGTATCCAGATCCAAAAGAGTTTCTAGATTATTTCAAAAGAACTGATTTACAAAATGACAGTTGTCAGCCTTCAAAGATACATAGAACTTACATAAAAGTGGATTATGATCTGCATCAAAAGTATATAAAGGATATTGAAAAAAAATGGCCCGTGATAAACCAATCAATCGAATATAAAAGAAAAAATTAACTGAGTGAAGAAAAACACGTAAGACATAATCCTCCAACCGCAACAGCAGGGGAACTACAATGAAAAACAAAAGCATATGCAACTGACCAAATGCACAAATGATGTTCAGTGTTCTTCTCCTGGCAAAGCAGCTGATGTATACAAGCCACAAACTAATCCGTGGTTGTGTAAAATTTGAAACTAATAGTTTTATTTTTGCTGCACAGGAACAATGCTTGCTAATTAGAAACTACCAAGTAAAGATGATAAATATTGTAGATTCTGGGATGAATATCCAGAAAAGATCGATTATCTTGCATCAGGTAAAACTGTGTTAGTTTTAATCGAATATAAAACTTCGTATGACAGGATAGGTCAATATCTGCACTGGAAATTCTTAAACTTTTACGGTAAGGATACTACAAGGAATTGGTATGAAAACCACATAGATATCGTTACAGATATACCTTCATGGGAATTTACAATAAGACCAGTCATACCACTGAAAACTAATTGCTCAGTTTCTGAGAATCATTGAACGGATTCCCCGCAAGGTATACTTTAGAGAATTTTCTTTAAAAATAGTCAAACGACTATCACATACACTACAAAAGGCTTGATCTATGCAAAATACATTTATTTGTTTTAGTTTTACATAAATGTGCACTGTATAAAACTATGATATCTTTTCGAACCCAATGGAAAATGGTTATACAATATGAATCAAAAGATTATATAATAAATAATAAGAATAAGTGTTGAATCGTTTTCTCTGTCATTAGCCATCTTACTTTGATATTATTTAGAAAGAATGTAGAGAAAAGAAAGAAAGAAAGAAAGAAAAAGAAAGAAAGAAATGAAACGCATTAAAATATGAATAAAAATATGAAAGAAAGAAGAGTGCAAATCATGTCAAAACGATTTTTCAAGGAAATCAAAAAAAAAATCAACAAAGGGAAGTTATTGATTCATTACCTGTTCATATGATTGACCTCATGACTGAACTAAATGTATATTGTCTTTTCAACTCTATCTAATTTTTTTCTAATTTTCCTAATCTCCTATGCTTCGGATAAGGATGACACATGAGGTCTTAATCAAATAAATAGGATTTACATATATACGCCGAATTCACTGCAGTCGCAAATGACTGCCTTCGCTCAGAGAAAATAATCATGTCATAGATGATTTAAATGGGAAACATAACTGTTTTATATATCTACTAAATAAGAAAATACACAGAACAGAATTAAAAAAGTCGTCATTATAAATGACGGGCTTGTAATGAATACTTTACGAAATCACTGGGTAACAAAATTAAGTAATTGTGCTGATTTGCGCATCTGTTTAATGTATGGAAACCCCAGGCGAAAACAAAACCTGTAAACCTTCATACGCTTATTACCTGTACCTAAATATTAATAAATAAATCTTAAATGAAGCAGATATTTTCAAAGATCAGGCTTTCTACAAAAAAACTCCAACTTCTCTACAATAAAGTCTTGTGTTTTTCGTCCAATCAAACGTCCTAAAATCTTATAGCTGAATATATTCCTGTATGTATGCAAGCGGTTTGCTGCCAGTATCGACCCTTGATAAATATCTTTCCCGTATATGTAAAGTTTGTTGACGATTTTTAACAAGATTTTGTGCCGTAATTTGTCAAACGCCCTTGCATAATCTATAAAACACTGGTATACATCATTCTGCATTTGTATTGTTCTTTACGATAGCATCCTGAACATGAATATCGAGCTCCTTGTTACCGTGTCTTTGACGAACACACACTGTTCTTGTCTTATCTCTGGGCCGATTCATTTGTGCGCTCTGTTCATTAGAATCCGGAAGATATAGCTTTGTTATGTGGCTTCTTGAGCTGATTGTTGGGTAGAATTCACATCACCTTGCGCCTGGCTTCTTAGGTATTTCTTTGAAAATAGATCTGCTTAGTTTTTTCTGTTATATCGCCAATATTATATATTTCATTTACTATTTCTGTAATCCTATCTACCCCAAAATCGTCTAATGTTGTCAGCATCTCTATTACAATATTTCTGGTTCTACTGCTTTCTTTCTGCTCATTTTGTTCAGTGCAGCTTCCTCTTCGGATTTTAATATTTCCAATCCGTCAATATTTCTGTGTACTTCCGGGTGCTCTCTCTTGTCGTGAAAGAGGTTTCTAATATATTCGGTCAATAGCTAACGTATTTTTCCTTTCTCCAATATGAATTTTACGTTCTTGGTTTTTATTCATCTTGATGCCTGGCATGTCTTTTGTTCAGTTAGTTTCTTAACTTTATATTCATATTTTTCTGTATATGTCGTGCTCAGTCTCACCACCTATGCACATTTGTCGTTGAGTCAGGTTTGCATTTGCTCCTTATTTCCTTGTGTAGTTTTCTGTATTTCGTTACATGTGTTGGCATTGTTTTCTGTCTACTTTGCATCATGTCAAGAATTTAATCGCTGATACACTTATTCTTTGGGATGATGCCGTCCGTGGATATCTCTAGAGTTTCTCGTAGTGCGTCTCATTTAAAATGTCTGTTTTCTATTTGTCCTTTGTATATGTTTTTTTAGGCTTTCAGTTTATTTCTCTTGCAGGTCGCGTCGTTCAAGTGTTTGTTGTAACCTGAGTGCCGTGTCAGGCTTCTTCAATCTCCGGTTTTTCATCCTTTGTTTGCATGTAATTGGGAGATGGTCACTTCCGCAGTCCGCACTTTGAAGTGGGGAACTGTGTTCCCGAATTTCTTGTTTATAGATATATAATCCATTTGGTTTTTAATCTTTCCTTCTGGGCTTCTCCATGTCCATAATCGTTTTGCGTGTTCTTTAAAACAAGTTATTTATATTACCTGGTCATTTGCAATGTACCGTTAGACCAACTTTACTCCAAGTAACGAACTGCAAACTTGAGCATTGTAAAAGAAGTAATAAATATAAAAATATTAAAATAAAATAAATCTCGCAATAAAATGCAGGCTACAGTTGTTTCTCTTTGAGATAGCTGTTAACATATAAAGAGGTTTATGAACCAAGAAAAGAAATCTATAAATAGATGATTAATTTGATTTGGAATATATTAAAAATAAATCTCTGCTCTTGTCACACCACGTTTGGCAATGCATGTTTTATTTTGGAAACGAGAATGATAAAATATTTGTTAGGGATAATTTGTTTTAGAATAACTTTATAGCCGTTACATTTTAAAGATTCACTTATTCCCTAATTGAAAACATAAAAACTAATGTATGCATCATCAAAAAGGATTACTCAAACAGGCTGAACTTTAAAGATTGCACATTTTTTTTACTTTATTTTACATTAAATAAATGTGTATTTTGTGGATATATATACTTACATATATATATATATATATATATATATATATATATATATATATAATTACAGTGATACTAGCACCAATTATAAGAAACTAAATCGCTAGAACTGGTGCTAACTTAACTATAATTTAATCGTCTTTAGTACCCAGAAGAGAACCTCTTCTTAGGGCAAAGATGGGGGACAAAAAAGAAACAAACGGCGTACAAGCACAAAACGTCGAGTATCCGTTAGAAAGGAAAAAACCGAGACGAAATCATAACAATAAAGTGCTCGATACGAAAGTTCGAAGGTAGAGCTACAAATGCAAAAAATCTAAACGTGAGCCAAATCCTACCGCGGTTTCACACTACGGTTCTTCTGCCATATGTGTGAAACTGCGGTAGGTTTTGTATCACGTTTAGATTTTTTGCTTTTGTATATATATATATATATATATATATATATTAGTTATTACGTTAGAACATATTCAAATTTAATAACAAATATTCATTGCTCTCTTTTGATAATGAGCACTCTAAATTAAATATTTGAACGTTGCCATTATATTTTCGTTCTTACGGATTTATTTATATAAAGTGTCTCTCAATTTATGAGGACATAAAAAATACACCCTAATAAATACATACTAATCCAATATTAAATAATATCTAATAGGAAATTATACAATATTTATCCCTAAATTTCAATAGCTTTCACAATTAATTATAATTTTTGTATATTTATAACATATATAGTTAATTAACAGAATTACATTAAAATCTCTATGAATTAACGTTTATTAATCTCATTTTTTTCTGAAAAATTATTTAGAGTGATTGCCGCATGTTATTCTTCATATTTTTGGGCATGCTGTGAAATCATTTCTTCAAATATTTCAGATATCATAATCATTACTAGCTTAAACTGAAAATTTTATTTATAATCTTTCCATAGTTAACGGATATACCTTTCATTTTCAATATTTTTAATATATATATAAATTTCCGTAACTACTTCATAGTTTTTAAGAAAAAAATCTGAAATTTCCTCATTAACATTTAATAATCATAATAAAGAAAATTATTAAAACCTTCAAATACGTATTTTCTTTGCGCCTAATATTATCATATTTATTTATAACTGTCTATTTTTAACACTACTGTAAGTACTTCGATAAGATAATAGTAGACAAACAAAACAGTTACCAATCTTACATTTTTAAATATAAAAAAAAGTAATTTGTCTATAACTATAGATAAATCATTTTCAAATATTATGGTTAAACTGAAGAATGTATTAACAAACTAATCGAATATTATGTATGGCTAAATCGAATTATAGAATATAAACATTTTAGAATACTAATCTGAAACACTTTAGTCGAATGCGCATTAATCGAATGATTCCTGTAAATGTAACTATCTTTCAAATATAATGACAAAATATTTCTAACATTTCCACGAATTTTAGTAATGTTTAATTTCACAATGCATCATAGACATGTAAATAATCCTTAACTGTTAGAGGATTAAGGAATTTGTTTTTTCAAGGGATCCTTTTTGATGATAACTTATTAGTATGTTCTATTATTGATTCTTCATAAATATTAGAGAAGAATAAATGAAATGTATAATAATACATAGAAATAGGTTGAATCGATACTTTGCCTCATGTGAATGCTTAATTTCAATTCAGTTTATATAAAGATTTGTTCCGTAAAATCACATTATGTGCAAAAAGGATAGAACGACTGTGTAGCACCAGTATTAACAAGGCGACTTATATACGTTAATATTAGAAGCTTTATTCTACCTTGATTTGAGCACCATCTTTTAGCATACATGTAATTGAAGTTTATATTATTGCTCACTATTAAGAGTGGCATTAGTCTTTTTCTTTTAAATTTGTCCGCATATTATTTACAATTCACAACTTGAAACAATTCATTTAAACATTAAAAGAAAATTAAAGAAAACGTCCTTTTATTTTCAATAACGTTTCGTGGGAATTTTTCTGAAGTTTCTGCAAATGCATTCAAAGATATGGACGATATAAATGAAATTCCTCCAGTAAAAACAGTTTGAATGTTTACCACAATTTTCAAAGTAAGGAAGGAAAGAGAAAGAATTGAATAAATAATATGAACAGCAAATTTCCATTATTTCTTCACAAAGGAGAAGAGATTCGTATCGTCACCATCTTTTATTTAGAAAAAACATCACTCACACACCTTTAAAAAATGAGCATGATCGATACGAATGTCTTACATTGAATGTACGTGATGCACTTGCAGCGTTGTCTGTTCGTAGAATATCAATGATTTGAAAATGAACTCTGAAGACATAATGCCCCGATGATTTCATGCAAATTATCAGTGATTGTTGACTTGATACTTTGATTGTTCTCAAATAAAATATGCAAAGAATTGATGAATGAATTCACTCGGAGGCGCAACAAGCAAAACAATGAAAAGAAAAAAAAGAATTCACGCCTGCGCATTCACATCTGCTCATGCGCACACAAGTTATAAAAAAATCAAAATGTACATGAATGTCTTTTATTATATATATATATATATATATATATATATATATATATATATATATATATGTATGTATGTATGTATGTATATATATATATATATATATTACACTCATAAACACATACTAATATACATAATACAAGTGAAACATACCTCAATATTTGAAGTATTTATGTGTTTTTGTTCACATTAGCAAAACTTCTAAAAAAAAAACAAAAACAACACCATAACAATGAAGTTTATGAAACATTTGGCCCTGTCAAGCATTTTGTTGCAAATATCTTGAACCGGATAACCAAATAACCCACTTAATTATATATATATATATATATATATATATATATATATATATATTAGCATTGTTACAGACAGATTTATTCATGTTTGAATTTTTGCACATCTCTCTCTATCTCTCTCTCTCTATATATATATATATATATATACTTGTGAAAATAAGGTAAGAGCTTCAAAACATGATAAACGCCATAGATAGACCTAAATATATATTTTTATCACCACCTATGATGATAATAGTATTTTAAAAAGTAAAATTGGAAAACGGTCTAGCTAACCGGTTCCGAACTACGCTCAACAGAAATAAATCGACGTTAATAAAAAAAAGTATCAGCAAAAATGGCCAATTTGTAGAGAGAAAAAATCCTTAGATAGAAATTAGTGAGGGGCCAAATAGAGGTGCCTTCTGTTTGCACTTTGACGTTTTAATATTTGAAAATAGATAGCCTCCAACACGTTAAGGTGACAAATTGAGTTGCAGAAGATAAGTACAGTGAATTCGTCTACATTGGTATTTACCACTTTCCCACCAAGCGGATGCGACACAAGTCCAATTAAAGTTGGTAATGTGAGCCTTTAATCTCAGTCAAAAATATCCCGTTTACCCAGTTTAAGGATGTGTTAGACTCTCATCTATTCACTGTAGACGAGACTTTACCCTTTGGCGGAAACTCCTCGGTGTGCCTCTCAGATCGGAAGCAGAGATATGATCAAGAGAGTGTGGCTGTTGACAGGAGAGGGAGTCGCAACTGAAATTAGCAGTAAAATTATGGTTATTTTTTATGTGTTCTGCAATTGAAGACCCGTATGTGTTAGTCAGCCTGTCTGACGAAGTATAATTCAAATTACGTCTTTTTGTGTGTAAGTGTTGTTTAATTCTGGTGTAGAGTTTTTGAGTAGTTCTCTCTATGTAGTGCAATCCACAAATACATTTATGTAAAGCTAATTTCAGATGGATGGCATTAATTTTTATTGATTTTAAAGATGAAATGTTATTCCTCTAAAATGTAATATAATGAGAGAAATACATTTATGCCAGCGTTCATGGCGGGTTGACGGGAAAACCAAGTTACTAGGAGACGAATAAAACAGCAAGGCTGTCTCATGTATCAATACAAGAAAAAGGCTTTATTTCAAGGTATTAATAAGAGGATCAGTATTAAGAACTGTAATAGATACTGGGACAAAGGCCTTGATACTGAATCAGAAAAATTATGAGTGCCTGCGCTATAAAGGTAGCTTGAATGAGGCAGATACAGAGGTCACCCAAGCAAACGGAGACACACTTGAGATAAAAGGAATGGAAACTATATAAAGTTATATGTGACCTCGTAATTCTTCATGGAGACAATCTTTGACCAAGACTGGCTTCATCGTCACGAAGTCGAAATACAATTTAAGCTTATTGAAGAGGAGTATCATTGAGTGCCTCCCCCCAGGAGAAGTCGAAGTCGGCGATACTGAACGAGGGTGTAAAATTACCTTCTGTATCGGAAAAAGTCAGACCAATATGGGTGTAAACATAATAATACGATAATGAAAACAGACAAGGAGTCCGCAGTCGATGAATTAAGTAAGTCTCAAGACGAAGATGAAATACATTTCTCAATTCAAAGAGAATACGTCAGTGTTTGAGCCAGAGTTACCTCAACCAAAATAAAGAGCCATAGTGACGAAGTCCAGGTTTGTAGATAGAAGCTCCCTGAGCCGTGTGATGAATCAAGTGAGTACGAGGAATATGAAATGTTAACTGAGTTGGATAAGTAATGTGAAATATCTTTCTGTCAATTCCAAAAACTACTAGGAGGTAGGAAAAGACCAGGTATGTCCGGAGCTACCCTTCAGGAAAGATGGTGAGGGACAGGAAAACCTGAAACTCATTAAAGAAATAAGTAAGAATAGACTAGGTGTTGGCCATAAACGGTGCCTGATTCATTCAAACCACCAATTAATTCAACGAAGTGCCTGGTTTTTGGAGACTAGGAGGTGTGGCTAGTAAGTCATGATGGGTAGAAAAAATTACTGATCAATTCTGATTTTTGGGAAGCAAACTGGTTAGATGACTGTCCGACAAGGTCATTTATAATCACATCCGAACTTCGGAGCAGGAGGACCGCGCAGCTGTCTGAAATTCAACTTGCCTGTTTTTCTAACAGAAGCAGAAACTAGGGAATATTTGTAAATGTGAACAAAATAGATGAACATGGATAGTGGAATAAACACTGGGATATCATCTTGTCTTGTAGAGATGACTAGCACGAGAAGATTGATGCTATTATTAACGATGATGATGATGATGATGATGATGATGATGATGATGATGATGATGATGTCAGGAGTTTGGAAATAGTAAAAATGAGATCTTAAAGAAAGTGAGCAAGATGGTATTATCTGAATCAAAATGGCTGGTTACCTTTGTGATCGATTGAAACCCATGAGTAATTGCTAAGCAAATTGGAGACTGAAATGAAAGGATTAGGCCTAGTTAGGTCAAAAGTGGCTGAGAATTACCCCACAGAAACGGGTTACATTAACCATTAGAGTGGGACATATTTATGATGGAGAAATAATGTTGGCAGATGAGAAATTTACTGAGAGGAATCGAATTACTACAAACTAGGAGAAAAACGAGCAATAGTCTCCATTGTAGGGAAAGCATTGAATGTTTTACTTTGAACCGTTACGGATGATGAGGTTAGAATCATAAAACTAAAACTCGGAGAGTTGGAGAAAAAGGGAAGAGCCATAAACAAGGTGGCAAAGCTAGCGTATTAATATTGAATGTAACGATGCTGGTGCTAACGAAGAATAGAATAAGAATATATTGCTTGACCACCGATTCAATGGCGCTAAGACAAGAAATAGCTAATACTACTGAGGCGGTAATGAAGAAAGTGCAAGAATTAAAAAAGTTTATACAACAGTATTATCAGTTGGCATCTGCCTGTAACGAAATACGACAACAGTTTTACCAGAGCACGTAGCAAGACATGGAGTCCTTTTTTCACTTGTCCCCAAGTTTGGTGATTGTAAATCAGGTTAGAGTTACCACACCATAAAAGGAACTATACAAATATCATAATGTCTAGGGTTGTATGACTTTATAAGAGCAACAATTGCTCTATTTACATTTTTTGGACTATTGTCCTCATCTTGGTCGCAATTTATACGCGGTTTTGGCTGTTGTACAATCCGGCCTTCTTCAGGTGCTGAAATTTTGAACCGAACCCTTTATTGCGATCACTGGGGTTAAATCCTCTTTAAGTAATCCTGGGTTTTTCTTCTTTCCATTTTTACATTAACTACTCTGCCCCATATCTTTGCTGTACCGCGAAAATATTCACATTATCTATCTATCTATCTATCTATCTATCTATCTGTGTGTATGGGGGGGGTGAAAATTGAAATAATTTGAATATTGTAAATACTATCTCATCCAGAAATATAGACAAATGCTGAAGGATCGGTGCACTAAAACAGGGAGACTAATACGAATGTCTTACTGACGCTGGCACATATCAAACCACCTGACATTACTACACCGATGCAGGAAACTACTACTCATCCCTGACGGCTTGGCAACGACACTTGCTGCTAATTCAAGGAGAGCCCGTCGGGTCAAAGAAAATATGGAGACGTGAAAGCCCATGATCGCCTACGTTTTGAAGGGAAATGACATATAGAAGAAGATGATACATAGTGATAAATGAATACAAAAATCATGATAGTTGTCGGTAATATTTCTGTTGTTTTTTCACTGATTCTTGTTTTATAGTGCAGTTTCACTCTCCTTCTTTCCTCTGTCTACAATCTCTATATTTTTGGCAAGAAGAAAATTATTCGTTCATTAAGAAAAGATTTTGAAATTTATATATGAAATTATTTTAAATAACACTTAGCATACACCGATTATGTTTACCACTGAAAAGCAAAAGACAATACATTTTACTTTAAGAAATTTAGGCATGTCTAACGAATACAAAACTAAATCATATGTCTTCATATTTGTCTATGAAAACAAAATCATTTAACATCAATTAGTAATTCCAAATATTAGTCAAAAGTATTTTGTCACTAAGCCAATGATACGGAATGATAAATTCTACATTTACTAATGTTAATAGAGAATTTTTATTAGGGTCTCATAAGCATCGATTTCTGTGTGCTTAGGAAATAGGATGTTTGATTCTAGTTCACAAACATGTTATAAACGGATTATTCCTACAACTGTTTTCTTTTAAAAATATTTCTTACTTTTTGTCGTTACCAAAAGGTACTATTTTAATTGATTTAAGAATTAAAAATATATATATAATCTGGCTGTGTAAAGCTGACTAAGTAAATATGTTTTAACTCTTGACTTTTCTAGTGCAAGGCTAATCATAGATACGTGAATTTAGGAGGATAGCAATGGGGACGTTATCAAAAGAAAATAGTTCGTTGATTACAGGACGAGATTGAATAAAGATGCGAAGATGTAGAGAATTTTTCATATGAAAAATCAACAATATCCAATATTTTAACTGATATCGAACAGATTTATTGCAATAATAAAACATATTTTAGCTCATGCACTGAAAATATGAGAATATGTAATTTAATAACTGATATGACATGTAATATCTTATATCATGTGTTTTCATAATTCACAAGATCGAACGAGAGGAAGATTTTTTATTTAATAAATAAGGCAAAACTAGAGATGCAAAAGCATTTGAACCAATCCCACATTGTGGAATCAGTGCTATGAAGATTTAAGAAAATTATAAGGAAAATAGCAAGAAAGTAACACAAATATTTTATTTGTCAAAAACAACTATGATGAATATTAAATGTCAAACAAACATACATCTTTATCAACCTGAGATATCTTTTTAAAAGTTTTCCTCTAATTTTTTTCACAATTTTTAATAATTAATCTTTATTTATTTGGAAATCAGGAGTAGGTCACATACAACCTGCCTTCATAATAAAATCAACAAAATTTGAATCTTTATTATATTTACACACGTCTCCGAAAAAATAGGACCCAGACAAATTTTTAAGATTCACACGTAAATCTTATAACAGAGAAATAAAAAAATAAAATTATTATAAAAACACATAGAGTTGTGTAATAAATTCATAGATCTAAAAAGATCCTCTGGATCACAAATGAAACAATAATAATTTCAATATTTGTCTATGCACGGCATCACAGAATTTTATGGATTGGCCGATTTGGCTTTTACAGATATTTGAAGGTTATTTAAAGTCGAAAAATATTTTAAATATTTATGGATTTCTTAAGATAAAAATGGTTTACAGATACAATTCCTAATAATTATCTGATGGCTGTGACAGGAGGAGTGGATTCAAACGTTTCTCAATCGTATTTAGGCATAAAGAAATATAACGAACTCGTCTAGAATTGGAACTCTACTCTGTGATTTCCAATTCCCTGCCTTTATACATTACACCATCCGCACATTCAAGGTTACAGCACCTGGTATTTCAAAGGGTTCACAAAATTAGGCACTTATTACACTCAACATTGCTTATCGTACGATAAACACCTTTCGTGAGATGGCCTTAAGCGTGCCATCACGCACAATGAAACTTAATTTCACACCAAGACTTCGAATATTTTTAGGTTACGTTTTTGATATTAATTATTGTATTTCATTTAGCACTTTTTTAGGTTCAATGATTTTACTTGGTTAAGTGGGAACTTTAAGTGTCATATGGGCAAACATGTTAGGAATCACTTCTAAATCAAATAAAATTATTCATCTAATGTCTCAGGTGGTTTTAGACAGCATAGCAATCGACGGGAATTAGTTCATATGATAGATCTAAAGAAACAGCAGACATCAAATGAATTGAGCATGTCGAGAATTTCTGAATTGACAAATGATGAAGGCTCCCAAGACATATAATGTTGACAGTGCATTATAGTTGCAGTGCGCAATTTCTTTATTATAATATGAGTAAGGTTTTTGAAGATAGTACTGTCAAGTGCAAACAGTGTTATTAAATACCTTCAAAGAATGATCGTAGATAGTTGTGTACAACAACTAGTATAAAAGATATAGCAGCGAAAATCATATATTAACGGCAGGGATGATGAAAATTACGCTGAAATATTAGGTGGAAATATTAAAAATACATTCAACGGATCATCGAAGGAAATAGAAAAGTTTGTCGCATGATTGGTAAGTAAGCAAGAAAAGCTGTACTATGTAAAATATTCAAAAACAATCATTGCATATTTACTTATTAATTTAGCATGGACCACGGTATTGCGTGAATGGAATCACAATGTATAGACACTAACCAAACAAACAGTCAGAATGCATCGGATGAACGTGATCAATTTTGAAAATTATATTTTTATGTACATTTTTTTCCTCTCCAAAAATTGTTGTGCTTTGATGCTTTCTTTAGGTGTCTTTCAAAAAATTAAATTACCTGGGAAGCATGCTGACAGCGGATGGAAAATGCGACATGAAGATCCAAAAATGCATTGGCATGGCTAAGGATGCATTTCGAAGCTAAACAGAGTATTGAAAGATAGGAAAATCTCATTGAAAACAAAGAAGCTGGATTGCTATGAGATACCTGTTTTTCAGAATGGGAGTGAATGTTGAACGAACTCCCTCAAGGATGAAGGATAGGCTTGAGGCAGCAGAAATATACTTCTACAGAAGGATTCTAAAGATAACATTGAGTGAGTACGTGACTAAGGACGAGGTATTGGAGAGGATAGAAACAAGGAGAAAAATCATAATTAATATAAATAAGAGATGTATGAGGTTTCTGTGATATCTAATGAGGAAAGAGAGTTTGGAAAATTTAATACACAGAGGACGGATAGACAGAAAAGGTAATAGGGGAAAACAGCGCGTGACCTACTTGATAGGCCTGAGGAAATAGATTTCCTGAAGGACCAGAAAACAAATCCTCTGAAACCTTTCTAATTGTACAAAAATAACCTCTTGTATTTCAGTGGCATAACACTTGTTAGCACCTAACTTTTTCCTCTTAAGGAAACATAGAGTGGCTTATGACATTGTCTAATTTTTGCCATAGGCTGAGAGGTGTTATGACTGCTACGATTTGCAAATGTTTCAAAATTTAAAATAATGTACCTGCTAAACCGTAAATATGACCAAACTGTACGTAACTCAAATCAGTATTGCTCTTCATTTTGTTGCAATCATTACTCAAGAAACCTATTAGTTACTGCCTAACAGTGCTCAAGTCCAGGATTTGCTTTTCATAATTCTTAAGAATATGAATGCCATGTAATTATTATGTATGAACAATTAAATGTGCTACATACGCACGTTCAAAACACCTGGCATTTGAAAGATTTTTAGCTGTAAAATTGACAAATGTATAGGGGGATATAAGTCATATAAATTACACTTACCTTATATCACCATTATTTCATTTTTCATTCAAATTTATTTTGAATTTTTTTTTCTGTATATTTTCTCTCGTCACATTAATTATTTTAAGTATGTAATTCTTCCCACATCGATGTCATAAGTTTCTGGATTACTAGATTCAATTCCATCCCGATAATCATTTTTCTTTGTTCAGAAATAAACACACACAATATTCCTATATATATATATATATATATATATATATATATATATATATATATATATATTGTGTGTGTATTTTGGCAGCATTTTTTCATTAATACAGGTTTCATTGAATAATATAGACAAGTTGTGTCTATTTATTTTGTTTAAGATCCTTTCGTATGATCTGATTAGCCTGTCATGGAAAGACGACACCTCTACTAACATATTTTAATGCCTATAATCGACGGGAGAGGTCATAGTTATTATAGTAGCAGCAGTTCCCAGACAAATCCCTCATGCCACTATACACTCAATTGACCAAAAACCCACTACCAATATTCCTTCTCGGCCTACAGCCATGTGCGACACAAAAAATGGACCTGTCTAATTTTCTCTGTATAACTCCACTCTGTTAATATTAATTTAAATGTTCTATGTTAACTGAACATTAAATGTTCATCCTTTGATAATGCCTTATGTAAGCCGAAAGCTCAGACCTAATAAAAAATCAACAATTATTGCGATTTCTTGTCGTCTTTCCATGACAACACTATCAAGCTAATCAGATCATACAAACGGATCTTACACTAAATAAATAGACAGAACTTGTCTATATTATTCAATGAAACCTGTATATATATATATATATATATATATATATATATACTCTTATGTATTCATTTACTCTTGCAAAAATTCAAAATCAATAACACTTCATTTTGTTAATATATTCGTTTTCATTTTTCGTTTTATTTCAATATATCATAACATTTTAGTGGTCTATATTTCTGAGATATAGTAATGTAACAAATAACAATATTTAAATTGTTCAAACTGCTTTCTCCGTTTTTATTGGCTCAGTGGTATTAAACGTTGGATGACATAATCCAAAAGTGACTTGACCAAAGAATTCTGATTTCAATACTTAGCCACAGAATAGGTAAAAATACTTGGACAGTTGATTTACCAAAGTGAATTCACTGAAATTGGGACATTCAGAATAGTTATTACGCATAGAATTAGAACAATCAACCCAGTAGATTAAATTAATGGTTTGGTTAAAACTTTTAACGTATATCAACGTTCAAAACGTCCTGGATATGACAATAAATTTGAGAACATAACTCTGAACACTGGAAATTTTGTAAATAATAAAAATCCACTTCTTGAGAAATAAAATGTATCTCTATAAGAAGAGACTATGAATCTACTGTCAAATTAAAGTAAATTCGATGGGAACATTACCGTCTTGTCCTCTGTAATTTGTTTACCGATGGAATTGGAGTTAGTAACGCAAAAATTTCACTCAAACTCGTTATCTGATAGCAGATAGGCAGACAAATAACTACTTCCATTAACGACTGAGATTATCTCCTGCTTGGTCAAACACTGACTAATCGATTCATGAACGAAAGGAATGTTGAGATTTAGGTGAATAAAAAAAATAAAGGAACCTACCTAACACGAACAAAAATCCTTCTGTGCTAAATTATTGATCAGGTATACCAAGTTTTGTCTATTGATTAAAATGCACGGTGAATTGTGCTTCGAAAAATAGCCTCACAATCTAACAATCAGCTTAATGTATTCCCGTATAATATAATCGAAGTGGAAAAGATTAGTGCAAGATTTTTAGTCTCTAACAACAGTAAATTCTTAACTCAGGCAAGCCATCGTATTATTTTAATTTTCTATTAATATAAATAACCATTATATATATATATATATATATATATATATATATATATATATATATAATCATAACTATGCGTATGATTGTGTGTGGAGAGAGAGAGAGAAAGAGTGAGAGAGCAATCATTATGACATGTTGGCACACAGTGCCAGAAAAAAATCATTCATTCGTATGTGCATTAAAATGCCTTTATCTAATAAACAACACTCTTTTCATATAGCTATAGAAGATTATATATATATAATCTGTGTATGTTAAATGACTTGTGTTACAGAAACATCTTATTAGGACGTCATAATAAAAGTAATTACTACAACAATCCATGCGATTGGTGAAAATATTTGTTATAAAAAAGGATCCATTTTCTATGAGTTGATTCCTGAATAAAAAGACTCAGAAATGGCAAGAACTTTCTTTTAAAAAAAACGTGCACGCAAACACACACACACACACACACACACACACACACACACACACACACACACACACATATATATATATATATGTATGGGCCGGATTGTCTTTCCTGTTCATTTTACTTGCAGACTATTTTGCTACCATGGAAAAGACAAAAATGTTGGAGATGTTAGCGTCTGTTGAATTTAAAATTACCTCTAGAAGCAGATCCGAATTTTTCTATTAGCTCTTATAAATATTGTGATACCATTTCTTTTGCGATGGGCCATGATATTATGTAAATTTATGTTATTAGAATTATTGGCAAGTATATTGAGAGTGTATTATGCTCAAGATTTTGACAGTATACCTGATGTGGACCCAAAGTGGGGGCCACGAAAGGCAAACACGGAACACGGGTTACAGGTAAAGAAAGATATATTAAATGTTAAAGATGACAAAGAACAGTGTAAGAGTAAGCAGAGCATAATATCCAGTGGTGTCCGATATTAGTAGTCGCACGCGGCTGCGCACTACCTGTGCTACATTATTTAGTCGGCGTTCACACTTAAGACGAAATGTGACACAAGGTCATTTACTGTGGGTCTTCCTGGCCATATAGCCCGGCCAAAAATATCTGTCTATGTTTCCCCAGTCGAGATTCTACGCTTCGGCGGAACCACGACTGACTTAGTGCTCTCTACAGTGTCAATAGTAGCACTACTGGTGCTACAATATTTAGTTAGCCCTCTCACTAAGGGCATCATGTGACACAGGGTCAGTTATAAGTGGGTTTTCCTGGCTATATGGCCCGGCCAACAAATACCTGTCTATCGTTACCCGTCGTGATTCTACCCTTCGGCGGAAGTAGGACGGGGTTAGTGCTCTCTGCTCGGAAGCAGAGCGCGCCCTCTACGGGAAGGCAGAGAGCTGATAGTGTCATAGCAGCAGCAGCAAAGTGCTGGCTCTACTCCCATAATACTACCATTCACATAGTAATATATTACTAGAAGAGTCCACGATGTAGGTAAGTATCGTTCTCACAACACTCCACTTAAAAGAGTTTTCCTCTTTTTTTCTTTTTTTTGAAAGGAAAAAACATTAAAACTGTTAATACTTCTTCCTGTTGGGATTCACGTCGAGTGGTTGAGTAAATTTTCTCTTTCTTCCCGAGCGTCGCATTTCCGGAGAAACTTGGGGCGTGTCAACATTGAAATATTCGAATATTACGTCGATCGGCTCTTCGCAGATATTTTGTGGTGATTTCTCAGATTCATTCAAACGGCATTTCATGAGCTGGTTCATATGGTGTTTGTGAGGGTTTTTAGGTCCATGGACAATATAGACCAGTTCGCCAAATCTCTGTTTGATATTGCCTACTTCCCAGCATATAATATTGTTTTTGTAAGCATTAAAAAGGACTTTGTTGCCAGGATTAAAGTATTTCTTTGGAAGCGAGACCTCTTTCTTGAACTTCGCTTGTCGAGGAATGAGTTTATCAAAAACGGATTTGATTTTTCTTCAGGACTTTGTTTCTCTGATGGTAGTAAAGATCTAGATACTTGTGCTATGGCTTTTCGTGAACCATCTGGCAGTTTATGGAGAATGCAAGCACCGATGCCGTATGGGCGTGCATCACTTGCGGCATGATGTCGTGATTAGGGCCGTAGTCGGTGAGGGCGAGATTCGAAGTAAGTGTTTTTTATATCTTCTCGAATGCGTCTTGGCATTCAGGGGTCCATAACCATACTTTATCCTATTTAAGAGTTCGTTGAGAGGTCTTCTCAAATTCTGCATTTTCTTGATGAAACTTTGGTAGAACTTAGGAAAGCTGAGGAAGCTTTGTAACGATTGAACATTAACTGGGGCCGGCATGTTTCTGATCGCATTAGCTCTTTCTGGATCCGACCAACGACCGTCTCTATTTATCGTGTGACTTCGGTATTTAATTTCTGGTAAGAAAAGTCACACTTTGCTTCATTAACCTTAAGCCCGTATTCTTGTCTCTTCTCGAATACTTTTATTATATTTCCGGTGCTCTGCTGTCGTTTTACTGGTCACCAGTATATCATCCAAATTCAAGCTCGGCAATCATGGCGTCCATGACCTGCTGAAAAATTGGAGGGGCAAACTTGACCCCAAATGCCAGTCTGTTATATTTGTACAGACCTTTATGGGTTTTTATTCAGAGCAATTTGGAACTTTCTTAATCCACCTCTATTTGAAGGTATGCGTTCTAGAGGTCTATTTCCGCCATTCAATTGGTTGACGGGATAATGGTGATTGGGACGGGATAGTGGTGATCTTGCAAGGCATCGTTTAGTCCTGTGAAAAAAATCTGCGCATACTCGTATTTGGTTGGATTTCTTTTTTGACATAGACCGTAGTTGCTGCCCATTCGTTAACATCTATTTTTTGATAAAATACCCGCTTTGTTGATCATCTCTAGAGCAGAGAAAGGGACATTCTGTTTCTTTTCTGAAACCGGGTATGCACCGTCCTTCACATTGAATTTAGCTTTTAATTTTGGACATTTCACAAGGCCGCCAGAAAAATCTTGGGGAAATTGTTGTTTGAGTCCCTTTTTGGAATTTTCCGAATTGGACGTTGTACTTTCTATTTTTCAACATAAAGTACTCATTGGGCAATCCCATAGATTGAGTTTTTCTATCCAATCCGTTCCGAATGGGTTATCCGAATTTTTTAGTACGTAGGCTTTAAGCTTTTTGATAGCTCCATTTAGTGTTACTGTAATGATCACCTCGCCTAAGATGTTAATATTCTCGCCAGTTATGGATCTTGCTGTTTTATCCGTCTTTAATAGGGTCGGTTGTTTAACTTTTGCCAAGTCCTCCAGTTGATGATCGATAGGTCAGAACACGAATCAAGCTGGAATTTTATAGACTTATTGAAAATATCGATAGTCACATATTTTCTTAAATTCCTATTGATTATGTTGTCTGATTGCGCTTGCCTAATTTTAATTTTGTGTTTCCTCGTTTTTGTTGGCGTACCAGCACTGAGTAAATTTAGGACCATTTTTATTACAATTTTTGCAATATGTTTTCTTCTTGGATGGACAGAATTTCATCCAGTGCCATTTTTCACAATGGTAACATGCTCCGGGAGGTTTCTTTAGCTTATTCGTGTTTTGGTTATTGCTGGATTTAAAACATGATATTTGTCTTATGTCTTTTTGAGGGGAGTAAGAAGTTGGGTTGCTTCTGATTTTTCTAATCTGAGCCACACCTGATTCCTCGATCTTTTTTGATTCTCACTTGATAGAAATCACTCTTTGACAATCCTATGCCAATTTTTGGAGAGTCAATCCCTGTTTGTATTCGAATTTGGGAAGTATCCAACGTCTGACCTCGGTGTCGTTTACTGATACTAGACCTTGTGCGAATATTAAGTACTTGAAATCGTCGGCAGTCAGCTCGGCCATTTTGAAATCATTACAGAGCTTGTTTACCGACGCTGCAAACGTTAGAAAATCTTGCGTGTTGTCCTTAACTTTACTCAGGCATTTCCAACGGTTGTGGAACAATGTTATGCTAGGCCTGAATAGTTCGAAAATGAGCTTAATAATCTCTGAAAAATTCAGGTCCGTAGTTTGCTTGGGTAATATGTAGTCTACGAACCTACTATGTTCGATAGTTCCCAGTTTTCTTAATAATAGTTGTACCTTTTTCTCACTAAGCCATTGTTCACAGTCTGCGTTGAAAATCATAGCGCCTGTAAAAAGCCTGAAATGTTTTGTCTTTCTCTGTTAGGTGTTTGAATGCTTCAGTCGTGTTGTAGATTGTACACTGGGAAAATGTCATATCTCTTTCAGAGATTTAGAGCCGTTAAATGAATTTACAAGTAATGCGTCAAGTTGTTTTTGCTGTAGTTCTGTTTTCTGAAGTGTAAATTGTTGGAATTCTATTTGTTGTTCCATAAACAATTGTTGCTGTCTTTCGTCTAATTTCTTCTAATGGTAAAATTGCTATCTTTCTTCGCTTTTTAGTGGTTGAAATTGCTGTTACGTTTGTTGGTCTGACTGTAATTTGAGGAATATTTCTTCCAATTTCTGCTGTCTTTCATTTGATTTTTGTTGGTGGTGCATCTGGACCTTTAACATTTGGACAATTATTTTTTGGAATTCTTCCATATTTAGATTTAAAAAATGTGGGCGATTTTATAATATGTAAAATAAAGAGATGAAAGATCACAGAAAAAATGACAGCCATTACTGTTGGTTTGAAAACCCGTGTACCAAGGTGAGGGTACACAAGAAAATTGTAAAATTTGAAAAAAAAAATGGAGAGACAATTAATAAAATTAAGAAGAACTACTTACTGGTTTAGATCTTTCGAGATACCGTTGTTCCGTTAATTTCAATGTGACCATTTAACTTTTCTCCACACTTATTATTTTTTCCTCTAGCAAAAACAAAATTTCAACAAGGAAAGGGAAAAAAATTCTTGGTAGGTGCTCGACAGTTCATTTTTCATAAGTATTTGCAGTTAAGCAGGGTTTTTTTCTCATTTATTTCTTTTGCCGGGGGACTTCTGTAATTGTTTAAAAAAAATTCCTTTTTTTTTTAGAAGTCTGAAGAGAAGAATATCGCTTAGACATTAAAAAAATAAATAAATGCACTGATTTTTTCCCTTCAATTGGGAGAACCTTATTTTTTTTAAGAAACCTCACCTCTGTGAATTTGAGGGGAGGGTAATTTTATGCATGAGACTTGTAGAAATTCAAATCAATTCCATAAAGTTTTAAACACTTTGAAAAATTCGCATCTTGGTGAATAGTTTTTTCAAACTTGAGTCAAACGTACTACTTCGAGCTCTTGAGAATATCAGTTTGCCTTTTGCACAAGCTGGGTTTTATGTAAGCAGTCGTTCGCGATACATGGTTGCTTGTTTATTATTTGCACATACCTGAGTAACCTTGAATGTTATTTGAAAAGGTAGCTGTGTATTGCGTTTCATTCGCTGATATAGTAATGCCATCTTAAATTCTAGTTCAACACTGATGTGGGAACCAGTGGTGTTAAACGAGTCCTCTGTTGCTACTGATGTGGGACTGTGGCCACGGAAGGAAAACACGGAACACGGGTTAGAGGTAAAAAAGATATATTAAACAGAAAGGTTACAAAGAATAGTGTAAGAGTAAGCGGAGTTTACTATCTAGTGGTGACCGATATTGGTAGTCGTACGCGGCTTCGCACGACTGGTGCTACTCCTATAATACTAACAATCACGTTCATGATGTAGGTAAGTAACGGTCTCACAACAATACCCATGGCAAAGAACATACATAATATAAACAAGCAACGCAAAACAATCATAGCACATTGTGTTTTAAAAGATAATAGAGATCTCAGCAGAGTGGTCTGATTTAAAATTATCAGCTACATAAAACCATTTTCACTGAATAAAAATAGCTGAAATACAGTAGTTCTTACAGAGATCTCGTTAGTAACAGTATCAGAGCGACAATAGTTGGTTGATTTCATAAGCTTATTTGCTTGGAATAAAACTTTATTAAGAGGAAGATTTTATGAATTTCAAACTAGAGTAAAATTATTTCGGGCAATATATGCTGAAAGAAAATGGCCAATCTCACCATTATAATTTTGAAATTTGTTGCAAAAACATTAAATCTGAACAAATCAAAAATTCATTTGTATTTATTGAAACTGGGAAGGATGTACAAAAACCTTTGCACTATTTTGAAGTACAAGCTTATTCAGACATCTACCCCACATCTATGCTTGCCTGTGAGGGTGTGTTCAAACTATTTACATAGTTTGGAATTACAAAGTATTAGTGTTTTTGCATCTACTGATTTTGACACTTCGGCAAATAAACATCATCGTTTTCTATAGATTGTTTGAAGTAACGCAGTAATAAATATACTTCTGCTTTATTTCATCTCTTGTTTCAGAATATGTAGCAAAATTTACACGCACTATCTAAAGTTCATTGTATGACATAGTGGGTGTGCACCATACACGACAGCAAATGGATGAGATTGATCGTTTCAAAGTGCATCGTCTTGATAGCTCCCCATTAATTCCACTTAGCACTAACTGAAGATAGACACGGGGACAGTCGGAGTAGCTATATACATTAACCATTGAACTTTCTTGCATAAATCAAATACAGACAGTGAACGCTGTATTGTTGTGTCCACAAAACTGGATGGGGCTTGACACCGGTTATAAAATATTATTTATCTGATCGGAAATAGTCATTTTCAACATTTCTCCTATCTGTCTAAATGCACTAAGACAACTGAGGGCATTGAACTGCATCTGCTCGCTGTTTGACTATGTTAGTTATGACGAGGGTTTAGATGGATGAAGAATTTTCTTTCTCATGTGTACAGAATGTTATACCATTGTGCAAATTAATAGAAACAACTCCTTTACTTTCCTTTATTTCACCATACGTTCAATTTTAGACACACTGTAGTGACGGTATAATCGGCTCATATTTTGTTTCAGATTAGGTCATTTGTAGTGATGTGAAGCATTACGAATTTATTTTCGGGGTATATAATGAAATTATTTTGGCCTTGAAATGTACGTCAAGCGTGATTGCAATAGATTTATATCATTCTCAGACACTATTGTCTCGACTCTCAATTAATTGTCCTCCGACTATTGTATGCGATATAAGTTACTGCAAGGAAGCGTAGGAAAATTGTAGCACTACATGAATACACTGACAAGCCTTACAGAAAGAACGTGTATATTGTTAGCGTTAGTCTTTCAACAGTCGGTTGTATCAGTAAAGCGAAGAAACAAACTGAATACATCAGCCTACAACGAAAAGAAAATGCTGTCGGAAGAGTAGAATAACTCCAGGAGACGGCATATACGTGATCAGGGAATGTGTTAAAGATCCTAGGAAGACATTGTTCGTTTTGTTTGAATAATTTGCGCAAGGGTGCATTTCATTATTCTATAATTATAATTAGCTTGCTAACTTTACCTATGAGTAATTGTAATAAACAGTATATTCTAATTGAATGATATTTTCTGTAACCAACTATACCGTTACCGAGAAAAAATAATTGAGGCAATAAATACATATAGAGATAAAATCTTCTAATAAAGAAAAGTCTATTAAATTATGTATTAGTATTTTCGTAATCAATGACATAACAGATAACATACATTAAGCAGATGCCTAAATCTGTTAAGTAACAAATCATTTCAGAAAGTCATGCACTCTTTATTCCGTTCACCTATCTGATGTCGATCATATACAATTTTTCATGGTTTCTAGGTCTGTTGATGCTTATATAAACATTTTTAACAATAAGAAAAACAATCATCATTCTTCATGTTTAATATAAATACAAATGTTATATAAATATCTATTTACATATATATTTTTAAGCCCTTCTATTTTATGATAAATAGCTTTTACCCTTGTTTATTTTAAATATGAATAAATCCATTTATTTTAATTGCAGTATATGTTTTAAATATAAGGCAGTAATCCTCGTATAATATATAGACTACGCCAGCATTGCTTAAACGAGATATTTTTATTTAAATTTAAAGTATGAAATGGTCAGTCTTTAACCAGCAACTGAATATTTCGTTGTGCATAAAATTCTGATCGTGCTACTAGTGAAAGATAATATATTAACAACACTCATTTTGGGTTTTCTCACATAAAAATCTTACATTCTTTTTTTTAAATTCTTGAATAGGCCTATTTTGTCGTCTCGCACTTTTATCATCTGTAGAAATTCCTGTTATTTTTTATTTCTCTAAGCAATATCACATAATAAAACTCATCATCGGGATCCTGATGAATGGTGCGTACAGAATAATCAAGCCATAGATAGGACATGGACAATGTAGTTTTGTCAAAGACACTAGAACAAGTAACGCGATATTTATGCTTAGAATGTTATAAAAAAGTGAAATACAAATAAAGACGGACGTGTACCAGTGCTTCATAGACTAAACAAAGGTATTTGGCAATGAGCTCCGCAAAGACTTGATAGAATAACTTATCAACCTTGACAATCTGGGGAATACATTAGATTAATCTCTAACCTCTACTAGGAGAAAACCGCCTGCATACGTATAGGAAACGAGTTCAGCAGATATACAAAAATATAAAGGGGTGTAAAACAAGGATGTGTTTTTTCATCGGATGTATTCAACTTATACAGCGAGATAATTCTGTGAGATCTAGAAGTCATCCCAGCATTCATAATTGGCGTCCACAATCTGAACAATATAAGCTAGGCAGATGATACAACGCTGGTGGCAGACACGGAATGGAAACAACAAGACCATCTACAGAAGGAAGTGAAAAGAATGGACAACAATTAAACTACAAGAAAACTGAATGTATGTTTATCAGTAAAAAGAGGAGTACAGGGTAAAAACTACAGGTTGGGAATACTAAAATCAAGCCAGTACAGAAATTTAAAAACCTGAGAAGGGTTCTCACAGAAAAGGGAAAGTGTGACACTGAAATCAGAAGACGAATTGGCATGAACAAGTAAGCATGCAGGAGGCTGAGTATTGTATAGAAATACAGTAAACTTTTGCTGGAAACAAAGACGAGAGTACTCTATTGCTATGTGATGTCTGTTATTCAATATGGTAGTGAATACTAGACAATGCCCTCGAAAATGAAAGAGAAACTGGAAACAACAGAAATGTGGTTCTACAGAACAATGCTGAAAATACCATGGACTTTTTATGTGAGCAAAGATGAGGTTTAAAAGAAGATGGAAACGACAATGTATTTAATACTTAGCATCAAGAAAATGCAACTAGGACATTCAATGAAAAACTGGGATTGGAAAACCAAATACTCTCAGGCTAAATAGGGGAGAGAAAAACAAAGGAAAACAACGAGTAACATAATTGATGAGCGTGAGCTTGAATGGTAGAACGGCGTTTGGGTTGGGTAACAGGTAAAAGCTTGCTAAAAGGCAGTAGGTATAAGGCTCACAAGAGAAGAAAAATGTTAAGAAAAAATCTTTTTTGTGCAATAGTAATTCAAACCTTTATATTTACATTAGTGAATACGAATGTCATCTGATGCAGTTGATTAAGTATGTATATCAGTTACATATCATCCCAGCATCGTGTAATTTTTAACGCACTCATCTGACTTAATATTAGCAGAGAGATCGATATTCATGTGTTCTACTTAATTTTGGATGAACCGATTCCAATTTTATCCTTAATTTGTGTTTGAGCTATTTTTATATATACATTTCGGGAATTATAATTACTTTTGCTTTTCCCTCGTTTATTTCATGTGAGAGTTGTGTAACAAATTGCAGAACAGATTAAGAAATCAAAAAGATGAATTTGAAATTCTGTTCGATTCGTAACATACACTTGCGCATAGATACCCTAAGGAGTTATATGAATCTATAGACTCTCATGTGTAGATTAAATATTAAGACTTCTAACTGGAAAATCATTGTTATATTCCGAAAAATTGTTAGTGCAATACTCACTCTCAAAAATATGTTATTTTTAAAATAAAAAATATATTTCGGCTGAATATAGCCAAAATTATTATAAGTTAAAAAAATAAAATAAAATCAATCAATCTGTCTTCCCTTCAATGCCATTATTTTATAGCCGAAAATATATTTTTGTTCGTATATTTGTTCTTAAATATATCTGAATTTGTTTCCAAATAGATTCATTTTGGAGTGTCTTTTGTAGTGTTCAGTCAAGGGTATGACGATAAACTACATCCGCCAGCAAGGTCACTGAACGGGAGATGTTTTTAAGTACCAGGGAACTTCCTCTTTAACACTGTTGGTCGAATGTCTATCCTGGAGGCAGCACTTGCTAGTGTCCCAAATATGGCCAAACAATAAACTCCCAAGCAAAAACAAAACACTATGAAAGTATTAAAGTACATGTTTATAGTAACAGCAATATATGTTTTATATGTAAGAAATTACTAACAATACATATTTATCGTAAAATTATCAACAATATATAAGCAAAATAACATCAAATATATTTTCTACATTTGCCAGGAATAAACTTTAAAGAAAAATGACAATACATTTTATTTTTAGTTTAATTGAAGGATACAAATGCAGTTAAAATAAACTTAGTTGACTGTCATAAAATTGTGTTCAAAATATATATATTACGGAAGTAAATAACACATGCAGCTTCGTATCCCGCTAAATAAAATCAAGCAACATTTTGTAGTAGTAGAGGTTTTTGCTAGCATTCTTTAATTTTGCGGAATATATCCATAGATTGCATATTAAAAATATAAACAATCAATATTATTCAACATTGGTGTAGATCGCACTCATTTGACACTTGAAAATTTACACAGATAGCGAAGCTTAAATAAATTTTTTTGTTAAATAAATTTTGTTAAATTTTGTTAAATAAATTTTTATTTACAAAAAAAATTAAAAAAATACAAAAATAAATTTTTTTTTTTTTGTTAAATAAATTTTGTTAAATTTTGTTAAATAAATTTTTTTTGTTAAATAAATTAAATAAACAATCAATATTATTCAACATTGGTGTAGATCGCACTCATTTGACACTTGACAATTTACACAGATAGCGAAGCTTAAATAAATTTTTTTGTTAAATAAATTTTGTTAAATTTTGTTAAATAAATTTTTATTTACAAAAAAAAATAAAAAAATACAAAAATAATTTTTTTTTTTGTTAAATAAATTTTGTTAAATTTTGTTAAATAAATTTTTTTTGTTAAATAAATTAAATAAACAATCAATATTATTCAACATTGGTGTAGATCGCACTCATTTGACACTTGAAAATTTACACAGATAGCGAAGCTTAAATAAAATCATTGTACCCAAATTTCCTATCATTAAAATATGCACTGGTTTATGATCAAGAAAAAGAAAGAACTGATTATAATGAGCGAATGAAAATAACAAAAACTGAATATCGTGTAATTCAGTATCAACAACATTTCCTAAGAAAACCAAATCAGTATCCCATTTCCATTAATTTTAACTGAACACATGAACAGAAATAACATTCTAAACAAGATGGCGGAAGTTAAAGAAAAACAAAGAAGAAATTATCGAATTTGAAAATTGGCGTTAAAAGAATCTGAAGACATTATTGTGTTTCCTTCATTATAAGGGATCTGATTCAATAAGTGTTTGCTAATTTTATCCGCTTACATATTAAGAGTTACTTCTCCTATTTGTATTTTTTCCTTTTGTAATCAATGTTGATTGAGCTGTCCATTCATTTTCCTTTGAAACAATATCCGTATTTCATTTTTGTTCAGAAAACAGCATTGTGCAACATGAGACAATAGTTTATCCCAAAATTTTCTCTTTCTCTTTTTGTTTACTCTCTCTCTCTCTCTCTCTCTCTCTCTCTCTCTCTCTCTCTCTCTCTCTCTCTCTCTCTCTTCTCACTTGCATGTTTATTTCCCGATTATATCTCCTACTAATACAGTGGTTTAGTGCCAATACACACCCTACACACACACATACACATATAATCAAAGAAATATCAACATAACAGTATCTATCTATCCCCCCCTCTCATTTTTCTATCCACCTCTCCCTCTCCCATTCCATCTCTCTCTTTATTTATATATATATATATATATATGTTTGTATAAATGGGAATTCAACGCATCATCTGAAGTGGTTATAAATTATAATCTCTTTCGATAAGCTAATAAGCTCTTCCATCGGAACATGTTTTATTTTGTATGAAAATTTTATCAGAATATTCATCAAAATGAATATCAAGTAACATAACCTCGAAAAGCGATTTTAATAGAAATATATAACAGTTATTAGTCAGAGTCAAATTAGCCTAATGATTAGTGGTTTAAAAAGTGTTCAATGTACATCTAAAGAAACAAACATGAAAAAGATTTAAAATGCAGAGCGTTATATATTAAAATTAAGTTCAACTGAATCCGCTATCATGGTTTCAAACATTCGCTATCGTCAGGCGTTAACAACTGATTTCCTCAAATTTTATTTGAACGCAGAACAGGAAGTTTAGAATAATCCAAAAGGTGAGCAGGAGATTTCTAAGTCATTTTGAGTCCGTGGTTGAAGCCATTGTTGATCATTTTAGTGTTTAAATATCTTTTGTGTAGTTTTGTTAAATATATTTGTTGACATGAAATGTCAGTCAGTCAGTTAAGGGCCATACATGAAACACGATTGGGCGATCATGTCTCGAAAGAGACATGACTGACTGGGCAGAAGATTATCCCGCAGTAGTTTGGCATTGCTTTCTGCGGTAGACCGGTTGCCAGCCAGTCAGCCAATGCTAGAGAACCCAATTTGTCCTGTTATTTAACCCATAACTAGAAGTTATGCGATGGATTCAACTGGAATTCAAACTCGGCTCCCTGATTTCTGGTTCCTAGCGGATATCCACTGGACCACAAAGTACATCCCTGGACCACAAAGCACATCTGTCAAATGTCAGTATAATTTTCATTTTTGCGTAATTTAAACGGCAATTCATCCATCGCAGCCCGTAGGCTTTCCACTATGAATATAATAGCTGTTAATTTAGGGAATTATTAATATGTACCTTATAGATATAGATTTGTATCTGACTAATATAATTTTAATAAATCATTATCTAAGGTAGAACAATAATACATATGTTACATTCAATAAGCGTACACTAAAGCAGCAAGTGCTTATGCAGTGACCAATATTAATATCTTGTGTCAGATATTTCTGAAATGAGTATTTATATAGTTAGTAAATATCTAGTTTTCCTTGTTACAGAGTGATGGTTAAAAGGTTAGATTTACATAGCATTACTAGTAAAAGGGATTAGATCTGTACTTGGTGATACGTGTATCCCCCTGTAAGATTATCTAAATATTTGCATATTATGTGAAAAAATGGGTGCGACAAACTTCAAATGAGAAAATGTAATTTATCTTGGTAAATATTTCAAATATAATACAGTAAGGATCAAATTCATCTAACAGAAACTGCTTTTTCAATAAGCTCTCTACTGGGGGAGGATAACAACGTGGAATTTAACATGAGCAAACTAGGTTGCTTTAGAATTCTTACTGAATATTAATTATATTCTCACTGGGTGCACAATAACTATGGCTCTATTTTAAGCAGAACAAACCTTGAAAGACATTATCGATTCTTACAGTGGTTCTTATAATTATACAAATCACCACCCTCAATCCCGGGTTTCCTTGCATTTTATGTTATTTCTAACAAAGCGGCGATAGCAAGGTGTCAATCCAAAGAAGGCTCTCATTTGCTTAACTTTAGTTGGAGTCGAAACTGATCTTAATAACTGGAAGAAGTCGAAAATATTTTTTCGCTTTGAAACGGCTTCATTTTCCCCGTCAACTTTCTTCTTTCACCAACTCTATTTTTTCACTAACTCTTTTTCCTCTGTCAGCGTTCTTTCCTACGATAACTCTATTTCTCCCGCCAACTTAGTTTTCTTTGCTGTTAACGTTATTTCTCTCACCAACTCATTGTCCTCCACCAAATCCCATATAGGCTCTTTCTACCAGGCATACTACCCTATTTAATGTGTTCAAAAAAACTTATTTCTTAACTTCAAGGTCAGACTCTGCATGAAATTAGAAAAAAAGGATGCTGCTCCAAATTAAATTTTTTTAAACTGGCAACTTTTTTTATAACATTCACAAAAGCAAATTACCTAGTGGTAAAACGAAAAATGACCTGCTATTCCTTGATGTCATTTGTTACCATGAGTGTCTAGAATCATCGCATATGGTAATTAATAATGAGCCTTGCTTATCAGGAAATATTTGGCATTCTTTGAACGAAAGCATCTGTGGAATGAAATTTATAAAATACTAGCAGTATAGCCCGGCGTTTCCCTGGTTTAACGAAAGCATTAAAACTAATCTATGGTCCTAGAGTTCAGACCCTTTGGACGTTGGCACGAAAGACTAAAAAGCAATAGTTGTTTCCAGTTAAAGCGAAACTGTAGACTGAAAGAAAAATGAATGGATGTCAGTCAAATTTTGATTTCCTGGTATCGATTTATACTTATATATATATTATCCATTTTCTGCACTATTGTAAGAACTGCAACCTTGAAACTTCTCAATATAATTTCTTATGTCTTGGTCTATGAGTGTAACAAATCTGATTAAAATCGGACCACTCCTTCTATAACCTGGTTTTTTCGATTATCGATTTTCGATATTTGTACCCTAGGTAAGAACACTCGCAGGTGCTTATAGTACAACTGTGTAAGTTTTCATGAAAATCGGTTCAGCCGTTTCGGAGTCTATAGGTAACAGATACACACACACACAGACAAACACACAGAGACAAAGTTCCATTTATAAATAAATTTAGATTCTTTTAATATATTTTTTAAAGAAAATTCGTTTCTAAAATCTAAAAATTCTTAGCAATTCTCCTGAATCTGGTTTTCTTCGTAACCATCTAGGTGAATTCCTGTGGAATATTAGTCAACATAATGATTATTGAATTAAATTTCCTTCAATTCGATTGTGATAAATATTGTAGCACTTGCCCCTGTGGAACGTTTTCACCTGATGTGGATTCTATTATCTGGTACAGATATATGTTTGTGAATGAGATCATAATGTTCAAAGAAGGATGAGCGTCGCCAAGATCCTGTGGTGCTCTCGCTCAAAGGTATTTTTAACCATACTTTTTAGAACGCGTGTTGTATACAACAAAGAGTTTAGATATTTCTAAGAGTTTGATGACATGTATATTTCAACATTCAGTAACGTAATTATTCAAAATATATGGGCAATGAGTTTATGTGATTTAATTTACTAAGCCGAAAATTAGCAAAATTAAAGGATTACGGTTTTATCATATTTAAACATTGGTTCTCGTAAGATCACCAAATTAAGCAACGGCGAGTCTGATAAATATCTCGATGAGTGACCACTTGGATGCATTAATCTAAGATGTGCGAGTAGTGCAATAGATGTCAGCTTGGAAGTGGAAACGGGGAGCGGAGTTCCAATTACATTCAGGTTCGTTATATTAACCTACTGGCATATACACTTGGGAACGCTTCTAATCCAGCTAATCTCCCATCTTAGTTATGAAAAATTAGTAGTACATATATCAGTAAATAAATGCTATTCCTAAAATAAAGTTAATGTGTGTTTGCTTTTAAATAACATGCAAGGAGTTGATAAGCCGTAAACGACAAATCAAGCCACATTCTGAAAATTTACTGAATTTCATTTACGCTATCACATGGACCAGACCACATATTACTTAGATAACCTTTTACTATTTCTTGTTTTATCTTTCATAGGACCCGTAATACATATAGGATAAATATGCGTATATGTTTTGTAGATGAGGTATTGAAAGTATTTATATTGTTTGGACTGTTGACATCATTTTGTTGCCAAATTCACGATATTTTGACTGTTTTATACGCCGACATTCTCCGGATGATTTGGATTTTGAAAAGAAACATCTTTTTTGGTCACTGGGATAGATTGTTCTCGTTCCCTGATTCATGCAACTTCATGCAAAGCATAGTCCAGTGCATAAAAGTTTTGGGTTGATCAACAGTGACTTGACTCAGAAAGTTTTAATTTCAAAACCTCGCTACATCCGTAGTGAACAAAAACCTTTGTGAGTTGATTTAAATAGAGATTACTGAGACATGCGAAAGTGGCATGACTCATGGAACGAGAACAATATACTCCAAAGATAAAAATAAACGGTTCAATTCAAAATTATAATCACCTGAAGACGGTCGGAGCGTACAACGTCCTAAACCTGCTGAATATGGCAACAAAGATGAAGAATACTGTCCGAACAATATAAATATTATAGGAGATATATCTGATTCTACTTTCACCGTTTTTGTCATTAGTAGCCTAGAGAACATTAAATTTGTTAAGGGCATAATGCTAGCAGTAGCCGTAGTTAAATTAATTAAAGTATCCAGCTCTTGCTTAAAAACAAACGTTAACATTTGGACCATATTTTTCGCTTTTACCGATATGCCGTTGAAGTTTTACCATGAACATCCAATCAAATGTAATAAATTCATCTAATAGATGTGGTAATAAAATCAACACACCCCGTCTCCTCTCTTGCGTGTGACCAGCCATCACATTAAAATAATCGTTTTAACGCTAAGGCTGAATTATTAAAATGAAGCTTCATATGATTTTGTTGAGAGTTGTTACTATATTACATGTTATTTTACTAATTTGCTTTCGCAATGATAGACAGTGTACTCTGCCTATATAAACTATTCGAATTCTCTATAATTGTCAAAAAACATTTGAAAACGTCTTGAAGGAATGCTGCAATGAAACAAGAATTTACGTTATTTAATAAAGTATGTGTCAGCTAGCGTCTACAGATATTTTTCAGATACAGCCATATAAGAAGAATCCCAAAGAATTCTAGATAAACTGTATATCAGAAAGAAAAGCGAAATGGCTGAACGTAATGTACGCGTTACGGGCCGCCAACATCTCTCAGAAATAATCGACAGATTTCTTCGAGAACTGAACAATCCTAACTTCTAAGAGATGCATTAATTAATGAATTAGTGTCAGTAATCATTCGTCAACTAGGAAATGAAAACCTTACCCTCCAGCAATCCTTCGATAAAGCAAGGATTCTATATCTAAATCAACATAATACAAAATCTTTCATACCACAACATTCCGTGATTGCAATGGAAGAAGAACATCAATCTGTTTTACTCTTTTCTCAACCCTGGGATTCTCTCGATTCACCAGAAACTGTGGTCTCACACATACAAAAGAAGATAGCTGTTGTTAATGTGGAATTACGATTCGCTGGTGTAAAGTATATACAAGAAGTCTTTTAGCTGTCCTACGCATTCTCTTCATTTAGTTGTGTATCTAAAGCAACTATAAAATCGAAGCTCAGTGGAATCCCTCTTTTGTAAAACCTGAGTCTGCTGCTAGAAAAAAACAGTTCTTTTTAAATATAACAACAAACAAGAACACATATATATATAAATATAAATTTATACTTTCATTCTTCGTTAGCGACGGTTGTGTAGAGAAGGATATAGCCAGACAGAATCACGCACTTCCGAGAGAGTTTTCTAAATTCGTTGACTAGTGGGAGCTACCTTCTCTCATATCTGCGTTCCCTGAATTTATGTAACCTGAAATTTCCGCATATTTTTGCGGTGTTTAGCTTAATTATATCATCTATAGCAAGGAATATTGGTCAATCATCTTCACTGGTTTTTGCTTATCAATCCGGCTACCGCTGTCAATAACACTTTTGTCGGTAACTGTTTATATTTTCTGCCTCTGATGTTGATAATGTAATTGTCGGTTCATTTTGGGTTTTCTGACTTTGATGTTGATCATACTTATGTTAATCACTACTTTTGATGTCAATCATATTTCTAATTGTTCATAGACATTTATTACGTTGCTCGCTATCTTATTTTTTAAAATGTTCATATACTAACATTTTAAGTGCTTCTCTCTTCCACCCATAACACTCCCACACTAATTGAGATGATTGTTCAAAAACATATACATATAATAACATGCAAAAATTTTTTTTTTTGCTTTTAAAAATTTTAAAAATATTGCCATCAAATCTCCCTATTGCTGGTTGTAAACGCTAATTAGCACATAAAATCAATCAATAATACAGAAAAATACAGGAAATAAATGTAATACAAAATTATCAATATCAATGGGGGCATTCTCCTCTTTACTTCATGGAATTGTTCACACGTTTCTTCCTAAATAATTCCATTCAAAAGAGACTTTTCCCAATGTAAACTTTATGTTAGCCTCTTAAGGTAAGCATAATAATGAATTAAGCCAAAACACCATTCGCATATAAAAAAAAAGGGTTTCGTTGTCTTTTCATTTTTTTCTTTTTTTTTTTCAAAAATTACTGAGTATGTCTTCTGTTTACACATGCTGAGACGGATTGGGCGTCACGATGTGGTGTAATGTTTAGCGTTATAACAGTTACGACTGTGCAGTGAACCGGATCCTCCCCAGGTGCGCCATAATTTCAGATTTACATCTAAGTCACACTTAGAATCTCACCATTCCGACAGGCGTGATTACATAATTTATAACCATAAGATAATTTATCTTGCATGTATATTTTTGAACTAACAAAGTTCTCTGTACGTCTTAGACTCCTATCATATACATATCTTTGCTGGCTATAGCATTTCAAGTCAGCTGTATTTGATATCAATCACTTTTTTGTTGATCCCTGTTTATATTTTCTGCATTTGATGTTATTTGTACGTCGTTGGTCTTGTTTGTGTTTTCTGCCTTCTGGTGATCATACTTTTATCAGTCACTACTTTTGATGTCAATCATATTTCTGTCGAGTCACAGAAATATAATGCATCTTGACGCGCTTGTTCATACGGGTAGCATAGAACATAGGTATCGCGAATTGAAGCCTATGGAAAGATTTTCCGTGCTTTATCAGAATAGCATTCGTTAAAGCAGCATGATCGTTTCAAGTAACTAAATAGAGTTTAGGTGACTTGGAAACAAAATTGGTCTCTTACCATAAAGTGGAATTCGTAATAATCAGAAACAATCTTTCTGTAGAGTAATACTGCGGTACGGTTTTTCGGTATCACTCTCACGTCGAGATAACATTTGCTAGACCGAAACCGTCAATGAAATAATGTGGTCTAACGGTGGTCATTTTAGCCACCATTACTCTACATAATCGATATTTTTCGAAAGTTTATCACCTGACTGCAAACGAATAGCTATAATATAAAAACGGTATAAAAATGAAGAAAAACATTTCATTAATACAGAGGTTAAACGGATAATTAGAGAATAAATAATAGAGCTAAGCTATTTTCCATGGAATGTGCAAGTTTTTGTAACCTCTACAGCAAGATATTAAAAACAGAATGGTTATCAGCGATTAGAAAACAGTTAATAAATTCAGGGTTTTATATGCATATTTTTTAAAATGCGTATCAATAAAATGATCAGAGAGGTTGCTATGTATGGCCTAAACATTACACTAGATATTGGAAGTGCATACACCTAGGTTGCAATAAAGCCATATTTAAAATCCTACACTACATTCGAGGTGGAAGGTCGACTGTACTAATTTTGAGTAATTCCTTTTGGTGTAACGAACGACGTGGCTTGTTTAAAAAGATGGAAAAATAATCTTACTTTCGAGATGTGTATATACGCAAATCTATGCGGTAATGACCAATGATAGGAATCTTAATTAGTTTATGGAAGGAGTAGAAAAATATAACATGAAGCTTAATTACAATAACTGTTTTTTTTAAGTACAATATTGTTAAACAGTTAGTTACTAAAGGAAACATGAAGTCAGATCCAGAATGACAAAAAGGCACTTCCTATTTGCCAACCCCCGAGTGATTTACATTGTTTTTCGAGATGTTTGCACAACACGCACACAAATACCTTCATTCTCTCGAAAAACCTATCTATTAACATCGATTTCCAAATTACAATTTCCTTCTCACGCCATTAGAATGCTCTAAGTTCTAAAAATGATCATTCTGGAAGCCTCTGTCACAACGATCAACATTCAATGGACTCTGATATTTGAGACTCCCGCGCCGCACTGCGGCATATCTGCCTCAATAAGGGCATCTTTAAAGAACTCTCTCGCGAACTGAGTGGCAACACTCGGCAATTGTAAAAGAGTTATACGCTTTCCATAAGTCACTGAGAACTTAGCAACACTATCTAATCGGTTGCCATTTCAAGTTTGTCAATGATCAAAATTAAGTCGCATTTATGTTTAACTATAAAGCAATAAATAAAATTAAAAAAAACTATGAAATCGTGAGGTGGAAGAGAGAACTTTCCTGAATATCATTTGACATAACATATCGCCCCGGCAAAGATAATACTGCGGTCGACGCGCTCTCAAATATGTACAGATCAACAACGTGTGGAGATAATATCCTTAAACTACATAAGGAATTGTGTCACCCGGACATGAAAAGAATGCTCCACATTGTCCTAATTAGGAAACTACCTTTCTTGTTGCAGATTGTAAGGAAGCAGTGAAGATTTGCCAAGTATAATATTGAGTTCTACTAGACTAGAACCGGTACTAAAGCCTTGCCCTTAAATTTTAAGGTACCACTTCCGTTGAAAGCGAGTAATAAATACCTATTGAATATTATCCCCTAATTTTTGTTCTCTATTCTTTGCCCAGATAAGAATATGACAATTGTGATTCAAGCCCTGTGACATCTTTTCGCTCTCTTCGGATTACTTGCGTACATTCATTCAGATCAGTGGACCGCCCTTTATCTTTTCAAGCAATTCTTGCAAGAACAAGGATTGGCTGCATATACGACAACACTTTAAAACATTCAGATTAATGTCCACTGTGAAAGAAGCAACAACATAATATGGAAGTCAATCAATTGGCTACTGCTAACCATGGGTTCAGTATAGACCGTTCGGAAAGTCTCCATTCGCTCAGAAACCCTTTCCATTTGCCAAATCTAAATCTTCTTGAACAATGCTGAGACTTCATATGTTATCAGCACGGCAACTACAGCAACTCAACATGAAAGGTTCTTCTTGTGAAGAAGGTTCTTCTTTTTCATCGTGGCTTTTGCAACTCGAGACATAGCACGGTCTCTGACTAGCATGAGATTTCATGCTAGTCAGAGCATACACGAACTGCTTACAAATAAAGTAGAGCATCACAAGTTCGATTTCCAGACAGAGACAAAGCAATGTCTCTAAAAGATCTGGCCTCAGTAGGAAAGGAAGCATCTCCTGTAACATAACAAGAAGTACCTGCGATGTCCACTCCCGATACATCAAGTGAAGATTTCACTGACAAACCTCCCTGATCCTCCCGGTGAAGATTTCCCACAGCCATCTAGTCCAAAATCTTTATTGTACGACCGTCGCTCTGTCAAATGTTTCATACTTCAGAAACAGGCTCTCTCTGCTACCGACTAATTCAGAAGGTGATATGTTCGAACGACGATGTAGGCAAAATTGTGTCATGTCAAAACACCTAAACTTAAAAGAAAAATCTGTGGAGACATCCCGACAAATTCCTAATGACCCGCAAGATGCCTTGTCATTTAGAGAATTATCTTCTATATGAATAAAATAAGTACAGAGACGCTCAAAATGTTAAATCAACATAAGCGCATTCTATCTCTACTCCTCCATGTAACCATACATCACAATAAAATAAACATTTTTCACCGCTAAAGAGGAAAAAGTAAAATAAATCTTCTACTTAGAGTTGTTAGCATATTGCAACGGTAAAACAAGCGTGTAATTTACGATTTAAATGATTTTTATTTTGATAAATAATTCTGATTTATTGATTCAGTTTTAAATGCTATTTAACTATAATAACTGCAGAGTGTTTTAATTTGTTTTTGAGTTTGTTGTATATGTCTTTCTTTCTTAAGTAAACGCTTTTACTTTCATCGAGCATAATGGATAAAACTTTAACTGATACTGTCTCCATAGGAGAGTAAGTAAAAAATATAGACGTCATTTTCAAATAAAGTTGAACAAAAACGCTCTAAGACTTACTTTACTTACGACTTACTTTATTTTAGATATTAATATTCTTGGCACGGTGACATTTTACTTTTCACAAGAAATATTTATAGAGATGGTTTATTTTGCTGAATTGATTTAAACCATACGAGTCTGTCACTGGAAAAAAATCAAGAAATATACACTTGTATTTACTTTTTTGTTATTTATTTTAAATAAACTCCTCAAACGTCTTCAATTTCTTTTTCTATGATTCAGTTTTAAACAAGAAAGATATACGTTGAAAAGCTTCAGAGATGACAAATAAATAAAAAAGTAAAACAAGTGTGAATTTCTCCAATGAATAGAAAACAAAACAAGAACGGAGAAAACAACCAAACAAAGTGGTAAAAACAGTTGTTCTTAAGACTGACAAATATTGTCAGGTTATTGCAACTGCTATGGGACGAAGTTAAACCCGGTGCAACACGTCTACGAAGATAGTCTGCTCTCAATGAGGTAAGTCATTCTGGTATTCCTGTCACGTTCGTAAGCCACGGCCGTTTTGACTGCGTAAACACGCAGGCGTGGAATTATTCAGCAATTTTGTCTTTCCATCTGACATAGGCAGGTGACGGTGTCCGGATAGAGACCATCACCATCAACTGAAGCACCCCGTTCTACGAAAAAGCCGATATATTATATCCACCTTGAGAATAACATGTGATTCCTCTGTTAAACAGAGAAAGAGGAAATATAACCGAGATTGAAAATGAATACAAGCATACGCACCAGTGTGTGTGTGTGTGTGTGTGTGTGTGTGTGTGTGTGTGTGTTTGGGAGATATGAAGGGCGTGAGAATATGTAGAGGGCGAGATCTACCAGGATGCGAGAAATAACAAAGGAGATTCCTACACGTGGAGTAAGTTAATGTATTTTTAACTGTACTCGCCAAAGATATAATACCTTTTGAATCAGCATATACTTCCTCACAAACAACACGATAATCATGCGTGGGTAGTGATAATAAAAAACAAATAATAATTGTTTTATATATTGCAAATATATTACACACCTTGTTCTGATTTTAATCCGTCTGCTCAAAGTAAATGTATCATTACTCTAAACGTTAGATTTTACAGGATACACGCGTTTGAGGAAACAACTTAGTTTTTGTTAATATTTCAAATTAATTCTTCCAGTCTGTACATTCTAACGACACCGTAACCTAAAACGGGTTTCCAGTCATGGTTTTAATATGGAAACCATAGTCTGATCCTGAACTCTTTAGACCGTGCGGTCGCAATAAAAATCACACCCAGCCAGTTCAATTATTCTGTTAAACAATAATCTCCACTTATTCAGATCACCTCAAAGCCCATTTCTTGCGAAAATATAAATCTACTAACGGTATATTTCGTATCCGAACCTTAAGAGGCTGACCATGTTAAAATATTGGTTTCCGTACGATCACTGAAGTTAAGCAACATCCAGTCTGGTCACTACATAGATGGAGACCGCTTGGGTATAATTTATGCATAATGGATCGGAATTTATAAAATGCAACATCGATTTCTAATTATGATTAGATCCGTTATATTTACTCATGAAGAATCCGTCTTTTCAACTATGGATTAATTAGTAAAATATGGATCAGTAAATAATTATTATCTCTTTAAACCTTTTACAACCTATTTTTCCTTGGTTGATAAAATTTGTTTACCCATATAAAAACAAAACAATGATAAACGAAACGTAAACAAAATAATTTCTCATAAATTCATTAATATTATTTTTAATCCGGCATTATTTTATTGATTGGGAGCAAATAGCCTTTAAGATAATGAAACCAAATTCATATTGAAAATTTATACATGTCATCTTTTTTATAATTCTAGTAAATGCACTCTAAAAAGAAAATGTATGACACTTGTAACAATTTTGTTGCGATACGGGTATTTTCATTTCACTGGAATTAAAATAATCTAACCTTAGAAAAGAAAATATGACGTCAAACAACTATCTAAAATAATTATTCAATCATCGAACTCAAAAATAATTTAAATATTGGTGACATAAAAATGTCATTACCAAAGTAATTTAAAAAAAATTGGATCGTCCAGTGATTCATAGAACTGTTAAAAGATGAAAGTATTAAAACTATTTTTGCAATTAACAATATTAGTTTTTAAAAAAATGACAACGCAGAAATTAAAAGAGGGTTGACTCACAATGCAACATTATGGTGGAAATAGGATATTCTGTTGTTAATTTTGCGTTTTGTACCTGGAGAACTCTCCAGATCTGAGTGGAAAGCGCTTATGAATCAGTTCTAAAAATATTTTATCCTCTGTTATTCGAATGAGAATTGGTTTGCAATTCATCTTTTCAGAAGACAGTAATCCGAAATATATTTTGAAAACGTCATCGGAATTGTTCATGAAGATTTAAATTTGGCTAATGGAATTTTCTCAATTCCTTGAGCTCATTATAATCGATATTTGTTTGCATAATCAATCAATCAATATATATATATATATATATATATATATCATAAAACAGGATATATAGAAGACTATTGACTATTGATTATCGATCGAAAGAATTCAATGAATGCTAGGAAATAATTTATTTTTCATAAAAGCTACATTCACTTTGTAATGAAACGTGTTGAAATGGGGAATTAATAGGTTATATTTGGAATGCAATTCTAGTAAATTAACCAAAACACTATTCTATTCACACATTTAATTTTGTCATTGTTCTAGTTAGAAGTCTACTTATAAATATTAATAAAACAAACAGATATCTCATGGGCAAATAAGGCAACGCAAAATACATATACTAAGTAATATCTTATGTAGGCTATCTATCTAGCTAGCTAGCTAGCTAGCTAGCTAGCTAGCTAGCTAGCTATTTCTTTATGTATATATATATATATATATATATATATATATATATATATGCTAGCAGTATAGCCCAGCGTTGCTCAGGTTGAATGAAAGCTTTAAAACTAATCTATGGTCCTGGAGCTCAGACTCTTTGGACGTTGGTACGAAAGACAAAAAAGCAATAGTTGTTTCCTGTTCAAGCGAAACCGTAGACTGAAAGAAAGATGAATGGATGTAAGTCAAATTTTGATATCCTGGTATCGATATCAAATAAGATTTTTTGTCGTAAACTAAATTTTGAAGACTAAATAAGTCCTCTGACTAAATGGTATTATGGCTGAGACTAAGAACTACGTTTATACCTACGTAGAGCCAAACCTGAAGCAAAAACTAAAATAAAATGTCTGAAAAACTGATTTTCATCAGGCCCGGTGGGATATCGGAATATCGATTTCCAATATCGGCGTCAAAGAAGTCATCCAAGCATAGAGATGCAACCTTGAAACTTCTGAATATCGTTTCTTATGTCTTTGTCTATGAGTGTATCAACTTTGATTAAAATCGGACCACTTCTTTTTACCCAATTTTTCTATATTTTTCGGGGATACCTCGACACAAAACCTAGCTAAAACCACTCGCAGACGCTTATAGTACAACTGTGTAAATTTTCAAGAAAATCGGTTCCGCCGTTTCGGAGTCTATAGGTAACGGACACACACACAGACACTCACACAGAGACAAAGTTCCAGAAATAAATAAGTATTTATATATATATATATATATATATATATATATATATATATATATAAACTTATTTATTTCGCGGTAAAACTACTGATGTGCAGGGGGCTACATAAGAGTAAAAAGATTAAGTAGAAGAGAGTGAAGAGAAAGACGAACTAGATAGAAAGGAGCAAGAGGAGAATGGGAATACAGGTGTGATGACAGTTGCAAAGGTAGAGGGAAAGGAAAGAATATACAGGGTGGTGAAGAAAGAACTAAAGTCAAGTGGTTAAGAGATGAGTATTGACATTGCATTTAAATTCCTGGAGGTTGTAGCCGTCAGGAAAGCAATAATATAGAAGCGAGTTCCACAGGCGGGGAGTGGAAGAAAAGAAGCTGCAGGTTTAGAATTGTCGTCTGCATTTGGTTGATCTAACTGTGGATGGGTCAGTCCCAATTGCCAATCTGGTTGCACGAGTAAACACCTGTTGCAGAGGCACAGTGACTTAAGTTTGTTGGCGAAGAAGACATGAAAGTATTTATAGAACAGACAAAATGAAGCCACTTCCCGTCGCCGTGGAAGTGGCTAGAGTAGAGCCGCCAAGTCGGTACCTATCACATTACTGATTCTCTTTGAAGCCTGTCAAGAACGCTGAGATGAACAGCAGGGGTGCCTGACCATATATGGCAGCAGTATTTCATGCACGGACGAATGGTTGATTTGTATATATGTCGGATGGATTCAGGCGGGAAAAACATCCTGACCCGACACAGTGGCCCAACCTTCCTAACAATGGATTTAGCTTTTGACTCAAAATAGTGGTTCCACTTGAGATCAGAAGAGAAGGTAATGCCGAGGAGGCGCTGTGTATTGCTCTCAGAGAGACTCGCTTAGTCCATGCTTATGGGAGGCAGGAGAGGTTGCCTGTGATGATTGACAGACAGCAGCTGGGTTTCTTACTGATGTGGGAGTAAATTGTGGTGTCATCTGCGTAGATGCCTACTTGTCTTTCGCTGCCTTCCCCTGTATCACTTACCCTCCATCCGTCCTGTAAGTTTCAGATCCTCCAACCACTTTTTCCTCATTTCGTGTCTCAGAAACGCCATCTGTCTCTTCCTCATGCTAAATATTAGTTTTCTTCTAGTTTGCATTCTCTTCAACATCTTGTTTTTGTCATCCTTCTGTAGAACAATATTTTTACTGTTTCGAGCTTTCCCTTCAGCTTTGAAGAGATCGTCCAGCATTCTCTGCTACATAGAACGAAAGATATCACATAATAGTCTAGTATTATTATTACTATTTTATTTTTGTTTTGTTTTCAACGAAATCATACTGTCTCCATTACTGTGAAATGTGAAATGTGACCTAGGTCATGCTAATATGTCTTCGGATCTCACTGTCACACTTTCCATCTTCTGTCACAGCACTTCCCGAGTATTAAAATTTCTGCACCTGTTAAATTTTAGTATCCTCGATATGTAGTTCACATTTTGGGGTCTTCTTTTTGCTGATGAACATACATTCAATTTTCTTAAAGTTTAATTTTAACACTTTTTTCTTAGTTTCACCTGCTAACTTCTGAAGGAAGTTACTATTTTCCGTTTCGCCACTTCTATAGCAATGAAAAAGTACGAGCTACCTCGTTACTTTTGTATATTGCGCAGTAATCCTGCTGAATTTGTAATTAAAATATTTATTTCACCGTTTAATATATATCACAGAGATTAGAAATCCTCCATCAATAATGATCCATTTTGCATCCAAAGAAAGTATTATTAGTTCTCAAGCCCTGTCAAACGATTTGGCGATATGCATACTAATTCTTTAACTTTACATTTGTATGCAGAATAAATGTAATTTGCATGTAATTTGTTGTACTGATTCACTGACAGTAACTATATTTCACTCTCTTTCTCTCTTGCCCCATGATTTTTGTCATTGGGTACATTATATATATATATATATATATATATATATTGATCCAATTTGAGCTGTAAAGAACGGATGGCTCTAGCCAGTTAGCGTCGTTTTTTAATTCTCTTACTATTGATATCGATTCGCCACTTTCGAATGTGTATTATTTTCTCTTCTATATTTTTTATATATTTGTTTTAACAGATTTGCATACATCACTTTAATATATACCCTTTCCAAATACGTATTTTCCAAGACGTAATCATATTTTGTGCAACCAGCGATTATATATTTCAAGAACTTCTATTTATATTTAATACCATTTCACTTCATGGCTTTTCATAGCCTCCTTTCCCTTTATTACTTGTGAATTGCCTTGACGTTTCAGAAAGATAGTTGACTGGTTTTTCATTGAAATTTATACATTTTTCAATTAAACAGAAACATTTCTCTTTGATTGGCTGACTATCAGTTGCAGAGTACAGAGTACACCCTGCGATTAAAATCATGATTGCTGTGATGAAGATGTTGTGGATTCACGAAATTTCCATAGGCTCTTGTGCAAACGTAAAAAATGCAGTAAACTAGGTCGGAAATTGAACCCAACTCGCCGACGCCACTTATTACACCGGTGACCGTTTCACTACCGACATACATCTTTTTTTATGTTTTGTTTTGTTTGTTCGCTTGTGTTTTTACTACGCATGTGCAATAATGTTCGGTGAAGGAAGTGCAGTATCATGCGTAGCAGGAATTCCCTTACTGAGCTGCATAATTAACGCCAACTCCCTCTCTGTTCTTTTAAAGAAGGAAGCTTTATTCGGTGTAGAAATTCTCACTTTAAAAACATTTTAATTTTGTATTTTGAACAAAAGTCTATGTGATCAGATAACCTTTTAAGACATCACGAATTCTGAAGAAAAATCGAAATCTAGAAGCAGATTTCAATAACCCTTAAGCAAATTTATATCATTTAACTCATGATTATATGAACGGAGCAATAGATTTCATAATGAAAATCAACAGTCACGCTGATCTTATATCGATCACGATTTATGTTTATTACTTTCCCTATAGAGTCATTAAATATGCCATTTTATGTTAATTCTTCAGAAAAGATTTATTATAGAAGTAATGTTATATTTCAGACTTCTATTAAAATATTTATTCATTATATGTTACTGTTGTGAATCCTTTTTGTTTAAAGAATAATATACGGTTTTTGACTATTTCAACTTATCTATTAATAGACAAAAAATAGCAATACTTACTTTAGTCAAGAGAGGACTTGTTGCGTTAAAAGCCTCGCTAATTGTTTGAAATTATGGTCTATGAAATAATTCGGTATGTGCGTATATTTCCTGTTCCAGTCATTTTCTTTGCTAAAGAAAATTTCTCTACTTTTATAAGCTAAGAAAACAATATGCTATTTTATCGTTAGTCTATGGATATATTGCTGTATATACGTTATCTCTTAGAACGTTTGTGCATTAAAACGTTTCTTCATATACTCCTAAATCTAAACTAGTTTCTTTATTATCCTTCTCCTTTTTGTTTTTTCACAACGTATCTGTCCAAACCTGTAGCGTTACTCAGGAATCAGTTCTGCATAGGATTTATATTCTTCACACTGTTTTCATATGTATATCTCTCGCATTCCCATTATAATTTCATGTGACTCAATTGACATCTTCTCTGATACTGTGTATACTTCAGAAGTGTGTAAATATTTTTTTCAGATTTACAGAAAAGGCTTACCTGTGTGATTATATATCATATCAACACTTGTTTGTCACCGATATATTGATTTTTGTAGTTTTATTTTTCTGCTACAGTATCTTTTTCTTCTATTTGTCATGTGTGTTCTGGACGTGAGTAATCCTGGCTCTTTCTAAACTCCTGTCTTTTTATCCCTTAGTAACTTTTGTCTTTTTTTGTCTTCTGATCCCTATTTTGCCAACCATTTACACAAGCTCGATAAACTGCTTTCTTCTAGCCATATTGCTTTCAATAAATCATAGGTGTGTCAAATTCTACAAACATTCTTTCCTAGTATGTGATGAATTCCAACTATCTCTTTTTGGTTTGAAGTATAAGTATCCTTTTTTTATTACCCCTAAATCTACGTCTTTCCCACGTTCAGGCATAGATATTCTTAGGATCATTCTGTAGAACCACATTTCTGTTACCTCAAATAGTTTGATTTTTGAAGAGATTGTTTAGCATTATTTGATATTTACGGCATATACTAGATAGCAGTTCATCCGTAATATATTTGCATTTAACGATTTTTTCTGTTAATATTTCTAACATTTTGAAGGCATATTTGTTAATCCAGTGAATCTTTAGATTTCGATGTAAAGTTTGATAGGCTCTATTAATGTTGTCCTATGTTAATGCCACTATGTTTAGACTTAATTTCGGGACTGCCTCATGTGTTTCTGCTTAGTTGATTTAGTATTCGGCTAACTACCGACTAACATCAACTGCCTAGTATCTCTACTGAACTCCAATAGAACTCTCTAGAACTTCTGAGAACTCTTAAGAACTTCCCAAGAAATTCTGGAGTTAACTTCCTGTTAACTCTTACTAATATAGGAGGGAGAGTCCATTATCTGAGGAATAGGTGTGTTTCACTATAACAGCCCGATAACTTTACAGACCCTTATTAGGCTGGGGTCTAGAATGTAGAGCTATATTCAGTGCCCTGACGAAAGTTAGATATATTAATATTCATGATGGATTCTTCCGAAAAGAATTGGCTCGTACAAGACAGGGAATCATTCTTCTTAGCAACACACCTAGCAAGTTCAGAAATATAATCACCACACTCCATTTCATTAAAATAAACGAGAACAAAAAGAGGCAACGATATTTTCTTCGAAAAGTTAGCCATGCTTTTAAAAGACAAATTGCTTTTGGATATCGATTAAATGATAACAGCTTCGTGTTAGAAATTTACAAGTCATATATTGCCCAAGTTAATCACTGGTTAGTGGTTAGTTTTGTGAATATTTCTGCCAGTTTTACTTTTTCAGACCTACCTTACTTAGCATTATGACATAAATACATAGGTGTGTCATAAGCATAGATAGCTACTTGAGAACTGATAACATCATGAATTTCATTGTTGAAGAAAATAAATAACGCAGGTTCAAGAATAGCGTACTGGGAGAGGCCCGCATTAATGTAAAATAAGCTTTAAGTGTGATAGTTGCTGGAATTTTTTGGATACATGTATACTGTGCAGACACCCATGAGTCAACCTATTTTATAGTTCACCAACAGAAGGCATAACCAATCAGGAAGCTCAAAATTCAATGCGACGTGTATAAAAGGCGGCCATATTTTTCCGAGTATTTGATATCAAATCCGATTCTGGAGAGTGTCTGATTCGGGAGTGATAATCTTTGACGTTGTTTCATTGAACAGATTACGTGCTGCGAGAATACTTTATATCCATATACTATGACGGACATGGTCAACAGATGCCAAGATGATACTCTATATATAGGAACGTTGTCAACATTAAATCCAATCCCTTACTTTGTGTCCACCATGAAGTGTTGTTGCTATATAATATACATTCGGGAGATTGATTCTTTATTACAATCAATATATAAACTGATCCCTGCGCTTTATCCATAAATTATGGCGAATTTTATCAACACTAGTTACATACGATATTTATTATCCGATTTGTAAGAAAGATTGAAAGATATCCAACCAGAAAATTCATAGATTTTGATTCTGTGGAGAAATACAACATGCCTAAATTTATAGCTCGGGCTAAGCAATACTTATCTAAAAGTTTGATAGATAAATTATGTAATAACTGTTAACACATATTTTTGATATGAACTCTGTATAGTTTACCTAATAAAATCCGTGTGAAGTTATTATCAAATTCAGAGTTGATTAGAGTCTATAATTCTCTTCTATATGCCGTGTATTTTCAGAGCGTAGGAGATCATGGCACTCCACATCTTCCTATCTCTTATATAACTTAACACCTTTTTTATGATTCCTCCAAATCCCCACTCAGCCATACATTTTTCATGCCCATCAAGATTGTTAGGCGTTGCGTTCTCTTGTCTCTCTTCCCCTCTATCCGTCCTGTGGGTATCATATCCTCGAAGTCCTCTTTTCTTATTACAAGGCCCAGTTTCTTTTTCGTTTTTATTCTTCTCAAGAAACCGTTGCACACATGTTCAGTTCATTGTATTCTCAGCATCTTTCGGTAGAACCGCATTTCATTACTTAAATCAATCATTCATCTATGATGTGATTGTTTTAGCATTCGCTAACATACTGAAAGAAATATATCAAGTAACATTTCGGTACTCTCTTCTTTGTTCCCAGTGAATTTTTTCTATCTCTTTATAATCTACTCAGCTTTTGGAATTCATCTTTGGTGGTGCCAATACACCTTTGGATCTTAGTGTCGAAATAATATTATACTAAAAAAAAAATACAAACGGCAATAAAAATACTTTTAGGACTTGAAAGAAAAAAATGCGAAAAACTAAATCATTTATCAGTCTTTCCTTACTTACCCCGATAAATCTAAACGATAATATACAAGATAGCGGCATTGATACGTTCCGCAAGTAGAATAGAATATGAAATAATAGGTTCAGATGTAGGCATTATGTGATTCTCGCGGAAAATACCATATATCTAATAATAATTTAATGTGAATAAGCAAGATATTTTTATGAGAGAAACCGCTCTAATACATAGAGGCTTATTCTAGAAGCGACCAAAATATGATTTACATTCTGGATTTTCTCTATTGGCAGGTTAATAGGGAGTTGAGCTGTTTCGCAATTGCATTTCAAATTATCTCAGATGCTGCCTTGATATATAAACAAGATATCTAAGTTCTGAGTTTATATCGTGCATACTCTGGACAACAGAAATTTGTATAAACGCCCAACCCGAGAGTGGAAATCCATGGCCATTCAAATCTTAAACATCACACTCTCACGCTGACATTGATAGACGGAGTCCAGGAGTGAACATATATATTTCTACATAGGAAATATTTCGTTCCGGTTTCTTTTTAGTTCATGCACAGTAACATTTACCTATATTTATAAGCAGATAACTAATTCTTTTTGATTTATTAAAAAAAGACGATGTTAAGATGTTATGTGATATACTCTCTCTTTAATAAACACGATGTTAATTTACAGCTCAAAATTCGATAGATACAAATAATATGAAAATAATAATTCCTTAAACCTATTGTCATTTTTATGTCATTTAAGCAATGTAAGTTAATAAGTTTAGGAAAGAAACCAATCATGATAGTTCTTTAGGTTATAATGTCAAAAGCAGTTAGTTATAATAACTGTTAACGCATAAGTTGGAAAGGAACTCCGTATTGTTTAGCTAATAAAATCTGTCTGTAGTTAAGTTATTTTCAAATTCAGAGTTGATTAGAGACTGTAGCTTTCTTCTATGCGCCGTGTATTTTCAGAGCGTAGGCGATCATGGCACTTCACATCTTCCTATCTCTTGTATTTCTTAACATCCTATCTTTTATTATTCCTCCAAACCCCTACTTCACCATACATTTTTCAAGCCCATCAAAAATGTCGGGCGTTACTTTCTCTTGTCTCTCTTCCCCACTGTCCGTCCTGTGAGTGTCATACACTCGAAGCTTTCTAATCTTAAACAGAATTAATTAATTAATAACATATATATATATATATATATATATATATATATATATATATATATATATATAGTCATCTGAAAACAGATCTATCTCCCTGTGTTACAGCTCATCAGTACGGTTAGACATTCGATTGCTTTCAGCTAAATTTGAAACCCGACCGAAATGACATCAGTCGGCGATTCTACCTGTGAGTTATGGGCGCTCGGTAGAAGAAAGCCAACTTTTAGCGTGTGATATACCATGTATAGCTACGCCAATATCTGCGAGTGTTGTAATTCATTACTGAATGAACGATATGTAGAACGATATGTAGCTACTATTTTTTCAATGTCTACCATTCCTCCAGAGTGTGAGAGAGAAAATCATATAAACAGTATATATATATATATATGTGAGAGAGAAAATTATATATATATATATATGTAATTTTCTCGTTTCTTAGAAATAAATGCATTATAAAGACTCTTTATAATTCCTTCTATTACTATCAGTGGCATCTTTGTTGTATTTTTTTAATTTTATTTATTTTTTTTTTGGGGTGGGTGGGAATAATAGCGTTTAACATCCTAAACATTTTATACGGATATAGAGGACAAACTGAATATAAGAAACGCTTTTTCTTCGTCTTCCTGGTTATTTAAGAAATAAAAATAATTTCGCTGCATTTCCTATCCAACCCGTGTTATTTTATACTTTCTTTCCTTGTCTACATTATAATCCTAACATTTTCTCGTTTTACTTTTTATATAGGCACACTTACTTAACATTACTACAACTATTACAAATGCGCATGCGCACAAAATATTTATGACTCTTTTTATGTGAGTGAGTGAGTGAGGGAGATGGAGAAATAGATAATGGGAAGGTCGGTGGAGAGTAGTAACATGTGTATGTGAAAGAGTAATAAAGAAAAAGAAATAGAACGTTGAAGTTCATTCTAGTTTTGTTCTCGATTTGCTTTCCGGTAGTGTTTGCATTCGTGTGATACCAATTCCTTTTCATATGTTGTCTCATGTTTTGCTTTCCTGCTGGTTTCCTTTGAGTTTTCCATGTATTATTTCATTTTATTTTAGTTTAGTTTGTACGATATCAGTCTCTGCTTGGATACCTCTGGGTCATTTTGAAAAGTTTTCGAACGCACTGAACCAATTATCAATTCTCATCACTAAGTCCGTTCACATAACTCTATATTGCAGTCTTTTACAAAGACCTCGTTACAAGAAGAGCAATCCACCAGCAAAGGAATCGTGAGAATAAATCATTGAAGACAAATGAAAAGAGTTATTTCTCATGTTCACCTTCCTTCGTGATACATAAAAAATGAAACTCTCTATTTAGAGACTGAAACTTTATTTCTTGGTTGCACTAAAATAAAATAATGAAGAAAAAAAGCTGGTTTGCAGAAGGTGAATACTATTAATACAAGAAATATTTTATTCCTTAACAGTCCGGTGATTTAGAAATAAATATGATATATAAATATATGGCTGTACCAAAAGGTAGCTGCACATCGTCATATACGTGAATTTTTGTGAGTTTGCCTGAATCTGCGTTTATCTGCTATCGACTGGTAATATATTATGCCGTTTTATTAAAAAAATCAAATTTTATACTAACAGAAATAAAATCAGTTAATGAATGTCTTTTTTTTTCACTTATTATGCTCTTCGCTAATTTAAGTGAGGTATATTCATTCAAGCCCACACTCACACACATATACATAGAAAGAGAGATAGATAGATGTTCATTGGACGTATATCATTTACAGTTTCTATAGCTTCATATCAAATTATTATTCATTGGCAAACATCTAATAATTTAAGCATTTGATCCTAAATTCAATCTGACACGATATAATAGCGTTGGACAGGAGGATCTTCCAGCAACAGCTAACTAGATTGGTAAAGTGGGAACTAGTGGAAGCTATTATTAGGAATATATGATGGTAGAGACATAGTATCAGATAGTATTAAGCATTTCCCTACCGAATATATCCAACACCTTTCCTAGATAAGGCTTAAAAGTCAAGATTTTGAAGGATAGTCCATTGGAAGTGGAGGCTGGATTGATTTCCTAGCGATAAATTTAACTAAGCAGGCCGTGAAGTGGGCGGATAGCGAGTACTACCAATGTCGGATAATTAGACATAGAATAAACAAGTTGTCTGAATAAACTATGATATTGCGAAAGGAATAGATCCGTCGAGATTTCGATTATTGCAGAGGAGCGTACTCTGGAGTCGACCAAAACATGTGGGGCGTTTTGGCGACATTTTGGGTGCCGGTATACCAATGTGCCTGGTCTCTGTGGGGAAGGTTTTTGCAGAGGTTTGGCTGATTTTCCTAGGTTTTCGGAGACTGAACAGGCTAGATGCGTGGGTGAGGTCACAGAAAGCAACATTTACTTCACTTTAAAGAGGTTCGGCCGTAGTAAGTCTTAGGGACTTGATAGTCTGCCCTATGAATTGTTCTTGCTCTTATCGCATATTTTTTACCAATTTTCACTGTAGTGTTCAACAACCGATTCCCGCAGAAGTCCGTCTCTGACCGTATCGCCAGCGATGTAATCAAACTGTCGAAAAAGTACAAGTAAAAGGTGGGCGTGATGCAGATAATTACAGGCACATAACTTAGTGTCCAATATTTTGGTAAAGATTTTCACGGAGCGTTTACATTCAGTTTCCGAGATTCTGTTGAGACCTGAGAGGACTTGTGCTGTGAAGGGCTGAATAATTCCGAACAACCTTCATCTGATATGTACGATCCAATGGAGAAGAAGACGATCAAGCCATGATAATCAATTTCGATCATACCAAGGCGTTGGATAGTTTCGAATTTCAATGCCTGGCTGCTGTCCTGCTGGACAACGGATTCAAAGAACTCTGTAATTGCATTAGCATCCGGTATCGCTTACATGTGCTATGGCTCAGATCAATGAAAAAGCGGTCTCGCTTTTTTGTGTGGTTTAGATCCGTTTTCAAGATTGCCCGCATTTCCCCCAAGTTTGCGCTATGGCGCTAGAACCCCTCATTTGCTGGTTAAAGTGGAGGCCGTGAAATTTTTACCTGCACGGAATCGCTGTCTTTTGTCGTGCTGGATCCACCGGTTTCACATACGCTCATGACCCATCCATTTTTGTGTCGTGTCGCAGTGACAGTGTGGTGGTAACGAAGGTGGTCGAACGGTATGCGGTCAGGGTTTGATTAAACTGCTTGCGATTAGATGCAGAGAAGAATATTATTTTTCCGGGGCCCATTTGTTTGATTAATTGATGTGTCTTCATTTGTATAGTATAGTTCTTGCCCGGGCTACAGCGGAAAAAGTATTGGTAAAAGGTACAGACAATATTCTGAGCGGCGGTTTGGACATCTCCGAAAGCGATTGGCTCTGTATGCACCCTGTATGTTTTTCTTCTCATCCTTTACCGGTTGTTGGTACTCCCAATCTGCAAAACCGTAGGGTACTCCTTCTCTCCTTCCTCTTTTAAGAGTGTTGCAAGCATCAGGTCTGTATATAGGTCTGTGTCTAATGTCCGTGTCATGGGGTTTCGGAATACCACATTTGGTGAGTCATAAGCGTTAACAGATGATTTGATTTAGATATGTTAAGGACGCCTTTCCTAGGTTTACCATTACAACTCAAATTTCTAGGTCTGAGATGCATTGTAAGTCTTAGAAAATTTCGAGAGTACTCAGAGCCCTTGAAGGTTATTCCATGGTATGCTGAAGTTCAACTGAACTATGAGACGCTTGTATCGGGAGTAAGATGCAAGGGTTGCAAAGGACTCTCTCTCTCTCTCTCTCTCTCTCTCTCTCTCTCTCTCTCTCTCTCTCTCTCTATTCGCCATTTTCTAGAATTATCGTCAGGTTGCCACGTTCTCTGTGTATGTAGGCGAGTTGACAGCTCGTATTGAATCCAAACATCTCCTATCCATTGATCTCGCATACGCCATAATGTGTCACCCCCCACCACACCCATCATATTCTAAGGTGAGACGAAGAGCAATTCTAACGTTCCTATCCGTGACAAGAAAGGTGTTTCGGACGTTACAAATGGAAGGAATATAAGAACGTTATTCTCATCAGAATCTTGTATCCTTTGAGCATCAATTTAGAATGAAGAACAGGATAGATTTTATAGACAGGTTTTACATTGGGGGGAAAAGTGGCGATCTTAGTTCGAGTAATATAAACTAATCTTTATTTTTTTATATGTCCCCTTTGAAGCAACGGTGAGGTTCCTGCCGAACATTCCCCTGGATAAGATAGACACTGGTTATTAACGTAATGTGAGTAAGGGTCGCTTCCGGACTGTTCCGTGTATTTTCTTTTGTTATGATTGTTACGTTTTCTAACGAAGTAAGATCGTACCCTGCTTTGATAAACGGAAGTGATCTTCATGAGTTCCAGACATGAAATCACAAAATGCGTTGCCGCGCAGGGGGATTCTCGCATTTTTCCGTCTATTTGATTACTGAAGCGTGACCGCCGAATCATTTTCACGGCCAATCGCAAACTCTCCTGCGGGACAAAATGGACTGCTCGTCTGAGCCACTCCGAAGAAATGACAATTCGGTAGTCTTCTTCACTGACCCGCTAAGGGGAAACCAGTGCCGCTACTCTTAACAGATTTTTCGACGCCACACAACCGGACTTCAAAACCAAGATAAGTGAATCGTTCTGTTGTGTATATAACTATAATTCCCATGTATGAACTTGTTGACCTGCCTACTTCTTATTCCACGTTATAATTACCTTCCACTATTCAAAAGAAAAGGAGAAATAAATATTTTATGTGCAAATTTCTCGTACCAAAAGTTCTCCTTATTCTTCATTGTCGAGTTGTTTGAAACTCGTTTGCAACCATACGCATTTTTACGCCCACAGCACACATATATTACTCTGTTTAGAGATATAACATGATCTATATCAATATTTCCAAATTCCCTATATGAATTTTCCTTTTGATATTTATCCCGACTAGAATGGTCTTAGATATTTTCCCTCTATTTTATGTATGGGCAGCATACAACGGCTGCTCTTTCTTTTGTGGTTGGAATGGTCCTTTTATCCTATTTTATTTTTAATTTCGATGTTTTCAATTATTTTAATTTCGTTTTCAGGTGCAACCCTCCTTTAATAATTTAATATCAATATATTTATATATCAATATATTGAATATATTGGTTCAACCCTCCTTTACTAATTTAATACCAAGATATTTATATGTATCTTTATTTTTTAGTCACCATCATTCAATCTAATGTTAAATTTCATACTCGAAATATTGTTTCAACATCTGTTGACCTTGAAATATATCACGAGATTGTCGAAAGATAACAAAAAAAACAGCACTAATTTAATAGGTCCTGAAATGGCACCTCAACTTTAGTCATTTTTAGAACGTTTGTATTTTGTATACATAATTTCAGAGCGATTCTACTAATAAGCTTTCATCTTTTGTACCTCGACTGCATAAATTCTAACAACGTACTACATAGTTACTTTTCTTGCAATTGAGCCCGTCTTCCAGATATTTCTTCCATACTGCCAACAATTTATGAAAATTTATACACAAAGACAATGCCATTTTCTGTCATGTGGAATCATGTTCATTTATTGTCCTTTCTCATTTCAGATTACTCATTTTTATTCAGTCTCTTTAACACTATGTCTTAGTGGAATTATTGCCCTGCTTCGGGCAAAATCATAAAAAAATATCAGAGATTTTTTTTTTTAAATCGTGCATGTCAATAACTGTAAAAACGTAAGTTTAACATGATTGTCGCATAAGATTATCCAGGAAGCATTTAAAAATTTGCGTGAAATATGCAACCACATTAGTTGTGTGCGTTGTTTTAAAACACAGCTGCTTGCAATTAATTATAAGTACTTTTGTGGCCAGTGCAAGTAAACAAGCCGTTATTTGATCAGTATCGACTGGGTTGCTGCGGAGAAAGTTCGTATGACCTCCAACTTGCAACATGAAGGAAAATGCATCCCGATTCAAGTAAACGGTTAATATTACGGAAGAAAATGCTCAAAAAGTTTTGCCAATATCGGCTTATTAGTACCAACTTTATTTTAAAATATATGCTTACATGATAATATCGGAAACACTGTATAATTATGAAAATGACAGGATGAAGAAAATAGATTTTGTTTGAAGCATTAAACAAGTAAATCAAAATTCCTGTGAATAATTATGCCACATAACATGTTCGATGGATAAATCGTCGACTAAAATACATTAAAATGAAAATAACACTAATATTTCATCTTAAGTTATATTTACCCAAATTAAACAAATTTATCTACAAACACTGAAGAGTAAATTGACTTCAACCACAGGACCTCATGATTTCGAAATCTCCTGCAACACTTCCGAACGGTTTCGTTGTTTAAGATGATGAATGCTGCCATAATCCTTGCATTCAGTTTTTCTTTGATGTCACCCGGACATTTCTTGGCATCGCATTTAACGGTGCCACACACATAATAATCAATGGCGTTCCAGAAGTTAGGTTTCATGATATAAATGGTGATGTAAGGGAAAATCTTGTTTGATTGTCATGACTCTGATCGCTTGCTTCTGTGTCATGGTGCAGAATCTTATTTCCAGATATAGGATATTCTAACAGCCACCCTATTGACCCAGGGTAGCCCTACCACCTTAAGGCACTTGATGAAAACATGCGTGTTGATCTGAGGCCCTCATCAAAATATATAGGAGCTCCCTTCTGATCAGAACCATCAAAGTGTTTTTTCACTTGCAGTAACTTCATAATTACAATTATACTCATTTAAATAATTCTGGACCTTCTGCACTGTCCTCAGATTGTCACCTATATACTCTGAAATTTTCGTGTTGGATCCTTATGTGTGAATTCCTAGGAGTACTAAATTTCCAAATTCATGGCGTATTGAAATTCATCATGGATCTCTTTTTTCACAGACAGTGTTCAATTGACCCCACAAAACTAAGCAGCTGACAAATACAAAAACAATTATTTCGCAAATTCGAAATTAAAGATATAAAATGGGGACAATTTATCCAGCGCGCTTTTTATATTACAACTTCACATTTTATGAATTCACTTTTTTCTTTTACTAGCGTAATGTAACAGTTTTTTTATAACAAAATTCACAAATTGATTTTATTTTCTGCTGTACATAAAAAATATCTGAAGAAAAAGCATACATTCATATAAATAAATTTAGCAGTTCAAATCCCATGTAAACATAAGAAATTAATGAACACAAACCAGCATGTATATATTTATATGCAATTTATTAACATAGATATTTATATAATATTTACAATGTGGCAAAATCAAATGTCTTAATTCCAGGCTAAATGTCAAGCAACAGGTAATATTCGAATTAAAAACGCGAAGACGCTTCGGTTTGTAAAGACTTTAATTTAATGTAAGGAAATAATACATAAAAAATTATATATAATTATTGTAATATGCTAAAATTATGTTAGTTTGAACTTAAATTTACTTTCATTTTTCATTCTTTTCTCATAAAACTAGTTGATAATTTCTTTGTTTTTAATTAATAATACTTCTTAATTAATAATACTTCTTAATTGATAATACTTCTTAATTAATAATACTTCTTAATCATACAAAATTTATACTTAAATCATGTTTATCATACTTCTTAATTAATAATACTTCTTAATGATACAAATACATTTTTTGTTAGAAACTTTTCTACAATCGATTCTTCAGGTATTCATTGGTATTATACTAAATGATTTTTGAAGATAATCATTTTATGTTGCCGATAAATGTCTTTTAAATTTCTTCATACATCGAAGGAAGAAAACTGGTCACTTTGTATAGCAATTTATAGTTCCTTGTCGTATGACGTCGGTGTATCTTTGATGAACATCTTAATATAAGTTGCCAGCATTTTAAGGTCCTTTTTCCTGGATTCTGGAAAATAAATGGAAAAAAAATAAATTGTAATCAACGTTTAAGGAAAGAGTTTTCTTAAATTGTCTGTCGTCGAAAGGTTACTCGATTGAGAATTACAGTTAAATATATTTTTATTAGTTTTCATCGAAGTAATTGAACAAAAACATATATAAAAACCGAATTGCATCGTGTAGTTTGAAAATAAATTGATTGAATTAAAATGTTAGGAAATAAAAATATAGATAAAGAAAGATCAGGGAAGAAGCGGCCAATTTCCGACGAACAGAACGTGAGAGAATACGGTAAATTTCAAAGGTAAAAGAGAAAGAAGAAAAATAGAACAGAACAACAGCATGCACAAAAGTAAGCCTATATATATATATATATATATATATATATATATATATATATATTACTGAAATTAAATGTTTAAATTAGTTGATAATACGATACATTTAAGAACAGATTATGTTTTTTGCATGAATCGAAAAATTGAGCGTCATTTAACTCCGTTTAGACTGTTGATCATTCGAGCTCGAGGGGTCTAAGATGCGCCAGACCAACTGGTAGCTTTTCGCAGGTTCGAATACTGTCGACTGACACACATTTTCGTAACAAATATTTATCGTAAATAATGAGGCCGGTAGAAATACGTATGTATACTCTCTGATTATAAACAGAATATCTACTAAAATATCGATCAAAAATAATGTTCAAACAAATGATTTCATATATTATTATGTCATTTTTCATCAAAATTCATTTTTTGTTACGGTCGCACGTTTGTGGAAAAACTTTAAGTAGGCCGTGGTGTGTTTCTATGGCTCCATTTCATGTTTTTTTATCTCCCATAACATCCCTAGCCTTACATAGACAAAGTTCTCCTTAGTGTGTAGGCTGTACTTAACAAGACAATTTTTGTATATCTCTTAAGCTAGGGTTGTCAGGGCTTTATTCATAGTGTTGCTTTGTTCAATGTTTTATCATTTCAAGTGCACCTGGTACTATTCTTGTTTTCAATTTCCATATTTTTCTATTTCAATTTCCAGGTGTTTACATTTTGATAGTTTTTCGAATTCCTAGGTTGCTATGTTACAATCCGTTAGACACACCATATCATTTAATTGGCATTTTTTTCCTTTTGGTTTTAAGAATAATGATTGGCCAATTTGCTTCAATTTTCCTATCTATGTAGATGGTGCAATCCCATAGAACGGTGAGATCTTTTCTTGATATTTATCACTGAATTTGCATTTTAGAACCACATTATTATGTATGATATTTGGCTGAATGTTACTAGTGAAAATACTTTGATCTTGCTTTGCATGAATAAAGCCTTCAGTTTCAGACTTTTGTCCAGATGCACGTAACCATCAAGGAGTATTCATTTTATCAACATTGCATTTATTAGCACTTTCTGGATATTGGCCATGCAGATGTTTGTCTTGCTAGCGCTGTTTCATCTGTTCAAGAGTTTTATCTTTGGCTATTTTTTAAAATATTTTTTGCCGCAATAGTTGTCGCTTGTCTTCTGTTTGCTTTTCAACAGAATCTACTAAATGTAAATTTATTTTTTCTTCTGTTTTCCAGTCGTTTGACTAATTGGGTCATCTAGTCATTTGTTGTTTCCATGTATGTTACTAAGCCAATAGTTGTTGTCTTGTATGTCAATTCTTGCTGAATATGACCTATTCCACTTTTTTTAGGGGGTATATATTGACGGTCTATATCAGCTTTTTAATGATGTATATTATTATTATTATTATTATTATTATTATTATTATTACATTAGAACAGGCGCACACTAAAAACTGCTACAAAATTGCACATTTATTTGTGAACAATGTCGCATCAGTTTGCTCTTAATGATGGTGATAAATGTTTTATTCATAAAAAAATTTAAAAAAATACACCACTTGCATATATTTTAGGAATATGTTTTGGGTACGAGATAAAGAGATATTAAAAAGGCCGGGAAGAAACTGGAAAGAAAAGATAAGAAATGAAGATGAGAAATGAAGAAAAGGAAAAGAAAGCGGAGAGGGAAAGATACAGAAGAACAGAACGTGAAGAGGAAAATAAGTTAGAAAATATAGAGAGCTTATGGAAATGCTTATGGAAACAGCTAAGAGAGAGAAATTTTAAATTTTGCCTGGAAGAGAATATTGACATCGGTTACACGGTGTTTGGGCTCTCCTTTCAAAATTATATTGAAACTTTCTATTGAAACTTATATATATATATATATATATATATATATATATATATGAAGAAACAGAGACAAGTAGTGAATTGCATATCTATTTATTTATGTATTTATTATATACAACAATTTGATGGAAATTTCAGAGCCTGACCAAGATAAAAATGTAAGTAGACAAAAGTTGGAAGAAATAAAGACATACAAGTATACAAGAAAAAATGCTGGCTGACAAGCCATCTCTCTATCTCTCTCTCACACACTCTCTCTCACACACACTCTCTCTCACTCTCTCTCTCTCTCTGTCACACATACACACACACACACACACTTGCAAACATACAAACATACACTCAATCTTTAAGAATGCTTTCCCCATACCAAAACAAAGATACAAAAACATATAACCGTTAATCCTTCGTATTTGAATTATTAAGAAATTATACGGTAGGTAGCGCTATCTTGCTTCGTAGACAAGGTTTCTATTGTCATTCGTCTACTTTCTTGTTTACGATTAACGTATATAGAAGTAAGTTCACTGAGACGTACTCTATATAACAATGGCTGGATAGTCATATCGTTAATAAGTAGACATTATTTTATATACAGCCACGCGAATGGTAACGAATGCAAGGCTAAACAGTTGTATCAGACTGTGTTTCCAGATAGAATGCAGCTTAGTCATTCAAAGTTGTTTGCGGTTTATCGCCGTATAAAGTATGTGTGGTTCTACAAATAATGAATCGAGAATGAATGAAATCAGTTCGTACCCCTGACACCAATAACACATTCTACAGACTGTCGTGGATTATCCATGTAGTAACAAACGTCAAATTGCCCTTGCATGTTTTACATTCATACTTTATTTTCCGACTACTCAATACTATAGAGTCAGTTGGGGAGCGTCTGTGAGTAAAAAACCACCATATCGCAATTCAGTACGCCAGAACTTTAAAAATGGCACAATGCTGTGCTTAACATTCGCGCCGGAAGCTCCAACGTAAACTATTCAGAGTATTCGAGTGTCAATCTGAGGTGAGTACAGAGGATTAGGAAAGAACTGAATGAGTATAATTGGGTTTATGAATGTACAGCAGCTTGGAAGCTCTATCTGGATGTTCTAATAAGAAAACAACTACCATTTGTTAGTGAGGGCTTCAGACTCAACACGGACACCTACATCAAGAGCGTTGAGTTGATAGGGCTGCCTGGGGTCAAGAGGGTTGTATGTCGAAGACACTATGTCTAGAAACATGACTCTGGACCATGCATCAAATGTAGGAGTTTACAGTCATAACTGTCAGACAATTTCTGCGACGACTTGAAAAATCTGGCCACCTAACTCACTAAACTCTAACCCCTTTGAATATTTGGCTTTTCATTTTGTTTAGCTCGAAACCAACAAAACTACTTTTAACTCCTAAGATGAATTGAAGGCAATTATTATGACATCATCCACTAAATTAAACGAGGACAACGTTTAAAAGAGATGCAAGAAATTCCAAAGCTGCAGGTTAAGCCAATGGCGATTTTATTGAATTAATTTACTTTTAAGCATTTCAAGACATTTAGTGTAATTTTGTTATAAATATTTGTTAAAAAGAGATGTCAGTTTTATTTTCAGTTTTGCCTAAATTAGATGTTTAAAAATACAGCAAATGAGGAAAACAGTAAACAATCAATTCAAAATTGTAAATCCTCTTTGAAAGAGAACGTATCAATAATAACGTTGGCGGACTAATAAAAAATTACTAAATAACTCATAACATATGCAAACAATTCATTACTACATTACTTAAAAATTGAAAACTGAAAAGGAACAGGATAAACAAAAATAAAAAGATGATATAAAATAAATAAACAAAAGCAAATGAAATAAATTAGTTTAAATTGATAAAATAAATAAATAATAGTCAAATTGATAAAGCACAGATGAACCCATGAAAACGTATTAATAACAACGAACAATGAAAGAATTAATAATAAATAAAATAAGTCAACTAACAACAGTATAAATATTTAATAAATGCATTCTAATCCACAATTATTCCAACACAATAGCACCTTGAATACTTCGGAGCAACCAGTAAATGTAAGCATTAGAATAATGCAATAAATTACTGAATGGATTGAAATGAATGTCTACTGTTATAATAACATAACCTAAAAAATATATACAGATAGATAGATAATAGAAGAAAAATAATGTAATTAAAATTATGAAAAAAAACAAAAAACAAAACAAAACTGATTGATACTCATATACTTTTCTAATCCTGATCTTGAGGTAACGCAAAAATCACACTCGATACCACAAGAAAACTCTGTTATATTATTGATCCTGCATTCAAAATGTCTGTATCTTAGGGAATTATTTTCTGTATCATATCTGTGAGTAATTTTCTACATTTGTATGTTGCGACCTGTATTCAGTAATTTTCTACATTTGTATGTTGCGATATGTATATTTATTTCTGTATTCAATCATTTATATGCCTTTCTCTATATAAATAAATCTGCCCCTTGCATATTTCTTGATATAAAATGATTCTACCTCAATAATTTGTGGATATATAGATTTCCTCTCCGGTATGACAATATATACACAGCTGTATACAGCTCTGTGGATATTACCAAGCAACAAAAATCGTAAAATAAATATCCAAACTAATAAGAAATAAACTTAGATATCTACTTGTAAATGTTTCTTATAGTAATTGGAAATTTGCATGATACGAGGGTGTGAAGAAAGAGAATCGGAAAAAATCGGAAAAATATTGGCCAAAATTGCAGAGTCTAATATAGAAATTTTAGAATAAATTTGTACAAGCATATCGCTACTTAGTCTTCACAATCAAACACATACAAAAAACAGATACTCACGCACTCACGCACACAAACAGACTAAGAGACACTAAGATGCATATATTCAGTAACATATACACAGACATATCTGTGTATACTGTGATGGATTTATATGAATTACACAAAATTTAAACTGCACACATTTAAATATATGAAGTCCTACGCACGCAAATATATGTATAAACATGCACACACACACATATAGTTTAGGAGTTATTTGCAGTAAACTAATCTTTCTTTCTTTCTTTCTCTCTCTCTCTCTCTCTCTCACTCTCTCTCTCTCTCTATATATATATATATATATATCTTTCTCTCTCTCTCTCTCTATATATATATATATAGCTTAGTGTATTTTGTTGTAAACGAATTTATCTTTCTGCATAATTTTCTCTCTCTCTACATATATATATATTTCTCTCTCTCGCTTTAGTAATTACTAGTGTGTGTGTGTCAATATCTCTTTATTTATTTCAGTAAACATTAAAATTAATAACAAACATATCTATCTTCCTTTGTAACTATTCCTACACAATTTCTTTGTCTACATTTGTAAATCCGCATAATTATACTACACATTTTAAACGAAATTCACTCTTGTCATTCAAAATAACTTGAATTACAATGTATTGCTTTGTGAATAAAAACCCTTGACAATTTTTTCAGAGATTTAATCATTCAAATGTTGATATGATAAGCCAAGCCACTTGAACGCCATCTCTAATCTGAAAGATTTTTGAAACCATTCAATTCCTGCATTTTTAGATAATCGTCAAAGTGCAGTTATTTTTGCTTCTTAAATGAACAAAACTGAAGCGGCTTCTATTAACAGGGGGGAGTTTTTTAATTACTTAATCTGAATATAAATCAATTGAATACAAACAAAAAATGTCCCGGTAATTTGCTATGATGAAGTGATATTTTATTCACTTCTAATATCTCAAGAACTTTGTCGCCTTGAATACAGGATTAGAAAAATTATCATATTTACAAACATTTTTTAACTGCTTGTAATTTCGAAATAAATCAATAAGTGAATTCATTTAATAATGATATATATTTATTCAAAAATATGATAAAAGGTACAAGAAAATAATTAATCTTTTAAAAAGAAACGGATAGAGGGAAGCAGAAAAATGCCATTTGCAGACCTTGGTCTTTTCTCTGTTTTTACAATCTTGACATCCGATTCAAGTGGAACTCTCTACGGACAAAGGTGGAAGAACATCGGAAAATTCAATTCCAAAGTGGAAGACTAAAGAAACTCAGCTGACAAACTGCCGATAATATTTGCCATTCATGCAGATAAGTAATAAACTAATTGACTTTCACGTGATTGGCGACAACTGAACACATCCCACCTCAGATATTTTAGTGCAGACAACTAAAACAGTTTTGTTTTACTTTTCTTATCTGTTATTAATGCTGTAAGTAAGACTATTAGTCAAAGGTTGGAAACATTTTATCAATACATTTCTGGCAATGAACTCTAAGTTCTAAAATTCTTATATTCATGATTTGGGAAAATGATACTTTCTTGTCTAAGTTAAATAACGAAGAATTCCTAATTAACACAGTTTATTCCAAACTTCTATATTAATCATTTTCCTACAGATTATCAAGTCAACGCATACAATGTGTTTTGAATTTGGCTCCGACGTCAGGAATTAAAATATCAGCAATTTTCTAAACGAACATATCTAGTCCAGTTGAAATGTTCCCCAAATCATTTTGATAAATCATTTTGTGTATGTAAGCATATCTTTACACATATATTTTCTGCATACATCATTAGCTACACATTTCATTGACAGCTACATTTATTTGTCTAATCCGTACGAAAGCCATTTCCTTCTTCTTTGTATCAGCAAAATAAATTCAGAATGAATTCCATTATATGAAAATGCTGGAATTAGATGTGTCATTATAATAGCAAATACGAAATGTCTTGTATTTCGCTATCACAAATAAATTATTCAAGGATTTGTAACTTATCGTAATTTTGATTTGATGAATAAAGTGAATTCTTGTCAGAGTAGATTTTGCGCAATTACAAATCAACCATTCGTCCGGGCATTGAATATTATTGCAATATCTTGTCTGTTAGTCCTGCTATTCATTTCAAGAATATTTGCCATATCACAAGTAGGATCTTTAATGTAACCAATACTGACTTGGCATTTCGGTTTGAGTTACATTCTCACCGACGAAGCAAAGATTACATCTGTTTTTTTAATAAAAGTTATCTAATTGCAATTATTATGGCGATTTTTTCCCTGGTGCACTGAATACATTACTTTTATTGTGCTATTAGATGGACATCTGGGATCCTGCTGTTTACTGTATAAATAGCTAAATGCTATTGTCACTACTATTCCAAGAGTTTCTTATCCCATTTTCAGTCTCTAGAACTTCTTTTCGTTTAATTGATTCCATGACAGCTACAATCTTCAAACAAATTAAATGCAACGGGAATCGCCATCTTTTATCATCTTAAATCATGTTCATTTTTTACTTTCCTTAAGCTCCCCTGTACTCAGTCTTTTCTCTCTCTTTCACTCCATGTGGCGTTCTTACCTTGCTTTGGATAAAATGATTTTAAAATATCCGATGAATGTAAACAGAGCATAGAAAATGCAAGACCATGCTAGAAAATGCAAAAGTGAGCCGCTAAAGCATCAGTAAATTAAAGACGTGCAGGATTCGACGGAGGAAACATCTTCTAATTTACGCAAAAATGAAAATAACACTCATATTTCATTTTAACAGATATATTTACCAAAAGAACATAAAATATTTTGAAATACTAAAGAGTTAATTTATTCAATAAAATCGCTATTGACTTCAGTCAACGCTTCTGTAAATCTTCGAAATCTCCTGCAACTCTTCTAGATGTTCTCCTTGACTAAGTTGGTGAATTTTGTAATCATTACCTTTAGTTCAACTTTTGTGTTACAAGGAATTTTGTTAGTCGCACGCTTAAATGAACATAATAATCAAGGATGTCGCAGTCTGAGGAGTTAGGTGTCTAGGAGTAAGTGATGATGGGGTTAAAGAATTTGTCTGATATCCATGATTGTGTGCAATGGTGCAGAGCCTGTTGCCAGATATTGTTTTCCAGCAGTTACTTTCTTCACACAGAGCAGCACTACCGCCTCAACACACTTGTCATATGTTTCCGTGTTGATTCTTGGGTCCCGTTGGATGATGAATAGAGGCCTGACTGCAATTCTAAACTGCAATTTTAAATTAATGTTCTAACTGAGATCATGTAGCTCTAGGTTTATTAGAAATTGAATCGATCTGAATCAGGCGTTATTTTATTCCAATACAAATTTTAATTTTTTCTGCTGTTTTAACAGAAAAAGTAATCGAAAAAAGAAAATATTGTTTTACTATTAACAAAACATCTACACGAATTCACATAAAATGAAATATTAGCAGTTAAGATGTTCACTCATTTTTCTTTAAACAAGACAAATGTTCTTCTTTAGCGGCACTGTGAGTAGAATTCTCACCACATTTTGGCACATAATAACACACAGTAATATTTAATTAAAAACATAATTTCATTTATTTCTTTTGCAGTGCTTATTCTTGTGCATAATTTTCAATGTCATTTTTTTTCGTTTATTTCTCCTTTGTGTATTTGTAACACAATTTTACCGTAGTCATTTTATTTATGTTGTTTCGATAACACCTTATAATTTTTCGTGCCTGTAGAAAATTAAGTACCTCTATATACTTACACTCTTGTGCAAATTAACTGAAACAAAATGAATAATATATTCCTAGGATCATTCGTACTTTGCTGATCACATATACGTCGTCTCTTGGCGTTGCTTTTAGCTTCCGATCGAATTTTCCTTTACATTTTGGACAGTAGGTACCAGTTTGTTTCTTCGACTTGATCATTACAGTTGAAAGGCTCACAAGAAAAATACCGGCGATCTATCTGTAAGGTTAGCCGGTGTGTTCGTGCAGCGTTTCAATTTTAGTACGCTCTCTTGGAGTAACGTCAATTGCAAACATTGGCCGTAATACAACTAATCTGCAGTTGAGACATTAGTGTCTGGGCGTGATAAATATGAGATGTAATCATGGATGAGGCAATATTTTTTCCGACAAAACAAATTTCATCATACACACGATTCATATTACTGCGCACCCCAGCAAATAACCTAATCTGATAAAAAAATAGAAATCGATTATATCCTGTCACTCTAGTAGGTCTATAACTGACAGTATTTTGAATAAAAGGGAACTAAAGCAGTTGTTTCAGTTAATTTGTACAAGTTGTAGATATGGATAATGGCAAAGACAGAACAGAAAAATTCACACATGTATATGCGTGCGTATGTAAATGCTGGTAGAAACAGTTTCAGAAAATTATATATGTGCGTGCTTGTGTATGTGTTTGTGCGTATATATATATTTTCTGGGTTTATTTATATATATATATATATATATATATATATATATATACACCCAGAAAAACAAAATCACTTAATACAAGCTTGTGTAATTATTTCATAATAAATAAATCATCAACTTTAAAAATCGAATACAGTCGATTTTCTGTCATATGAAAAGTCAAATTCTTTAGGCCCTCTTTTCACATTATGGTTCAAAGATATATCAACTGTCGTTTTCTGATTTTAATAAAACGTGATAATTTTGCGAAAATGTTCCCAATGAATTTTGCTGAAGTTTTTCGTATGTATTCTTCGTTCACTCGTCATTTTGCAATTCTTTTTATTGTTGCTATTGATTTTTATGTTTTTCCTCTTCTTTTGTTTGCCGTATCACTTCAGTACGTTGGCCATCATGATTCTTCACAATTTTCTGTCCTTTGTATGTCTTAATTCTAACTTCTGCCCTAAACTTTGACACGCCATTCAGTTAATGAAGCTCACTGTGTAGGTATTTTCTTCGTTCCGCTTGCTCCTAATCTGTCGTGTGTGTATCAGATTTCCAAATTCCTCATTCCTCAGTATTTTCCTAAATATTTCAACTGTCACTTCTTGTTGTAAGGTATAAGCGTTTATTTTCTTTCTATATTCTCCAAACTTCATCGTTGCTCACGCATTCTGTCCATGGTATTCGCAGCATCCTTCCGTGAAACCAGAATTTTGTTGCTTCAACTCAATTCTTTATCACTGAGGAGATTATCTAATATTTTCTTTAATATCGGTGAACTGATATTGTCTAACAGTTCAATACTATTTTTTCTTCTGATGAATATGTATCTGTGCTAAAAACAACTGTTATGAAAAAAATCATATAATATTTCTCAGTTTATAATTCTCGAGTGTGCATTCTTGTTTTAATTTGAACACATAATATGTGATCATTAAAATTATCTAATGCGTCCCTTAGGATAATCTTTCCTAATATGCATTCTTGAGCATATTGGTATTCATCTAATTTGATCAACAGGAACATGAGTATAAAAGTCCTTCTAAAATCTAAATTCTAGAAAATAAGATAAATAGATTTTTAAAAAAATTTGTTAATTTTTAATCTGAAAAATATTTATTTTCATATCCGATAAATATTCATTCTATCGTCTCCATTCACACATTCCATATTTAAACAGCCGTTCAAAAGAGAACGTAAACACAATAACTTTGCTGCACGAGTAATCAAAGAGACGGCTGCGGTATAACCAGAAGTGCGGCTAATTCCAACATCCGATTGACAGGCCCTTCAAATTAAGAGAACACAAGAAATATTAATACTTGGAATGACCTCCATCTAACGATCGACTTGCTCTCGCAGCTGAGAGGCTAAGTCAATTTACTCTTGATAATATAAAAGAAAGCAATGATTTGCTAGAAGTACGATCAATCCTAAGTGGCACACTGCGGGTTTGAACACGTATAGTATTGATCTTCGATATTGCTGGAATCAAGAATGATCGATTCTTTTGTAATGCCAACCCCAACAACCAGAATCAGTGGCCACGTTTCTGAAACTAAATATCGTAGGCGTATTACAGTGAAACCAAGAAGGGATGGAGGGAAAAATATAAGAGACAGTTCACATGGTGGGAATATTTGAACAAGTTTAACATTTGCAATAAACTGTAGAATTCCTTTAATAAATATATAGTACGCACTTTTTAGGGAAGCTGCGATATTGCATGTTTGATTTGAAAAAGAAATAGCTAATTATTTTTAATAATTGCATCAGCATATTGCAAGCAGACTAGAATACTGGGAAGAAAATGTATACCTTACTATTCTATAGGTTATATTATATTAATAGATACCATTGAAATGTTAAGCAAATTAATACAACAGGAACATTTTATGAGAAAAAGAAATTTGGTTTTAACAGTTACGTAATATCAGTTCTCTTGTATAACAGTGATTACTGTACAATCTTCTGGCCGACGAAAAGAAAGAGGAAAGCCGTTCTATAGAAGGATATTGAGATTAGCATGAACAGAGAATATGATGAACGATGAATCCATAAGGAAAAAAATCCATTTTTATCAAAATCACAAAGAAGTAAAATGTCTTTGACACAGAACGTGGAAAGAGGGGTTACTTTATATGACAGAAAAATGTGATAAGAAAATGTAGTGCGTAACCTACCTGAGGATCATATCTGAATTTATGGCTGAGAGTCTGGCAAATAAATAATCATTGCTAATGCACAAAGAGATTGTGGAGAACCGTGACTGACTACATCTTTTATGAACACAAAAAAGATCAAAGAATAATATAATGGATATACAGTTTGATCATCTGTCACTTAACTGAAAATGTATGCCGTAATATTAATTTAAAATACTTCCAAACATGTACATCTGTTTAATCGAACATTCCTTTAAGAAACTATATTATCCCATTCTTTCTGAATTTAGGAAAAAGAATTATATTATTTTGATTAGGTAAATTGACTGAATCTTGATTAGGCTTGCGAGTCCAGTTATATGTATTCCTTAGATTTCACAATAGCAGTCAACAGTTGCTGAACACTTAAATGACAGCTAGTTTTATTTATGCACTAACAATCTCTTTGGTATCCTGTGTCTTAAAACGTAACAGTGTTGAAATTGGAGTCAACTTTAATCTTAATTCTAATTCCTCCAGCCTTTTCCTGTGTAGATAAAATCTATCAACTCAAAATTAATGAATCAACAGCTTCAATGAACAAATATATATCAAATTATTTGCGAAACAATCTTTAAGTGTTCATTTTTTCTAATTACATTCGTATTTCATGGATATGCGGATTTAATTATTCAATAAAAAAATTTACGAAAGAGTTAACAAAGAAAATTAGCTAGAATATGACGCAACGTTTCAAATGATATTTCTGTGGTACGATTATTGTTTGCAACATTGCAAAAATGGTTTCCAGATTTCACAAATCGAAATGTTTATATCGGTGAAAATACGCGAGATAACGAATGACAACGGAATAATGCATGTTAACATAATGGGTTTTCTAAGAAGATTTCTAAAATGGATATTTAATGTGCTCAAACTCTTTAAGCTCAATGTAAAATGTAGAACATATGTAGACATATTGTTCTGCAGGATATGTTTCCCAGTTTGAAAATGAACATTTGTGATGTTGTTTCTTACATCGAACTAGTTATAAATAAACAAGTAGGTTTGTGACTTCATATGTGCTTACGTACATGTATAAGTGTATTTAAAAGTTAATCATATAAGAACTTACTGATTTCATTAATATTCTTACTAATGTTGTTTAAGAGATAACACATCAAAGAAAGTTACGCAAGGTTACATATACATGAATATGCTCCTCTTGGCATAAGGGTACACCAGACACATATATTTTATCTAGATGTGCGCTGTAGAGTGACACATTTTGATAAAAAGAGTGCATAAATTTGAAGGGAAGTACAATTAGTAATACTTTAATTTCAGTTAACCAAATCGCGGAGTTAATATATTCTCCAATTTGCTAAAGGTGTCTCATCCTTCAACAGTCTCAATACCCAGTCACACTTTTCTCCACTCAGGAATAGAAAAACCCAAGATCAACCCCTAAGTGACATAACCAACTTGTTAATACCAAGGATGGGATAAATACTCCGTGATAGCAAATAGGATATTTACTATATCACATCATATTTTACTAAGAAAAACAAAAGAAACATGTCGATATTATCATTTACAATCAAATAGACTAAGACTTCATCAATCTTATGTCTAGTTCTGCATTTTTACACTAGTGCACACTTGTGAAAGTTATGTGTATCGGAATGTTCCACTAGAATTTTCCACTTTTTATATGAGAAGAATTTGATGAAGAGAAAGGTCAACTCAACGAGCCTCTTCATCGCATATGTTTCATTGTAGAACGTACTACCCAAACAATGATTTCTCGATCTATTTTACGTTCACGAAGTCGCCATAAATATGCTCAGTTACAATGACAAACGCATGAGTTTTCTCTGTTAAAGTGACAAATTATCCACAATAAAACTATAAAAGCTCTGTTCACACCTTGATATCGAGTACTTGGGGATAAAATACATTTTATCAGTAAAAATACTGAACAAATTTGGCGTTAAACATCATCACAACTCAACATTATATATATATATATATATATATATATATATATATATATATATATCCAAATGAAGAGGACCCAAGGTTTTACTATATTGAGAACCCCGGCATTTATTTTATAACAATGCTCAGTATAATAAATAATATAGAGCTTAAAATAGTCATATAATTATGAATTAATTGTGCATTGCGACACGGAAATTTCTATGCTTCGAGACAGATTATCTTCCTCAACAATGTTGGATGCTGGTTGTGAAAATGATTTACATTTAACCTAAATGTAAATCATTTTCACATTAAAACATTTAACGCACTCGCACAACCTCGATATCGAGTATTATTACGATAAAATCATACTTTCCAAAATACATTTTATCAGTAAAAGTACCGAAAAATATTGGCGTCAAACATTATCACAACTTAACATTATATATATATAAATTCAGCATTAATTATTATTACATTAAATATAGAGAATTACACCCAAGCTAGAGAGCCTGATCGAATAACTTAGCACTGTAGATTATATTAGCAATATGAGAATTTGAAAATCTAACGGTTAACTTGTACATATTAAGAATGCAATGGTCTGGGAATTATCTTCTTGAGAGTCAATTTCACAAGTTAGTATTTCGTTGGAAGAAGCTGTTCGAGTAGAACTACCTTCTCAATAACGAAAGACGAAGATGATGTGGTTGGTTCAGTAGGATGTACGGAGCATGGCGAATCATAGATGTGAAGGTTAAAACTGGTGAAATTGTAGAATGTAGCTCGTCTGAACATTTTCTTTAAAAATAAGGATAGAGTATCGTGGGTCTTACAACGCTCTGTCTGCTGGAAAGGAGTTGATAGTGGAGAATTGACACGTTTTGAGTATGTCAAGATCAGAAAGTGAAGACTAAAGATTTCCAGAAGGATATAGTTGCAATACTCCATTTTTAGTCTGATCTGGCTCATGTAAGTCAAAGGATAGCAATGGAGTAGAATATGTTCTAGAGCTGTACAGGAAACAGACAATTTTCTTTGCATAAAGAGCGACGGATGGATTTTACATATGAGCAATTTTGAGATATGAAGTGAGCTTAAATAACAACAGGCTTTCAAGTCAATGGGGCTTTCTTGAGAGACAGAGAGTGAGAGAGAAAACACATGAGAGAGAGAGAGCTTGATTTTATGGTTATATATACAGGGTGCGATGGGTAAATGGTTGCTATTTTTTTATTTTAATTTTGCGTATGCACATTGTTTTCAATTTTGTCGAATGCACAGTATGGTAGGGTCAGTTGGACACAGTCTGTAATGAATAAAGGTTATGAAGACTCAATACACTTCGTGAGAAATTTGAAACTGCTTGCTGTACTACTTGGCTTTAATACAAACATATGAGAGTATGCATCAATCTGAGGTCAGTGCAGACGATTAGAAAAGAGTTTGATTAGTCTAATTATATTTAAATAAGTGTTTAGAGTGAACACTAGTGATGGTGAGGTCAGGCCTCTATTCATCATCCCACGGGACCTAAGAATCAACACGGAAACCTATAACAAGTGTGTTGAAATTTTTTCTGCTGATTTTTAGTATTGCTTAGAAGCTGATTTAACATAAATTGAGAACATTTTAGATGCGAGTTCAAATTCCTCATGCAATTGAATATACTATTTCGATCGTATGAAATGTTTTCCACGCAAAACATACATTCATATTATCACAAATATATTATTTAAATATTCTCTAATATACACTTATATATATATATATATATATATATCAGAATTTGTTTGTAATATATATATATATATATATATATATATATGTCAAATAAAAATTCTGATTTTCTAATATCGGATTGCGATTTCGACAGGTGAATTTAACCGCCTATCTCCTCAGCGAGACCATAATATTAAGGGAAAGTAAATTAACTTATGTGTGTGTTTATAAAAAAAAACGGAAGTAAATGTATGCAAGAACAAAGAAAGAAACAGGTCATTGCTACCCGAAAGGGTTAGTTCCGACCCGACGATGACAGTAACGAAAGGATCTACAAAAAAATAAATTAAAAAATGTGCCAGACGAAATTAACGCTTTTCAAGGTCAGTGCTAAAATGTTGCAAATACATTTAATGCCAAAACGAAATGGTTAAATACATATTTAGTTAGAGATGAAAACGAGACTAATAGAAGAAGGATAGGTTTAAGAGAGGGAATTTATTATATAATATAATTTCATTATATATGCTATAATATTGTAATTTGTCATACAACAGAAACTGTTATTCATGCCTTCATAATACTCCTATATACAAATGAAAAAGTCGTCTATATATTTCAGTGCATAGTTAAAATGGTTCAAAATTTAGACAACGCTTAAAGATCAAAAGGCATTTCATTTTGGTTAAAATTTAAATTAATTTCCAGTTGGTTCTGTAGAGGATAACCCGCGTGTGTCTTTTAACACAGCTTTGAATTCGACGTGGCATTAATAAAGGCCAGAAAGAGTTCAACGAAAAACAAAATGAATAGAAAATAAATAATGAAATTGCTTTCATTTTCCGATGGCCACCTAAAAGAAATTAAAAAGTATGAATTGATTAAATGGAATTAAACTCTTTACAATATTGCATTAATTTAAACTCGTTCATTCTTTTCAACGATGGACTAGTAAGGGGTCTATAAAATATTGGAAGGAACAACATACTTGATGTACATTGCTTAGCAGGGACACACATTAATTGAAGTTATTGTTTTAAAGAAATAATGTTTGAATTAAACGAAAGAAGTCCCGCAATAGCCACTAAAATACTATCAAGTCACTATATGTGTGTATATGTGTGTGTGTGGATTGTTTGTGCATGCGTGTTTGTGATAAAATATTGTTTTAAGTATGATATAATTTTGAGTTAACGTGCTCGATATCACAGATAGATCTTATGAAAATAGAAATGTAAACGTGCTATTAATATAGTAATTAAAAATTAAAGAAACTGGACAATGAGATCAACAGACATATATACAATACATTCTGTTTTATTAGTATACTCAATCAATTTGAATGTTGTGTTGAAGAATGACACACTCTCACACAGCTGTGTATTGACACCAATTTACATTTCATATATATATATATATATATATATATATATATACATATATATATATATGAAATGTTTGAACATTATTTTTTATCGATACTCGTATTTCAGTAGATATGCTGTTTTTTTAATTAAACAGGAGGCTATTCGTGGTCGAGAGATCTAAGACGTTACCAGTTCAAATGCTAGCTTTCCCTATGCAAAATAGGTGTCGCAAGTTCGAATCCTGCCTAATGGCATACACATTCGTAATAACAATTTATCGTAAATAATCAGGCCGGTAGATATAAATATATAATACTGTTTAATTAAAAAAATCAAAACAAACAGAATATTCACTTAAATATGAGTATCGATAACAAATAATGTTTCAAATTGTCGGTTGTTTATAACGAAGTTTCGTTAAAATTCGTTAATTTCCGGAATACACACACACACACACACACACACATATATATATATATATATATATATGTATATATATATATATAAGTGCAAAAAACTACTCTTCAACAGGATGTATAAAATCTAAGGATGGAACAATCATTTTGGAGAAAGAGGAAATACTCCAACGATGGGAAGAATATATAAAAGATCTTTTCCACGACAAGAGAGAGCAACCGATAATACGCAAAGATGAGGACGGACCGGAAATATTAAAGTCTGAAGTGGAATCTGCAGTAACCCAACTGAATAGTAACAAAGCAGCTGGACCAGACGGTATAGTCATAGAGCTGCTGAAAGCCCTGGAAGAAATAGGTATAGAGAAAATTACTGAAATAATAAATGAAATTTATAATAGTGGGTTAATACCAGAGGACCTCAGCAAGTCTATATTCATAGCACTACCTAAGAAGACAGAAGCAAAAGAGTGCGAATTCCACAGAACCATCAGTTTATTGAGCCATATAACAAAATTGATCGTCCGAATCTTGATGAATAGAGCGAGAAGTAGAATCAGGCCAGAAGTAGAATAAGAAAAGTGTGGTTTCGTTAAAGACACAGGGACAAAGAATGCCATATTATGATTCGTATGCTCTCTGAAAGGCCAATACAAATGAAGAAGGACTTATATCTGTGCTTTATTGATTATGCGAAGGCGTTTTACAAAATACGCCACAAAGAATTGATGGAGATGCTCGGCAGCCTGAACATATTTAGGAAAGACTTGAGAGTAATCAAGAATCTTTACTGGCAGCAAACCGCTTGCATACGAACAGGTAATGAATTGAGTAGATATTCAAAAATATAAAGGGGCGTAAGACAAGGATGTGTTTTTCACCGGATCTGTTCAATTTGTACAGCGAGAATATTTTGAGGACCCTAGAAGTTATACCTGGATTCGTCATCGGAGGCCACAATTTAAACAATCTAAGATAAGCAGATGATACAGTTCTGATAGCAGACAGAAAGGAAAGTACAAGACCTCCTACAGAAGGTAGCTGAAAAAAGTAACAAGAAAGGACCCGAAATAGACTGCAAGAAAACCGAATGCATGGTCATCAGGAAAAAGGGCAACTCAATATGCCAAATACAGGTCGGGGATACTAGAAATAAGGAGGTATAAAAATTTAAATATCTGGGAAGTGTTGTAACAAAAGACGGAAAGTGCGACACAAAGATCCGAAGGCGAATTGGCATTGCGAAGGAAGCATTCCAGAAGTTGAGCAAAGTATTAAGAAACAGTACAATTTCGCTAGAAACAAAGAGAGTACTGGATTGCTATGTGATATCGCTTCTTTAATATGGCAGTGAATGTTGGACAATAAAATCAAAGATGAAAGAAAAACTTGATGCAACTGAAATGTGGTTCTACAGAAAGATGCTGCGAATATCGTGGATCGAGCATGTGAGCAATGATGAGGTCTTAGAAATGATGTAAAAAAAAGAAAATTAATACTGAGCATCAGGAAGGGACAGTTGAAGTACCTGGGACATGCAATGAGGAAGGAGGGCTTGAAGAACCTGATACTAACAGACCAGACAGAGAGAAAAAGAGACAGGCGAAAGCAACGGATAACATATTTGAAGGACCTAATCATGTGGATGATGGAGCGACGGTTGCATGGTGTAACAGGAGAAGGCGTGTTCAGAGCCCCCAAAGATAGGAAAACGTGAAAAGCCATGACCGCCTACGTCCTGAAGGGACAGGGCACATAGAAGAAGAATAAGACGACAGTCGAGCAAAAGCTATATTTGACATGGTTGTGCCGATAAGATACAAAGGTATCGTTGAAAGTTTCAGCTCAGCCATTACCATTCATAGTAGCCTGATGAAATTCTACATTAGATGTAATCATAATTAGGTGATGAAGAAAAATGGGTTGTTTGCATTCTCAAATATTTTTTAATTGCGATTCAGTATTTTTTTAAAAAGATTATCCATTTTTCTTGTAGACAAAAACACAGACAGTTGTTTTCTTTTTGACAAATACCGATTACCAAAAGAATCAGGAACTGAAAAGTTTAACGATTGCAAAAGTCCTACGCTAAAAGATTGATTAAAAATCAGTTTACTTAAATCTTAAGAATATGCTGAGCTTTTCCTTAATGTACAAATAATTGGGATTATTGTCACAAGCAAAATGTTCCTCATTTGACTATAACTGATTCATATATACATATATACAACTTTATATATTTACATGAAATTACATTAAATTTTACAAACAAAAAACAGTAGTTCTGGCACTAAGCCTAAGCAGAAGACAATAATACATACACACACAGACACGAAACACACACACACACACACACACACACACACACACACACACACACACACATATATATATATATATATATATATATAAAGAGAGAGAGAAGAAAAGAATTTGAAAATGAAAATGCAACAAGGGTTTTTTAGGGAATTTAATAAAAAACATTTTTAATGATTTCAAAGTTTTATGATTTTCAGAAGTTGAATGAGTAGAAATAAAGAGAATTGTGATATGCCTAGAAAAGTCTCGCATGTAAATAGATTTATTGAATTCATTTCGATTTAGATATTTATGGCTTGGATAACTCTCTGTTAAGATACAATCTGATTGGCTGATTCAGATCTCTTTATCATACTATATACGTTTTGCGCCAAAAGTTTAAGATATTAATATTTTTTTAATTTAATTATCATTTTTTGCTCAAACCTCTCGTGATCATAATCAGTAAGTATGACAACAAAATATTAAATATTTCATAAAAAATGAAGTGTTAAATATTTCATGACACCAGTGTTTAGAAGTTCATGATAGTATAGTTTAATTAGTTCAGGTGCCAAGAATTGTTGTACCTTAGTTTCAATCCCAAAATATGCAATATATAAAAATAAGATTTTGTGTGCTCAATTGTGTTTGTGTGCATGTATGTGTGTATCCGTGTGTTCAAAAAGTTTTCTTGATACCTACTACATAAAATTCTAATATATCTATAGGATACAAATCCTATGTCATCCAGCAGTTAACTAAAACATTCAAAGTAAAATTCGCATAATGTTATTTAAAAATTCCTCCTTTATATATGATCACTATATACGTATTAATGTACAGACGCTAACTCAGCTTCTAAATCATATGTAATCAATTGCTGTCAATGAAAGTTAAATAAAAAAGAAAGAGGAAATGTCATTGTTCCTCCAAAAATTCTAACAGTTTTCATTTACTTTTTCGTAGAAATGTTTCTGCTTATAAACCATTTTACATGAACCATTCCTTTGAAAAGAGAGATGTGTGTATTAAATGATTTAAGATGTGCCATTCCTTTAATTAATGCAGCAAAAATGTTATTCTAAATTATTACCTAAGAAGTAATTAACTCCACTTAAATCTTATTGTACACAACCATGTTATCGGGTTATTTCTTAGAGAGTCTGGATAATTTATATTTTTACAGACTTGCCAATGCACTTCTTTTCCTTTTCTCTTTTACTTTCTATTCACATATATTAATTGCGTCTACGTTTTATTGCATTATGTAACCTGATTTTTTAAAGATGTGTATGTTGTATTTTATAAATCTTGCGGCATCGACAAACAAACTTTGTGGTATATTCTTATTTTGCATATAATTTTATTTTATGTTAACACACGCTGGATTTGCTTTGAATATATTTGTATTCGTGCCTTGAAGATATCAAAACTTCAGCGTGTTAAACAAATCATTAATACAATGTTTTAAGATTGGAAAGTTTTTATTTATATTGTTGATTTGGATTAAAGAACTTCGCATAATGTTCTTAAATATAAATAATGATTAAAGAAGTAGGTTGTGCTTGTGTGTGTAAGTGTGGGTTTGTGTGTGGAATTGTAAATGTGTGTAAATATAAGTGTGTGTAAATGTAAGTGTATGTGAGTCTGTGCGTAAGTGTGTGTGTGTGTGTGTGTGATAGTGTGAGCGTGTAATTGTGTGTGTATGTATTTGTGTTGTTTAAGTCTGTGTTTAAGAGTAAGTGTGTGTGTGTGTGTGTGTGTGTGTGTGTGTGTGTGTGTGTGTGTGTGTGTGTGTGTAAATATGTGCATGAAGTGTGTGTGTGTGTAAAGATGTTGCAATTATTTTATCATTTTAATCCGTCATGGGCGATATTTTTTAATCAATTTTTCCCACAAACGAGGCGATAATGCCACTAGAACGATGGCGTTTACCAGGAATGTAAAAGAATAGCATGACTCATTATGCGGAAAATGATTCGGAAATTTAGAAGATAACGATTGAGTTGCATTTTTCCAATTGACGGTGGCAGTGAATTAATAAATCGGAAAGGAATTGCCACCAAAAAGAATATTAGAATAAGACATAAGGTTGCATCTAGTTTTTTTTTTTTTTTTTTTTTTATAAGCGTTTCACCCCGAGCAAGGCATGTCACTGCCACTACTGTGCAGGGGGTTACGTAGAGTGGAGAAAGGCTGATTAAATATAGGAAATAACAGAGGGTGGGTGATAGGCGGGTGAGGATACCGAGAATGAGGGTTGGGTAGATGAGAGTGTTGTGAGAATAGTTGGGAGTTAGTGTGATAGGAGGTGTATATTGACCCTACATTTAAACACCTGGAGATTGTAACTGTCGGGAAAGCAGACTTGTGGAAGGGAGTTCCACAGGCGGGAAGCGCGAGAAAAGAAGCTGTTGGAGTAGAATTTACGGTTACATCTTATTTGTTTAACTGTAAAAGGGTGGGACCTAGTTGCTAATCTAGTATCTCGTGTAAATTCGTGCTTAGGCGGCACCAGTGATCTAAGCTCATCGGAGCAGAAGCCATGAAAGTACTTGTAGAAGAGGCACAGGGAAGCTACATCACGCCGGTGTGAGAGCGGCTGCAGCCGGTCTGCCAAGTCAGTATCAACCACGTTACAGATCCTCCTTTGTATTTTGTCAAGAAGCCCAAGGAGAGCAGCAGGAGCACCCGACCAGATATGGCAGCAATATTCAATACACGGGCGGATGGTAGATTTGTATATGTGCAGAATAGTTTCAGGTGGGTAAAATTTCCGGGCCCTGCACAGGGAGCCGACTTTCATAGCAGCAGATTTGGCAATGGATTCAATATAGTCATTCCATTTGATTTAGTAGCAGAAGGAAGGAAGGAAGAATGATAATCAGAATAATTACCATGAATATATTTAGAGAAAAATCAGAGGGAGATCACGTCACGATGGTAATAATTCGACTGAAGTCGATATTCTAGACCGGGGTTTAATAAATGGAATATCATTTTTGAATATCATTTTTGAAATTTTTGAAAATTTTTTAAGAATCATGCGATATTTTGTAGGAAACCTATTTTTGACATTGCAGCAATATTCGATGCAAGTAAAAATGGTAGATTAAAAATGTTCAAGATGGATTTTACTGGTAAAAGTGTCTGGTAAGATTCAGTGAGTCAAATTTCCTTGCAGAATATCTAAAAAATGATTTATTAAAATCGACGTACGTTATGTTACTGGAAAATGTGGCCTCAAGGAGGTTAAAATTGTTGATCGCATAGAGGCTGATGGAACAGAGAAAAGATGATTGAATGAGAGCAATTATTTTTTAAGATGTTGAAGTTTACAAGTCATTTTTGCTCCAGTTAACTATAAATTGATGACACTCTTCGAAAGTAGTTACTAGCTTTACTTTGTAGAATCGGTTGAAATTTCTAATTAGACAGTATTGAAAAGTGTCATCAACTTAAATTCCTTTTTTGAAACTGATATCATCGGGAAAGACGTTGATGAAATAAAAAAAAATCGTTCCAATGGTAAAGCACTGTTTACAGCAGAGTAACGAGAGCTAGAAGTGCGTTCTTTTAACACTGTCTTTATTGCATCATTTGTTAGGAACAATTGAACTAAGAAAATATTCATCCAAAGAAAACACAATCTTAGAGCATGTGGAGAACGTCAGCATGATATCCGTCAAACGACATTGAAATATCTAATGCCACAACACGAACATCACCCTTCTTCTGTAAAACTTTATGGAAAAATTTAGTGATACCATTTAACACATCGGAAAAACGGTATCCATATTTGTGTCCGTATAGGTAACATGTAAAGTGAAGAGATCACCCAATTAGACCTTGATTAGAGACTCTATTAATTTGCCAAAAATCGGTAAAATTTTGATAGTGCGGTATCGGGGTAAGTATGTTTTTAAACACAGAAATAAAAGAGGAGGGTTCCACAAGCTGGAAAGAAAAAAAAACAGCGGGAGATATAGTGTAAAGTTTGCATATAACAATATCTAGCTCAGGATCACCTTTCTTGACATGGTACTGTCATAACTTGTGGGATCTTGTTTTAAAATGACAGCAAAAATAATCGATGTGGATTAGTTGAGACTCTATTCGAATGTGGAAAATTAAGCAAATATACGCCCGATTCGTCGAAATTGAATACAGAATAGAATTTCCGTGCAAATTATTCTGGTTTGTATGTGGTGAATGAAAATACTTTAAACTGATTGAAGATGGAAAGAGCTGAATATATATCTGTTGCCCAGTAAGCTCTTGCAGAACCACCAGCAATCACTAGATTCAAATTTGGAAAGGCAGTACAGTGTCTCATTCGATCAGGGAATAAAGACGTTGGCTGAGTGTAAACAAGATTTCAGTCATGACGAGCCGTTGCAAAGAGGCGTCTGTTGCAATCAGAGCTGAGTTGTTACAACCAGAAATGATTACTGCGGATTGAACAGTCAGGAAAGAACTAACTAGGAGGTCGCAATGTTACACAGTATTTCCGTGATGGCACGGAAGCGTCGATGCCAGTTTTTACACATGAAGAAGCCATAGTGGCACATTTTTGAACCGGTTGATTAAAAATATCCTTCTAATGGGCATCAGAAAGAAAATCACGAAATGAATCCCAATCAGAGCGTTGATAACGTAAATATTTACTGTAAATTGCTGCTTCTTGCGTGATAGATGAATGGAAAGGGACATCTAGAGATACAGCCGCGGAGATACTAAGAGCTACAGATCACGACATAAGTCCGGAGAGGCAGTAAAAAAGAGTTCAGGTAGAGAAATGTGTCCATCAGAATAAGAAAACTATCTGGGAAAATATCTGTGTGAGATACTTACCAGTTGGGATGTTTAAAGTCAGGATACCGGTGAAATCAGTATGATTTGATTGAAGAAACCACTTGATATGATAGATATTGCAATCGCCGTACACAAAAATATTTACGAATGAATGTAGTGAATGTAGAGAGAGGTCTTATCTATACTATCAGGGCATCTAGCTATCAACAGTTCTGAAACGAAATGGAACGATAAATGAAAAATGATAACTAACAATGTTTAATGTGGAAAGACCATAGCACATATAAAGAAAATCCGAAGATTCAAATGATATTTCCTTTGCAAGAAGTAGATGCTTGCTAACATGTGCAAACAGAACCTGCATATGCAAAGTGAACACTTTTTGAAAAAAAAAGGATGATAGTCAAAGAAATAAGAGAAAATTGATAGGAAGATATAGAAGTAAAAATATTTTCACAAAATCCTATGATGTCAAAGAAGGAACGATTCCATATTACTGAAAATGGTACAAATGACAATAATGTTAGAGAAAGCGTACGTTTTCTTTTTTCTCTTTCTTTTTATGGTATCTGGTTTCGTTTTAATTTGTTTAATCGTTTTGATCATATTAATTTAAGAATGAAAATTCCATAAATAATAGTAGATGTTGGTAATTGTGCACAAACTGAACTGACTGAACATCAATTCATGCATGATAAGACACTGCAAGTAATTTCATATTATGCATAAATGGATCGGAGAAGCCTTTGTAAGTGCTATCTAAGTTTTTGAGATACATAATACCAGTCGAAAAGTAGCAACCTAAGAAATGCAAATCCAATAGCATCAGTCTGAAGAGTCGATGTCCCCAGCTAGTCAAATCACCGAAAATTCACGTCAAATATCCTAAATAAGGCCTCATGTATAAGAATATAGATCAAAGGAAGATTTATATTAGCTTACAATTTTCGTACACTGAGGAAATTTATCAAGGCAAATGTGATTTTATTACTTTTTGCACAGGACGAAAAGTATATATATATATATAGAGAGAGAGAGAGATAGAGAGACAGAGACAGAGGAAGAGAGAGAGAGACATTGATATATATATATATATATATATATATATATATATAACTAACCAACAATGTAACGAAATATAAACTCGCATGCGTACACAGACACATATATATATTTTTTTTTTCTATGGATGAGATCGGACACATATATATCAGAGATTTTGTCAGACATGTATTGGTCATGGGGCATTGATTGGGTTTCTACAGTTACAGAGGTTGTTATCACGGGACGGACTTGTATTAGTGTTGGATTTAAGTTTGCTATGTAGTATTAATATTTTGGTGTTATGCATTTTTATTATTATTACTAGATTATTGAAACAGCTATAACTTACTTTTATGATATTTTTATTGAAGATTTTGATCAGAGGCTTATTTTTGGGAAAGTGCTTCCCTATTAATTTAAGGAATTTATGCCCCACCTTGAAGTTAACTGATTGATTGAAGGGTGGGTTATACCATATTTTCTGTTTCTATTATTGATTTTAGGACTTTTGAATTTTTCTACAAAGCTAATTTTAGATGATTTATACCCGCTTTCATTAAGGATTAAATTACCTTGTGCTTATCAAATATTTCTTTACTGGATGAGCGTGTGTTAATGCGACGTTCTACCTATGATGGGATGTGCTTAAATATGGATGGTGGGTGATTGTGCGATTGATAAGAAGTTTTTACTACTAATATGTAGTGCCTCTAAAATTATATATGTTATATATATACATATATATATATATATATATATATATATATATATATATATGTATGTATGTATGTATGTATGTATGTATGTGTGTGTGTGTGTGTGTGTGTGTGTGTGTGCGTGCGTGCGCGCGCGCGCACGTGGACACACACAACCAAACACGCACACGCACACCTCAGCATAATATAACGACTGTCTGTTTCATGCTTGTTTCATGTTTGGACGCAAGATTTAGGAGAATGTCTTCTGTTTTGACTTAACTTAGGGTGTGCTTTTTGGTGCAGTGGATATCGGCTCGGAAAGTCAAATCGAGTAGTCGAGTTTATATTCCAGTTGTATTCCTTGCAATCACTAACGCACAAGTACCCTGGGCAAAGGTATTAATCCAGTCTACCGCAGAAATCAATAGCTACTGCATTATAATCTTCTGCCCAGTCACCCAAAGCGTGTATCACATATGACACTGAACTGACTGATTTATACATGCTGGTCAAATGGGCACTATTGATTTTGAATCCGAATGCTGTTATTTGTAACTTTTTTTAATTTTAATTTAACATTATAATCTTTATTATTGATTAACTATTTTTTTGCTTATTTTGATTAAATACATGCTTAAATTGTAATTTGTTTATTTGTTTCTCATCAAGTTAAATAGAACTGTGTGTGGCCGCATGTTGTTCATCTCAGTTTCACATTTATATTTAGATAAGCTCTTTCCACGATATCTAGCACTTTTCCTCATAAATATATTATAAACTGAATATTCATTTATATATGCAAACATTTTGAGTGAGAGCCAGAGTGATAGACAGAGAGAGAGAGAGAGAGAGTGGGAGAGAGAGAGAAAGACATAATTGAGAGTGGATCGTTTTCAGCTTTCTGTTTATGAATAATTATAAATTTTTTAATCATCGATGTACTCGACGAATATGAGAATGAATGTATACAGTGTGCAAAACTCTAAATAAAATCAATTTCTGTTACATTAAATTTTATCATTATCTTTTTGGTTTAATACTTTCTCAAAACCTTGACACAATTTCTCGCATTGATGATATAAAATATTATTTATGTTCTAATGCAAATATGTACGTTTACCTGGATATATCTGGGGTATGTCTAAACATCTGTATACAGGAAGTTAGTTCCCATACTCATATTCATTCATATATATCCGATATTGCTTGATATTCTCTTTTTAAAGATGTATAATCAATTTTTATAAAGTAAAGAGAATACGGAAAGCTTTCAAGTAACGATTTTTTTATAATCATTTCACCCCAAGCAAGGCAGAAATGCTACTGGTACTCAGGAGGTTACAGCGAAAAAATAAAAGAGAAAAATTAAGAAGGTTGGTTGGTTGATTTGTTTTTATGGCATATCAAACTAGGCGGGTCATTTCTTTTTTTCTTTCAACAATTTATTGGTGTCTTTTATATAATTTTTCTGTCCAGTAATACTTTTTTCTTTTTGAGTATCAAGATTCATTGGGAGTTGTTTTTAAGGGCAGTCTCTCCAAGTCTTACTCTGCTATTTAACCCATAACTGGAGGGAAGGAACGGATTAATACCTTTCTCAATGGTACCAGTGCTTAAGTGAATGCAGAGTATTCAACTGGAATTCGAACTCGGCTCACCGAATTCTCTTTCCGAGCCGATATCCACTGCACCACAACGCACATCCGTCACTAAACGTTTACAGCACCAGGTATTCACAAGCGGTCACCCATCTAAGTAATGACCAGGCGCAGCGTTGCTTAACTTCTGTGATCGAGCGAGAACTGGTGTATTCAACGCGATATGGCCGTAAGTCAGATAAGAAAGGGATGGGAATCAAATAGATCCATGATGGTAATTAACGTTCCATTTAAAATTTTGGAGATTGTAGCTATCCGGTAAGTATGCAAATGGAAGTGATTTCCAGAATGGGGAAATAGGAGAAAAAACTGTTAGATTAGAAGATTTGGTTATATTTAATTATTCGGCGTTAAAATGGTGGGATCTTAATGCCAATCTCATAGAACGAATAAGTACATGCGGTCGAGATATTAATGAAAAAGTCATGTCAGTGTAGTTGCCATGAAAATACTTAAAGAACTAGACAGAAGGAAGCTACACCACGCGGTTGCCAAGACAAGATCAATAATATTGCAGATTCTTCCTTGTATTTTGTCGAGAACCTCAAGATGAATCGCAGGAGCAGACGACCAGATATGGCAACAGTATTCAATACATGGACGAACGGTACATTTATAAATGCTTTTCATATAAAAGAATCAATTAAAAACTGAAAATTGCTTCAGAAAGCAAGAGTTTATTATCCTGACATAAATCTTCCACCGTTCAAATAATATATACGGTCGTATTTTGTTAGAATTTTAAAAGAAGATCATTTTAAAAGAAGTTTTAAAAGAAGTTTTAAAAGTAATCATCTGAATATGATCATTTCTGAAACTCTATCGGAATACGACCGTCCAGATTGATACATTTTAGCATCTGCATATCGGTTAAACGATCTTCCATCACTCCTCTAAAAATAGACAGGATTTAATCACTGAGTGTATTTTATTTGGTTCGTATTTTTGATTTCTTTTTGTTTGGTCAATTCGTTAGTATATATATATATATATATATATATATATATATATATATATATAAACATGGTGATTGAAATTTAATTCACTATTTTATGTATCAATGGAAACGGCCATTAAAACATCCATGTCCCTTATGTTTATATGAAAAACATTATATTACAAAATTCCTTAAAAATAAAAATATTTTATATAAACGTAATTAAATTAATGTCATATGTAAGCATTGCAAAATGTTCACCTTTGAAAAATGGTCAATTAATCCTCATAAAATAATATCGGTTAACTATATCCGGTGCTTTGTTTGTATTATTATATAAACTTAATTTAATAGATATTAAAATTTATGCAAGTTAAGAGTATATGAAAATTAATGAAAACTAATGCACACTAAACCGAAATTAAAATAATTTAATCATGCCAAAAGATACTTCAAATTAGATCAAAAATAAAAAAAAAGTTTTCTTTCTTTCATTTTGTTTTTAAAGTGGCTCGGATACATAGAACTCTAAGAAAATAAATTTGTAGTGACAATATATATATCGCACCGGATTAAGCGGTCTAGACTCTAGATGAGGAAAATGATACTTTCCAGTTAAGCTTAAAAGAAAATACCTTGTATGCCCAAACATATAAGCTATATTCTTAAATGCAAAATTTGAACTTCATTCTGATAAGTTAAATTTAATATACATATGAAATCTATTTTTTCTGTATTCCCTCTCCATATTTAACTTAAATAAGAAAGGTATTATATTTTACATTCAAATGGCGTTTACTTACGCAGAAATACGGATTAATACCTTTGTCTCTTTTCTCCAGTTCAGATTAAAATAACAGGAGAGATTGGGTTTTGTAACTTTGGCTTGCAACCAGTATACCACAGCAAGCAATGGCAACCTACTGCGGTATAATCTTTTGCACAGTCAGTCATGTCTCTTTTGAAATATGATCGCCCAAAGCGTGTATCATGTGTGGCCATTAACTGACTGATTGATGACGAGGAAAAATTTAGAAACATAAATATTTCCTTGTCACAATGTAAATTAAATTAATCTTAAATAAAAAGCAAACTTCACACACACACACACACACACACACACACACACACACACACACACACACACACACACACATATATATATATATATATATATATATATATATCACTCAGCCATAAATTTGCAAATGACAAGCTGTACTTCCTGTCATTCACGCTGAAAATGGAAATACGAATATTTCAGTGTTTCAGTCTCAATCTGCTAATGTTGAAGAGGATTCAGAAAGAGTTGGATGACATACCCAGACAACATCTTTGTCTTTGGAGTGATCACTAGTGGTGGTAATGTTATGCCTCCATTTCTCTTTTTATATGGCTTCATTCTCAAAACCGATGCCTCCATCAAGTACCTTGAGAATATGGTGCTGCCCTGGGTGAAGAGAAAGACTGCTAAAAGATCATGTCTTGTAACAAGACTCTGTAACATTCCAGACGAGAAGTAGAAACCAGTCATCATTTCTGCGACCACATAACCGCTTATATCTGCAGCCCTTTTTTATTATGTGTTAGGTGCAGTTGAGCGAGGGACCAACAAAACTCCTTCTAACAAAATAAATACACTCAAGGCGAGTGTTATACCAACATTCACAAACTTCTAAAAGGAGACAATCAAGAAGAGATGCTAAAGATTTCGATGTTATCTGCAGGCTGTGGTTGTAGCCAATCGCAATTTTATTGAATACATTTTCTCTTTTGTAATTCAGCAAATCTTTGTGAAATTTTAGAAAATATATCTGTTAAAATGAGACGTCCGTGTTATTTCTTTTCATAATTGAGGCGAACATTCATCCATACACTCTGTATATAATTAGCTGAACTATAGTCTAAAGTCCCTGAAGATTATATTTATGTATAGAACGGTCGCTTAGCACTCGTTTTTTGGCATCAAGTTTGCACGTCATATACTTAAACACGGAATATCTTATACTGTATACATTACCCTATAAATGTAGCATACATAAGAATTATATTTCATCTTATAGACCCTCATAACGCCAAGACATGGAGCAGATTACAAGAACTCCACAGGGAGATAAGGAACAAATGCAGACAATCCAAAGAGGAATGGCTCAACAACAAATGCGAAGAAGTAGAGAGACTGAGCAGGACCAACAAAGTAGAGATGCATAAAGAGATAAGAGAACTAACAGGACAAAAAACCTGCTCCTCAACAGGATGCATAAAATCCAAGGATGGAACAATCATATTAGAGAAAGAGGATTGGAAGAATATATAAAGGATATTTTTTGCGACAATAGAGAACAACCGAGAATACACAAGGAGATGGATGGACCGGAAATACTAAAATCCGAAGTGGAAGCTGCAATGGCCAAAATGAACAGAAACAAAGCAGCTGGTCCAGACGGCATAGTGATAGAGCTGCTGACAGCCTTAGAAGAATATGGCATAGAAAAAAATGACCGACATAATAAACGAAATTTATAGCAGCTGAATAATACCAGACGACCTATGCAAGTCGATATTTATAGAACTGCCGAAAAAACCAGACGCAAACGAGTGTGAACTGCACAGAACTATCAGCGTAGTGAGCCACATTACCAAACTGATGGTCAGAATCCTGATGAATAGAGCGAGAAGCAAAATCAGGCCAGAGATAGGGCAGGAACAGTGCGGGGTCGTCAAAGACACAGGAACAAGGAACGTCAAATTCATGATTAGGATGCTCTCCGAAAGGACAATACAAATGAAGAAAGATTTGCACCTATGTTTCATTGACTATGCGAAGGCATTCGACAAGATACGACACAAAGAACTGATGGAGATGCTCGGCAGCCTCGACGTTTTCAGTAAAGACATAAGAATATTCAAGAATCTCTACTGGCAGCAAACGACCTGCATACGGACAGGCAACGATCTCAGTAGATTTACAAAGATAGAAAGAGGCGTAAGATAAGGATGTGTCTTTTCACCGGATTTATTCAGCCTGTACAGCGAAAATATCTTGAGGACCCTAGATGACACGACAGTATTTGTTGTTAGAGTACACAACTTGAACAACATACGGTACGCAGACGATACAGTGCTGATCGCGGACACGGAAAGTAAACTACAATACCTCATACAGAAGGTAGCGGTGGAGAGAGACAAAAAAAGGACTACAAATAAACTTTGAGAAAACTGAGTGCATGGTCATCAGCAAAAGGTATAACTCAAAATGCCAAATAAATGTGGGAGATACCAGAATCAATCAAGCACAAAAATTTAGATACCTACTTAGTGTCCTAACTGAAGATGGAAAGTGTGACACGGAGATCCGAAGGCGAATTGACATGGCAAAGAACGCGTTCCAGAAGCTGAGCAAAATACTAACACTCAGGAAAATCTCACAGAAAACAAAGAAAAGAGTGCTGGACTGCTACGTGATATCAGTTCTTCAATACAGCAGGGAATGCTGGACGATATCATCGAAAATGAGGACAAAACTGGAAGCAGCGGAAATGTGGTTCTACAGAAGGATGCTGCGGATATCATGGGCTGAGCATGCAAGCAACGATGAGGTGTTGGAAAGAATGGCAACAAAGAGGAAATTGATACTGAGCATCAGGAAGAGAAAACTGAAGTTCCTGGGACACGCAATGAGGAAGGAGAATTTGGAGAACTTAATATTGACTGGCCAGATAGAAGGAAAGAGAGACAGAGGAAGACAGCGGATAACATATTTGCAGGGCATGATCGGGTGGTTGACGGAACGGGGGTTGACAGGAGTAACGGGAACAAACATACTAGGAGCCACAAGGGATAGGGAGACGTGGAGAACCATGATCGCCTACGTCCCGAAAGGAAAGGGCACATAGAATAATAATAATAATAATAATATATATATATATATATATATATATATATAGTTAAATAAATAGAACACAAGAGAAAACTGTATTTTAATTGGTTACGCGTTTCGTCTTGTGATTGACTTTATCAAGGCAAAAATACAAAATGAGGTTTATTCCAAATTACGTATTTATAAAAAAAAAGTGTTGGCAAATATACAAGAAATTCTCACAGATCATTCAAAAAGATTAACATATTTTTTTTTTTTAGTTTTAGAGTTCCTTCATGTGTAGTGCAATGTCACGAGATTTAAAAATGAAGGGAATTTAATCGTTTTCTTAGTATTTTCTATTATATATTTTAGTCACCGCTACCGTCTGTATGAGGTCTTGTTCCATAAGAAAAGGTGAAAACTGGCAAAAAACGTGGCGTAAACTGATATTTTGGAACTACTGGATGGCGGAGCTCTCTAGAATTTTCCTTCTGAATCAACTGCTTACTCTTTTAATTAGTGTGGCATTTTTTAATCGAAATTTATTCAGAAGAAAAATTCTTGAGAACGCCGACATCCAATACTACCCAAATATCAATTTACACCCTGTTTTTGTCCCAATCACACCTTTTCTTATGAAAACAATATTCAAGCAGACTAACATACATAATAAAAGCCAAAGAAAACGGTTAAATTCGCTTCATCTTAACATCTCGTGACATTGCACTACACATGAAGAAATTCTAAAACTAAAAAAAAATTCTGTTAATCTTTCTGAATGATTTGTGAGCGTTTTACTAGTTGTCAAAACTGCTTGTTTGTAACTACGTAATTTGGAATAAAGCACATTTCGCCTTTTTACCTTGATAAAGTCCATCACAGGGCGAAACTCTAAGGCGAGTAAAATGCAGTTTTCCGCTTGTCTTCTTTTTATTTAGCCATCCTGTCCTTAATCTAAGATTTTAAGTGAGTATATATATTATACACACACACACACACACACACACACACACACACACACACACACACACACACACACACACACACACACACACATATATATATATATATATATCAGACAAAAAATATCTAGAAATCTTTTTCTGAAGATAATATGAATAAAAACTGTAGTATTAACAGCTAATAAAAAAGCTTTATATAAATATTTAACATTTGTTTAGTTCGTGAAAACTCGTACACACACATACATTACTGCATACATACCAATATATATATATATATATATATATATATATATATATATATATATATATTATATCATATGTGTGTGTGTGTGTGTGTGTGTACAGATATCTCTTTATCTTGTAAACAATTTCTACTTGATTTATGAACCGTATTTGTTATTGGAACGGACACACAGACACAGTCATAACGTATTTCAATGTGTTTGCCTCTCAGCGAAAATTCCTTAAGAGGATTAGTGAGATGTTTATGTTACTACTTTTGACCTTTGGGAAGTAAATGCCTTTGTGGAAGACTTAAGTGTACGGGATTTAAATGTAAGCATTGTTACGATTTAATGCCCAAATATAGGAAGAAACAAAGTAACTACTTACTAATTCTGTAGAAACGAAACACTCTGTAAATAAAAGCGTGCGATTTGTAAATACCTGCAAACACGCTCTCCCTTTCTCTCTCTCTCTCTTGCACTTACACACACATACATACACCCACAGAAAATTTGGCCTAATAAACCACACTAGATATTAATTTATATTAAGAAGTTGCATAGTATATTTCGTCAAAAATGGTTTACATTGATAGTAATGCCATTAGAAAAAATGCTATGAAAATATCTTCACTGACACAATGAATATTTTTATTAGACAATTATAAAGAAATATTCACTAGCCATACTAATTATCTCTTTCAGGTGTGTCCTCTGACGTAGCTGTTTTTATTAAATATTTTATGTTTTACTAGTGTAAGGTAATTATAGTAAATTTGTTTTTCTGTGTGTTTTTTTTTTCTAGATAAGCATTAGGATTTGGCTCGGGATGAGAAATCGGAGAGCCGTGTTCGAATTCTATTTGAGTTCGCTGTAGTCACTTACGCACAAACATATTTGGATAAGGTATAAATCTTTCTCTTCTCCTCCAAGCAATGGGTAAAATAGCAGGTCAGATTTGGTTCTGTAAATGATGCCGAAAATTAGTCACTCAGACTCGCATCACAAAACAAGAACAAATGACCAAAATTGAAAAGAAAAATTAAGGATTCCGTTTTAGACTATAAATTTACAGTACGTCTAATACATGTCAAACTCCTATTTAAAACATTAAGAATATTGAATACTTATTTTATTTTTAGAAACCTATGTAATCCTGATTTCGATTTCACTCTGAATCTGTAAAGCGCAAAGGAGAATTCATACCCGACTAAATTCTAGCTAGTTTGAATTGTTAAAATATCCTTTGTATCGTCCCAATCTCTTTTTCCTTTTGGATTTTCAACAAATTTTTTTTAAAAATAATAACAAAGAATATATGCAGAAAATGTTACATTTCGAATGTTTTGGAATTTTTCCTTGTTTCCTATAATTTAGCGAGAGCCCAAGAATAAATAACGATTTTGCTAGTAAACTTTCGTTTATAGAATTCAAATTTGTTTCTTGGGTTTTTCTTAAGCAGTACTATATTGAATAATAAAAAATAAACACCTATAAGTATTTTATATCTCTCTTCGTTACATTGAGGTTCAACATTGTAACAGCTTAAGTGTATAATTCTTTACAGAAACAACTCTAATAATTATTTTAAAAATAATTTTAGACATGCATTTGATTTATAAACACAAGCTGAATAATAAGCAATATACTTAGCTTACCTGGAGTAAGCTAAGGATATGATTTTCTATTGTGTGTACTTAATTAAACAACATCGAGTTTTTAAAATAACTTAAATAGGCAAAAGTCTTTGCTGCAAATGTATGTATTCGTTATAATTGTTTGATTTTATTTATGAAATGTTGGTGCATCAGGGAGGTTTTGATGTACGGTTTAGCTTCTTTCTTTATCAGACCCAAAGCTCCAACAACAGCATGAACAGTTTTAGTATTTATGTGCCACATATTTTTTCTATTTCCATCTTAAACCTTTTCAACTTGCTAAATTTCTAGGCATCATTTGCAGAGATGATCTTTTATCACACTACGCTCATGAGCAATCAATGTGAAAATGCTTTCTTTTCTCACTTTGATGAAAATGTCAGGGCGATTTTCTTGTATTACTTGATCGGTGTTTATAGAAAAATCCCAGAGGATGGTAACATCTGCTCTCTCAACTACTGATTCAGGATGATGTATACACGAGTCTGCATCAGTTATTATCCCACATTATTATCACATCTACTACTACTACTACTACTACTACTACTAATAATAATAATAATAATAATAATAATGATAATACGACGACAATTGTTATTACGTACTTTAAATTTGCCGTTCTACCGACGATCAAAATATATAATTCCTGGCCTTCTGAATACTCTGATGTCTGAGGATTTATAAATTGAAATTATTTTTTCTAACTCATGTACACGTAGAAGCCAAATAATTAAACGACCTTGTGTCAAAGTTAACTCTGATAACTAGAATACCAAATTGTTTTATGTCTCAGTTCAGAGTTTAGTATTTGGTATTCAGGGGATTATATAGTAGAAACACACGCATATAGGCTTGAGCGCGTATATAATTTTTCCTTTGAGTTATAGGTCAATGTATTAAGCATTACTGAACTTTTACTCAGATGTCTGGAATCCATTTAATCAAATTAATTGACAAGTTGCTGTAAATTAGTCAAACGTTTTTGGAAAGTTTTCGTCTCGAGGCCCAATGTATTATTTTAAAAAGTGGAAATTATATAGGCAGATCTAAGTTGAATTTAGCCAAATGTGTATATAACGGACCTGAGCAGGTATATCATTTAAACAGGAAAAAGTGAATGGTAATCGACTATTCCCAAACGATTAATCAGGTTACTTTGCTGGATGATTAGCCTCTGCCAGGAATAAACGAGACAAAAGAAAAATAACCAAAATCTGTCTATTTGATACTTTAGACATCAAAAGTATTTATCATTAAAAAGTTATAAGGCCCAGTGATAAATCATATACTGCTCACGACGTTAACAGAAAACTGTATCAAGTTCGCAACATATATTTGGTAGCTCTCTTTCAACGGCTGATAAACCAAATTATATCAAAATATAACCTGCAAGACACATATGCTAACTTCAATAACTTAATATTTGCGGAAATATCGAACGGAACATGACAGAAATCTCAAATTAATAATGGCAGTTGTTAAAGGTACAAACTAATGCTTAACCAAGACAAATGATTTTCAGGAGTAAAAATATAAAATTACTTGGATAGTAGCAATAATATAGATCCGATACGGAATGACTGAATTCATTACTCGGCCTACTGGTCCTAAAAGATTTACCAGCCCTACGCCATACAGTAAAAAATGTGTACACACTATGCTCATTTGATATCGTTGTTTGCAGAAGAAGATTCACTCTCTAACAGCTGTATCAGAATTCCCGATATTGCTCATAGCAAAAACAAAAAAATGCTTTTAACGTTGTAAAAAAGGCATAGCGAAAGCAATCATTCCGACACCCGATCATACACTGCCTCTGGTATTAAAGACAGATGCTTGAGAATGCATTATAGCTTCCTATTTAATACAGTCGGGGAGACCTATAGCTTTTTTCTCCCTAACCCTATCAAAATCAGAACGTAGTAATTCTGAAATAGTGAAAGAAACAGATGCTATTGTTGAATCGCTAAGAAAATGAAGATATTATTTGATCGGGTGACATTTTAAATTGATTATGGATCAAAAACCTGTCACATTCAGGTTTAGCACGAAGACAACTAGAAAAATAGAAAATGAAAAATAGCTACATTTGGATGTAATTCCCATGTCTTCGTTCGAGGAAAATCAGAAACCTTCCCTACTAGTAGATGATGTGAAAAAGATTACAAAATAATTTAATACTTGCGCTAAAAATAAACCTATGTTCTACAGTCTTAATACCAGCAACATGATAAAAGCCAGGCAACCCTAATAAAGAATCGCATTAGGTTTTAAAGGTATGCCTTTGTCATAAACTCGCAAAAAATATATGTTGAAAACAACTGTTTTCTTTCGGGAATTTGATGCATCCTCTCTAACGGGCATACAAGCATTTTGCTCAGATTTTGCTGACCTCCGTCTATCCGTGTATATTGATTCGGACAGAGGATTTTCACTTATGTCTGAACTCGTACGGCGATTCCTACAACAGCTACAAGTAGCCGGAATTAAACAACACCATATAACCCTCAAGGGAATGGCTAGTGCGAGAGTTCTTCTTCTTCTTCTTCTTCTTCTTCTTCTTCTTCTTCTTCTTCTTCTTCTTCTTCTTCTATGTGCTTTGTCCCTTCAGGTCATAGGTGATATTGACTTTCCACGTCTCCCTATCCTTGGTTGCACTCCGCAGTCTTTCCCCTGTTACACCGCGCATGCCAGTCAAGTACGTTACACGATGGCTTTCGCTGTCTCACTTTGCCTCTATCTGGTCTGTTAGTATCAGGTTCTCCAAGCCTTACTTCCTCATTGCATGTCCCAGGAACTATAGCTGTCTCTTCCTGATGCCCAGTATTAATTTCCTTTCCGTTTTCATCATTTATATATTTATATATATAATCCTGTGCTAACGAAAAGGATGTGACGTCATCTCGGAACTTTACCAAAAAGTTCGATCTTGTGAATAAGTATTGTAATGAGCACCCCCATCTACACAATTTAAAGGTTATTATGACAAATGGCATGTTAAGCAAAAGTTGAGCAGGCTATTAAAACCGGTAATAATGGGGCAGTAGCTTTAACGAAGCTGGAGCTGGCTTTATTCATTCTCAAGATACATCTAGTTAGAGCTAGTTTAAAATAATGGCTCTGGAATTAACAAATATTGTAGCTGAACTACATGCAGAGGCATTTAGAATCGCATCCAATATGCATATCCTCTGTGTAATATTGCGGGATTAAGGAACCGTTACTAAAATCACGAGTATATGCGAAACTTTTCAGGAATACTTTCAGGATACATTCACCAAGGAGCCGGTGTGAGCTCTTCTCAGTTCGATGCTTATTTGCGTGACTTTCTGCGCGTTTAGGTGGTTGACAATCCTGTCATCTTAGAAACGCTGAAGTTGTTTGTCTGTGACAAAAATCTGAAGAGGGTATTTCTTATAAACTGTAACTGAGGCACTCACCCGATCTTTTTCTTTTTTTTTAGAAATTATTTGCAACAACATAATGAGTCAGGTATCTATACCTGAACGATTCACCAGTAGAGTGATGAAGTTGCTACACATTAATAAAAAGAGTGGAGATGGGATAGGTGACTTCGTTGTTGAAGATTTCAGCTAAGGTATTAACAAACAGTTTTCAGGCTGTGTTTTCTAGTCTGAATTGCTCGAGGCAGAATTGGGCTGTGACGGGTAAGACTATTCAGAACAACCTTCATTTGCGACAATTGATCTTCGAGCAAGTACATAGTGAAATTGCGCTGATCATTTTATATTATTTCAAGGCATTCAATAGTGTTGACTATTATTCTGTGGAGGCTGTCCTTTCGACCTCTAGTATTGAGCCGTACCTTTGCACTGGGGTTAAACTTATGTACGTGTTCCCAGTGCATTACAGAGATTTAATTGGGTAAGATTAGAACCTTTTCAGGTTGTCCATTTGTCAAGTTTGTTCGCTTTGACTTTTGATTTAATTTCTTGCGTTGGTGCATTTCCAGCATAATTTAAAGGAGAATCCACGGAATTTCTTACCTGGTGATACTACGGCTTTGATGATGAAGATTCTTTTCATGCGTCGAGCAGGGCCAATATTGACGAAATCAGCAAAAAGATCAGATTAATCGCCATAAGTATGTTCACTTGCAGTTGGGCGCTTGGAAATTAGTTTATTTTCCTGACCCTTTCCTCTGTCCGGTCAAGATACTCGTCATCTGGTTCAGTATCGATATTTTGGAAATGAATTGTTCGTATGTTGGTAGATTAATATCAAGATCAGGACGGAAAGATGACGACTTCCTCTATCAGAATTTGGCAAATGTTGAATGAGTCTTGTGCGTATCTGACGATTGAACAGATTTGCCTAAAACAGACATTTTGATGTCGGTTAGTCATCAAGTTAATGGAAGCCAAGTATTAAAAATTGGCAAAAATTGGGTAGTTTACGCTTGTTTTGTTGCTTTTCTGTTGCGCCAAATTAATTTAACTAGGAGATCTATTGTCATTAGCAACTTCTATATTTCTTCCTTTTCTGTAGTTTAATTTCACACCTTTTCATCAATTTTGTCACCAGAAATGCTAGTTCTCTGGTTGAGGTCATCTACTGCTATGTTCATATATAATTATTATATTGTTAGAATGGTTGTGTATTTGGGTGTGTGGTTGGTTGACCGATTTTCAATTTATCCATGTCTCACATTAATTTCGTCCAGGAAACTGATTTTTCTTCCCCAACAAATGATTGTCGGTGGCAGTATGAGTAACACTTTTTTGTTTAGTATATATAGTGAGTATTGGCTGTAAGAAGATACTAGAGGAAAGTAACTCTTTTGTGCCGTTAGGTGTCACAATTGAGTGGTCTGACGATTGGGTCACTTCTACTTTTAGAAAACATTTAACGCGCTATCTCCGTTACTGAAATGTGTCAGATTGATAACAGAAGAACGGCGTTTAATAAACTGGGCTTTCTCTAATAATAAGATCTTGACGATTGTGTGATTTAAAACGGAATTTTGTGTTATCAACTAGAAATTTCATTAGCGGCTCCTGCAAATTATAGGTTAATCAATTCTTTTTAATAGCACTTCGTTTTGACGGGTGAAATGTAAGGCATCTCTTAATGAGGTGGTAGTTTGTCTAACATAAGCCACTTATTTGTGACTTGAAACATCGTCTTGTACTGCTCATTGATATTAGTATGTTTCTTGGTTGTCTCTAGTTTAGATTTTGTGTTGTTATTTTGGTTAGTAACGACAAGGTTAACCATCTTCTATTTTCTTTAATATATAAACTTTTCATGTTTTTATGGGTTTATAGCAGAATAATGTTGTTTAATAATTTTTCTCAAGGCAAATTAATTCTGCTTGTAATTATTTTGCATATGGTTTCAATAAAATATGTTGATATTTAGTTGCATATTATTACTGTTGTCTTGTAAGTTTCATTTAAATAAAATATTTATTTTCCCAAAACCTGGCATTTCTGACGTAAGTCTATATAATTATAAGCATGTTTATCTGCCTATACATTTTGTTTTTATCTTGCCGAAGGCAAAATATATCTTCAATTTACCTGTATCTACCGTTCTTGATATATATGTATGTATATTAACTTTCTCAATTTGTACACCTGTCAGTATAGCAGCAATTATGCACAAGATCCATAGCTGTTAAGTGATTAGTATTATTCTATGAAAAAAACAAAACAAATAGTCTGGAAATGCCGAGGATTAAACTGCGTAAATCTTTGAAGTATTCATAAAAGATTTAGACAACTAGTACAAAAGAACCACATGCAATATTCACCAAAGAAATGTAAATTTAGGATTTAAAATTGTCTATCTATGCATAGATGTGCATTGTGGTATAGTGGATATATGGCTTGGAACGAGAAATCAGAGAACCGAGGTGGAAATCCAGTTGAATTCTTTCCATTAACTTATGCGCCTTGAGAAAGGTATTAATCTGCATCTTCTCCCCAGCTATAGGTCAAATAACAGAACGGATTGGGTTCTATAGCCTTGTTTAGCAACCAATTATACCGCATTAAGTAATGGCATTCTACTGCGGGAAAATTTTTTGCCCAGTTAGTTATGTCTCTTTCAAGACATGAACAACCAAGCGTGTATCATGTATGGCACTTAACTGAGTGGCTGATGCATGTAACTGTTATTTAAACATTTATGTTCCGTGATCGAAAGCTCCAATAACCACTTCATACTTATACACAGAAACTATTAAAATGTAACAGCTCTTTGAAGATTCAATGTTAAGAAAAACCGAGAGTATTTCATAGAGATTTTCGTTCATTGTGGCATATTATTTTGAAATGATTTCGTTTGAAAAGTAAGAAAAGAGGCAAGTGGAATTGAGTTTCTGTTGAGCGGTGCTCACTAAGAAATAATATATAGTCAGTAATAAATATATAAAAACAGATTTCACCAAGAAGACATTTTTCCAGGTTCTTACTTGGTAATACCTGCGTTCACATGGCATTTTCTATTGATATATATTTGGGTGAGGCTATGCGTTGTGGTGCAGTTGGTATCTGCTCAGAACAAATAATAGGAGAGCCGAGTTAGAATTCCAGTTGATAGTCGTAGCATTCCTTACGCGCTAATAACACTGAAAAAGATATGCCTCCGCCAATTCTCCCTCCAGCTTTAGATTAAATAGCAGGACAGATTAGGTTGTATAGCCTTGACTGATAGACAGTCTACCGCAGAAAGTAATGGCAACATACTGTGGGACAATCTTCTGCTCAGGCAGTCATGTCTCCAAGGAGACATGATCGCCAAAGCGTGTATAACCTGATTTAACTGACTGACTATATTTGGGTATAGTTCACTGATCAACGCACAGATGAACTGTTTGATAATTCTAATTGTTGTTTTATTATTTTTTTTAATTTCTCTCGTCCGAAGTCATTTTTCTTCTCTTTCTTTTAATTTCTGCTCAGCGTGTTTTGCCCTACTTTCCATTCATCAGTTATAAATCACCTTATTCTTTAACAAAATAACATATTCTTTAGTTAACACCATATGTAAAAATCTTACTGCTTTGAGATATAACTATAAGCGAAATTGTAGATCTGGCAGAAAATTACACACGTACATTTTTTGTTATTATTTATAATGTTATCACATTGATGTTCCTCATTTATAAATTCATAACCCTTCCACGCATTTATTCTCACGCATTAAATATCGCCTCTGTTATTGTTTCAAATATTTTAATTATTCTTACATTATTTTGATCTGATAATCAAAAGATGGTGTTGATGGTTTTCTTCGCAAATTTTGTTATTGCCAGTTCTTCAGCTTTTCTCTAGCTTACTTCAGATTGACAATGTAATGTTATATATGTTCCAGACATTTTAGTTAGCTGAAATGAAAGAGTGAATAATGTAATGATTTGAGTAACCCATTCTCAGAAATCAGTACAACGCAAGTGATTACACGTCTCTTAAATCTTCGGAGAAAACTCCGCATTTGTCACCAGTGAACATTTCTCGAAAATGTTGACCCTACATTATTTTAAACTATACCTGAAGATTAAACCACACAAATGAAATAGAACAAGACAATATAAAAAAATAACAAACATTTGAGTTCCTTAATCAAAACAACTCTCGAAAACATAAATTTTCTTCTCTTAATTAAAAAATGAGAACTTTATTCTACAGGAAATATTCACTATTATGAAGACAATATTTATATGATTTTGATTATATTTTGACATTTGATAATAAACAGTATAAAGATATTTTATAGTTATTGATAAAAACTAGAAATATTACCGCTGAAATTAAAGATAAATATAAAATCTGAAGTATATAGAAATCATTCAATTAATATTAATATTAAATAACAATGAGGATATAGATGCTGCTCCGGTATTGATGAAGTCTTTTGCCATATGATCACCTGGCATATATTACTTTTTTCTTAAGAACAGATGAAAGAAATGTAATCATATAAAATCAGGGGTTTAAAATTTAAAAGAGAGCCATACGCATTTTCAGTGCTTTAGTGCTAAATAATCGCAAATGCTTTTCCAATAATATAATGGAAAAAATAAATTGCATAAGAATTAAAATCATTCAAATATCGCAACTGTTGAGATTGCTTGTAAGACTGAAGGCATTATTTAAGTACTGAAGTTACTTATCATTTGATTTCCTGCGAGAAGCCCCAGAAATCTTGGCGTGAAACTCATATATTATTAACATTAATATTGTGCTATAAGGAAGATTACATTAATAATGGAAATACTATTATCAGACATTACGATAAGTACGACCGAAAATGAGTTATAAGACGTGGATCATGTGCATAAATACTGCATTAGGAGAAATGTTAAGGAAGGTAAGTTCAAACAGTTTAGAATACGTAACGACGAAGCACTAAAAGTTTGTATACACCCTTGATTGGGAACATCGATAGCTGTTGACAAACAGTAACTTGGTATTGATTGTGCATACACCAGTATATTCAAACGAATAATATATATATATATATATATATATATATATATATATATAACGATATATATATATATATATATATATAACGATTTGTACCCACAGTAAGTACTAATGGCTTTAAAAAGAACAGACGTCATATTATTTAAACCCGAAAAAACTTTCGGCCAACACTTATCAAGGGTACACGTTGACTTTAATTTTAAGGGAATTAAGGAAAAGGACAAGGCAAAATAAATTAAATTAGTTACAATGCCGGTAGATGATGGAACTCGTTTAAAAATAAATGTAAAGGGAGTGTACACATGTAATTCCACAAGAGAGATTAAAAGTGAAAGAAATGCAGACTCACCAGCAATTGTAAGGAGCGTAGAAACCGCTCTTTCTGTCTGCACAGGCTCGGCTGTTGAATTTTCAAGCAAATTGCTTCCAAAATATGTAGATGATCTGTAGACCGAGCGCTGTGCAAGACAGTAAACCAGCTGTCCTCATATGCCGAGGCACACACTTGATTGTCCAAAAGATGTCGGCCAATAGCGGAATCCAGAACATATTGTGTTGTTCTTATAGGTCTGAGAGAGCCACTGGAACGTATATTAGCGAGGACGTGTTGTGAAACCCGCGTCTCCAACCTCAGATCGGTACGTCCTATGTATGTCGCATCACAACAGCATTTAAATTTGTAAACAATGGAACTTTTTCGAAAATAGGACAACCTATCTTTACTGAAGGAAGGAAACACAGGTCTAGTCTGAAAAACAACACGTAACTGGACCGCAAAATAACAGGACGAAACACATGCCGAAACTTTGTCGGCTACAGTTTGACATCTTCTACCAAGCCAGGGTATTTTCAGATACAAGGGACAGCGGCTAGGTCCTTCAACCTTAGGTTCTTTATAACGTTTGATCTTGCGATCAATTACCCGTTTCACCACATTACCCGGGTACCCGTTGCCTTCGAAAATCTCCTGCAAGCGAATTAATTCGCTTTCTAAACATTCAGGAGAACAAATATTCAAGGCACAGGTGAACCAAGGTTTCTATCAGACCCAGTTTACGGGACTTAGGGACAAACGATTTCCAATTAGTATACAAACCTGTGAAATTTGGTTTGCACAAAACAGAAGTCACGAAAGCACCGTCCCGCCGATGAACAAGAACATCTAAAAATGGGAGACATCCATCCCTTTCAATCTCCATGGTAAACTGAAGGGAAGGATGTAAAGAATTTAGCTGCACTAAAAAATGTTCAGCATCAATGGAGCTGTCAAATAAAGAGAAGGTATCATCAACATATCGCTGATATATCAAGGGTTCAGCTACCCTCTCAAATAGCAGACGCTCATGAAATCCCATGAAAATATTCGCAAGGACAGGACCCAAAGGACTACCCATAGCAACACCGTCCGTCTGCGCAAACATTGTCACGTCAAAGCTAAATTCGACCCCCTCATGTGCCTTGAATATTTGTTCTCCTGAATGTTTAGAAAGCGAATTAATTCGCTTGCAGGAGATTTTCGAAGGCAACGGGTACTCGGTTAATGTGGTGAAACGGGTAATTGATCGCAAGATCAAACGTTATAAAGAACCTCAGGTTGAAGGACCTAGCCGCTGTCCCTTGTATCTGAAAATACCCTGGCTTGGTAGAAGATGTCAAACTGTAGCCGACAAAGTTTCGGCATGTGTTTCGTCCTGTTATTTTGCGGTCCAGTTACGTGTTGTTTTTCAGACTAGACCTGTGTTTCCTTCCTTCAGTAAAGATAGGTTGTCCTATTTTCGAAAAAGTTCCATTGTTTACAAATTTAAATGCTGTTGTGATGCGGCATACATAGGACGTACCGATCTGAGGTTGGAGACGCGGGTTTCACAACACGTCCTCGCTAATATATGTTCCAGTGGCTCTCTCAGACCTATAAGAACAACACAATATGTTCTGGATTCCGCTATTGGCCGACATCTTTTGGACAATCAAGTGTGTGCCTCGGCATATGAGGACAGCTGGTTTACTGTCTTGCACAGCGCTCGGTCTACAGATCATCTACATATTTTGGAAGCAATTTGCTTGAAAATTCAACAGCCGAGCCTGTGCAGACAGAAAGAGCGGTTTCTACGCTCCTTACAATTGCTGGTGAGTCTGTGAGTGTCACATTTTTTTCACTTTTAATCTCTCTTGTGGAATTACATGTGTACACCCCACCTTACATTTTATGTGTTTTTTTTTTCAATAAATTTATTTTTAAACGGGTTCCATCATTTCCCAGGATTGTAATTCCCTTAAAATTATAGCCAACGAGAACCCTTTATAAGTGTTGGCCGAATGGTTCCTCGGGTTTAAATAATATGACGTCTGTTCTTTTTAAAGCCATATATATATATATATATATATATGTGTGTGTGTGTGTGTGTGTGTGTGTGTGTGTGTGTGTGTGTGTTGTAACAAAATATTTTTTCAGAAAATTGGAGCGGGCTCATCACGCAAAATCAAGGACAATAGTCCATATAAATATATTTCTGCAAATCCTTCGTTTTCAATTCATCAAATATAAAGAAAGTTTACAATAGCAATTGGAATAGATAGATTTTCAGTTGGACTAGATAGACTTTCAACTGAAATAGATAGACTAATCTATCGCCCGATCCATACTCCTCCCACGTCTATTGAATAGGTGAAGAGGCTCATCCCTTGTTCCCTGTATAGGATGTGGTTTCCGGCTTTCTCTTTTCCAATCTTTTTACTCTTACGTAGCCCACTGCGCATCAGTGGCATTTACCGCCTAGCATGGGGTGATATGACTAAAAAAATTTACTGTGTTGTTGTACAGACTAATCTACACTTGACATTCGTGTATATTTATGTCTGTCTGTCTTCAGGATTTAACATGTGGAAAAGTGAGATATCTGAGAATTGTTCCGTTTAAAATTGGCAGGATATTCATATCGTGAGCATGCAGAATAGAAATGGACGCGAGGCAGCAATGTGAAATCGGATTGACTTTGCAGAGGGGAATCATCTAACCAAAGAGAGCATTCACAGCACTACAAACTATGCATCGAGGATGATCCTGAATCAGTCGTACACCTGATAAAGAACACATTCTACAGGCTAAATTTTAAATTTGTATCTCAAGAATGAAGGATTTGCGGACATCGTCGACTGACGCCATTTCGGTCGGGTTTCAATCCTGGGTAAAAAAGCAATCGGAGTCTAACCGTACTGATGAGCTGTGATACGGCGAAACAGATCTGTCTGAGGATTACAATATATATATATATATATATATATATATATATATATATATATATATATATATGGACTTTTTCTTTGTTTTGATGTGATGGACCCTCAAATCAAATATTGTAATAGCATTTCTGATACACATTAAAATATGCTTTATAGCTAAGATATACTTATACGTACAATTGCTAAATATAATGAAAAATATAAAGTACGCATAAAATATAAAAGTGGACACGGAGGTAAAAATCAACAGCTTGTCTGAAGCTTGAACACAATCATTAGGCATGACCTCAGTGCCCTCTTTCATATTTCATAATTATATATTTCATAATTATATAATTATATATATATATATATATATATATATATATATATATATATATATATATATATATAATTACAAAGATTTTCTCACTTCAACCAAGCAGATTTATGCCGACTTCCATGTTTCGCGAAGACACTGTTATGATGTTCTCATTTTTCAGGGGGATTTGCTTCAAAAATTTTCGAAATCCTCAAGAATCTTCTCAGTTATAGCGGCAAAAGAATTTGCACTTATCAACGCTCTATTTCACTCTGCTTGTCAAAATACACTTTATCCGTAAAACCACTGAAAAAACAATAATCTAGGCGCTAAATTTTATCATAATTAAACACTATAAATATGTGTGAATGCGTGTATATATAAGTGTTGCATGTATTGTGTATGTGAAATAAGTGTTCTTCCATTAACATTGATAGTAATTACTGTAAACTAACATTTCTTCTTTAAATTTAGCTTATTATTTTTAGCCAGTTCAGAAGTTTACATACAGGAGACACCATGTCACTTTTACGAAGTGGAATCTAATGTTCTACGTGTTCCAATCGTGACCATGAAATTTCACTCCGAAGTTTTTTTTTCCCTAAAAACTCTAATTTTAGTAGCAGACTTTCATGTATGATTTCCCTTACATGAACACTTTAATTTTAAGGTTCTCAGATAAAGTATCAATAATTTTTATTCACTTTATATTCAAATATGTTATAATATCACTACAAATGTAGCTATTTTGTTTCGACACTACTTGCTTCTTACCAAGTGATTTGAATATATATATATATATATATATATATATATATATATATATATATATATATATAATTGTTTTTTATTGTATGTAGTGAGTATAAAAACGTTTTACATAAAATTCATTTTAGAGATGTAAGGGTGCATTAGAACCCGAATAAAAATATTTTTGTAGGTAAGTCTCGACTAACCAATATGAGGTTGTGTCTACGTTTTATAATATCAGAGGGTTGAGGTGGGTGAAAACAAAAACATGAATTCTGTTCTTATACAACCCATAAACCATACAAATTATAACGAATTGTTTTAGAATTTCGATAAAACTCATCCAGTGACCAACCATCGCCTGATAAATTTCATTTAATATTATCGATATTTAGAAACATGATAGCTTTTGTCTAGAGATGTAAAATGTTTTATTATAACTATTATAATAAAAATATTACAATAATAGAATTGCCCTCCTTTTTACTGAACTCATAAAAAATACTACGACCTAGACTATTTACTTCATTTGTTCTTACTCTTACTAATATATATATATATATATATATATATATATATATATATAGAGAGAGAGAGAGAGAGAGAGAGAGATTAAGCAATGTAATCACGAAATATTATTTTATCATCGTATTAATTTGGAACTTTTAAAATCAAAACTTAAGTTATTAAATTTTGATATTCTGAATCAGGTGACATACTTGTAAATCTTTTAGCTGGATTAACTCTTAACCTATGTTCTTAAAGATCAGGCCACTTATGGATAGAATAAAAACGCGTGATTTGCTCAGGTGATTTTAATCTGGGTCTGAGGATTTCATCCTTTTACCCCTGCTGTATCGTTAATTCGGCCGCGCGAAGTGGACTCCTACCTTACCCCATCAATCTTAATATCTACTCACATCTGTCAATTACATTTATATTAATTATCGGCCAGTTCATTGCCGCAAAATCGACTGAATATCATTTTTTTACGATTTGTTGCCGTCTTTGTTTTAACTGTTTAAATTATATCTATAATCAGATTATAAAATATTAAGAGTGACACTAACCGAATAAATGCGTTTATTTTTAATTATTTTTACATGAAAGGCTATTCATTTACATAAGTGTTTTAGCGAAATATGATTTTAAATTAGAAGTAAATTCGTAAGCAATAAAAATTACGATTGTTACACACTCTTACTCAGATTTATCTTTCAACTCATCACATGATATGAAAAATATTCGTAGTACGCTACCGAAGTATTAATGACAATTCATAGAGCAATTTCGCTTAACTGACATTCACAGTCAGGGGTGAGAGATAAGGAATTTGTAAATATAGAACTTAAAGTCAAATTAAGCAATTTAAAAGACAAAACGATGAGACTTACCTGTCAATCTAGTAGAGCACTTCAATTCGTAAAATCGAAGTAGGAGAAACAAATCTCATCAGAAAAGACTTCATGAAGATATTTATCGAAATGGCAAAGGGAAACTTTACGGCGTGGAGAAAATATCTATAGAGGAGTTGTTTGGTCAAGAGTAACAAATAGCATTTGTTTATGATGCCAATAATTTCTAAAAATATATCAGAAGCACTATCTCAGAAATGACAGTAATAATCAGTGAATGACAGAATGGTAGAATTATAATTATTATTATAATTATACCATTCTTATATTATCAATTATAATTATTATTGTATTGATTCTGACGAGAAAAATATTTCTGCATGTTTCTTTTTCGGTGTACGTCTTTTCTTCTATGCCATACAATATATTAGACAATACATATACATTAAAACATTCCTTTCAAACCTTCGTTTTTTATTATAATACACTATGACGAGTGAAATATGAATTCGTAAAACATTGAACTACATTTATAAAAACATTGTAAATTACGCTACGAATGCATAGTAAAACTTTTACATCGAAATCGTTTAATAGTTGAGTTCTGCTGTGGATCTATGTCAGAATTTACTTTCTCAAGATTACTTCTCTGCTTCTACAAATTTTTAAATAAATTTGGTAAGTCGTTAATTTTTTGAGTGGAACTTCACTACGAAATAAACGCTTTCATAGAATCCAATGTTGCTTTAAATTGCAAGTCCTCAACCTGGAGTTAGTGGAATTCTGATTAACTTTAATAAGTCTCCTTTCTTTCATATATTGATTATGTTGTTGCTGACACGCATAAATAGAAAAACAATACAGAAAAGAGTTGCAAAAGATTGTGAATTTTTTCTGCTAAAGCAGTAATCATATCAGGATGAAACCTTATTCGCTGGAGATGTAAATAGTGATACAAGGAGAATGACAGCAAAAAAATATAATATATCAAATCTTCAGAACCAGATAGGGTGAAATATAGGTTAATTTCCAAAGAGACGGTTGACTTAAAAGGTAATATTGTCGAATATAATTTTATGTGGAATAATAATTCAAACATATGTAGAAAATATATAATTTTATTTTTAAAACATTTCTTCCTGTACATTATAGCGCCCGAACACTCATCTGTCTGCCTCATTTCTTAACCTGGCTGCTTTACTCACGAAGATTAAAAGCGAAAACCAACCCTAAAGCCAGTATATATATATATATATATATATATATATATATAGTTAATGTTTTGATTAGAGTATGCTCAATATCGTAAAAAGAAACATTATAGACAGTATAGACATAGGAATAACAACTGTATGGTGAGTCTCGGGTTTACACACAGTCTCTCATTACGATTGAGCTCACTAGAGAGAAATGTTTTTTAAAACAGTTACAACTTTAGCGATTTGCGCCTTACTCTCTAGTGCTCTCGGTGACTGGCGTGTGTATGCACCGCACATATATTACGCTAAACTTTCTTTCATTCTATGCGACAATAAGTTAGGGAGGAGGAACTCTGACTAACACCAAAACTGTCGAGTTCGTGTGACTTGCCGCACTGATGAAACAGCGAAACAGGCCGGTTTGTCGATGACTAATATATATTAGTCATACAATGTATATATATATATATATATATATATATATATATATATATATTGTATGACTAATATATATATATATATACACATATATATGTGTGTGTGTGTATGTGTGTGTGTGTGAGTGCGTGTGTTTATGTACATATATACATATATATATATATATATATATATATACACAGAAGGAAGATATCTATTTCAAGAAATATGCATATGTATGTACACGTATATACATATTCATTTATAAATATTTTTATGCTCACAAGTGAAGAGTATTCGATGTAATAAAACATCTCTATAAAGTATTGATAAATATGCATATTATCCGATGTGTATAGCATGACTGAGAGATGATTACATGCACCTGATGATTGCGTAGTGAATGAGCAATATATATATATATATATATATATATATATATATATATATATATATATGTCTCGAATCACCTTATCTAAGCATAGTAAATTATATTTCAGCAGAAGAAGTTATCAGCCGTCTGTCTTGTCACCCCGCTGTTTGCTAATTAAATATTTTGAGCTCTTTTTGTAGAGGATTTTTCATATTTTATATTTTAATATTATATTATTGAATCCATTTGGAATATTTACCAAGGAATGTTTTCTTAATACGGATTGTTTTACCTTCCCATTTTTTAATTGATTATGGGTAAAACGTCTGATTTTCCATCTACCGTCTTACATATTCCAGAAAACAAAAGAAATAAACTGTGACCTTGTAGATCTTCATGAATCTTCTATTTTGCGTGCTTTAGAATGCTTGGATATGCCTCTATTTATAATTGTAAGTGTAAGTGCAATTTTTGTAGTTGCTTTTGTGTTCAATCTGTAATTATTCTCAGTATCCTTCTGTAGAACCACATCTCCTTTACTTCAAATCTCTCTTTCAACTATCATGTTACTGTCCAGCATTCATTCTCATGTAGGGAAAATCGATATTACATAACAGTTCAATACTCTTTATTCTTTCTAATAAAATAATTTTTTCTTTTAATATCTTGCTTCGCTTCGGAAGGCAAATTTCATTATACCTATCCGCTTTCGGTGTTTCATCTATACTTGAAACATTTTCTAGATATCTATAGTTTGTATTTTTGGTATCTCTAATTTGTAATTCATGTTCAATTGTTTATTTTTAAAGACTACCAGTCATTCTGCGTTTTTAGAATTCATGTTAATTACTTTCATTCCGGAGGTGCGTTGTGGAGCAGTGGATATCGGCTCGGAACGAGAAATCGGGGAGCCGAGTTAGAATTCCATTGAAATTCCTTTCATTCACTTACGCGCAAATACCCTTAGGAAAGGTATTAACCCGTCTCTTCCTCCCAGTTATGGGTTAAATAACAGAACAGATTGGGTTCTATAGCCTTGGCTAGTAACCAGTCTTCCGCAGAAAGCAATGGCAACGTACTGCGGGATAATCTTCTGCCCAGTCAGTCATGTCTCGAAAGAGACATGATCGCCCAATCGTGTTTCACGTATAGTACTTAAATGGCTCACTGACTTTCATTCCACATTCATTTACGACATTCTTTTTTTCCACTAATTTTCTATTTCTTTATATTCTTTGTTTCTATTGCACATTTTATTTGTTTACTACAACAATGTTTCATTCAAATATCTAATGTTGTTATGATTGTGGCCACAAATAATGATAGGATTTATTACTCTTGGAGGATTGATTCGGTATAAATGCTAAATAATTTCACTGAGAATGCAGCTTTTTGTATTTAACCATTATGATTCTAGATAAAGCTGAAAAACAGGCTGAGAGAGACACTGTAAACTTTTGCGGCAATTTTGTACTGAATAATAATTTCAATAAAAATCTCAGAAAAATATATAATGTCAATTTATGTGACCTCCCATCTATCATTTGGTATTGCTCTATGTCGATTAATTAGTATTAATATATCATATTTAACATTAACTGTAATTAAACTCTGGTGTAATTTCTAAGGATGTCGAATGTATGGGTAACAAGAAGTTTTAGAGTATATATAGAATCAAAAGAAATGACAGATAAAATTTCCATAAAATTGGATGGAAACTTTGGAAAATTTGATACTCACATGACAGATGGAAGGCAAAATGCATAACATAAGCTACTGAGCGAGGCGCAATTTGGCGTGATATAGTGATTAAGATCAATTATCACTGGACAAGCTATGAAATGAGGTAGTATTCATATTAATTTCAATGTTGACCTATTTACGACGTTTCGGCCTTCTTCAGGTTCTAAGAGTATTAATCAAAACCTATATTTCACTTACTGGCTATATCAATGTAATTACATGTGCAATGCCACTTCTGGATGCCATGTAGTTATCTCCCATTACCCCAACTCTCTAAGTTATTTGTTTATCACTGCTATGGGCTGAAATTTTTTCACCACTGCTGCAGCCTGTTAATGAACTCCAAATATGTGTTGCTATGTTCAACAAAAGAGTACATTCAATGGAACTAACCAAAGCTTATATTCACTGGGCCATCTGTCCTTGATGACATCAGTGTATGAATTTTAGGGACTAATACACAATATCTCAGTAACCATGACAATAAAGATGATGACAACAGTTTGAACAGTGTAAATAATATGAAAATATACTTAGTTCATTCCTCAGCACTTCAAGTTATTGTGGTTAGCCAGCTTGTTTCACTAGATCAATTTTATCTTGTTTTATATGGCAGGTGGGTTACGCTTAAGAAATTTCTGTAGTCATCTTAACGAGCTTGGATTAAATGGATGGTAAATAGATTGAAGTGGGTTAAAAATGACAAAATGTATTATAGGAGATTATGGAGAGCAATGTCTTGAATCCATACGGCGCACAGAAAAAGAAAACAATGTGTACGCGACGCGGAGCGCGTTATTGTGAAACATTGACCTTAAGTTCACTTTGGCAATAATTGGTAATCCCCTTTCTCAGCTGGGTGTTTATATATCGCCTGAAATGCGATCCTTTCTCATGCTCCTAATTCAGGTTCAGTTGGACAAATCACGTGAATCTACCCGGTATTTGGGTGTGCCCATAGTTCAACTGGGATCCTATTTTCTCTCAATTTCCCTGTTCAGTTACCAAGATGAGAACCCTTCGTAATTTCTTATATAGAAATATTACAGTTGAGCAAACAAAGCTTAAAACAAACGCATTTACATAATTTCCATATTTATGTGAATATGAATAAATAAAAAATAGAATATGTGAGATAATTTTAGTGGCATTGTGCCTTTTACCTTTGCTGAGTGTTTATTTCTTCTTCATGTCTCTCAAGATTATTTCACCGATGACGAAAACAATGATTATATAAGAAAAGTAAATATTATTAATTTTATTAATATTTGATTTTAAACAAAGTAAATTATTGCATGATAAATATTTTACTTTAATACAAGCTACACCTGCTAATTTCTTTAGCTAAAGAAGAGATATTCAAAGTTGAAATGTCAGTTAAAAAATTCGTATTTTGACTGTAAATAAGTAAAAATGGTTGCTTTTATAATCAGGCCAGTAACAATATTTGTTAACATGAGTATGACTCGAGAGACAATGGAGTCCAGCGGCTCAGATTAAATTTGTTGGTGAGTGGCAGCATTTGCTGTGACTGTAAAAGCCTATACTGGATCGGCAGGCTGTGTTGCAGTTGCCACAGATGTTGGTGGCGCCTAGTTCTAAGGGCACTGGTGCAGCCTTGTGCAGTCTGCTCTCTCTCTCTCTCTCTCTCTCTCTCTCTCTCTCTCTCTCTTTTCTCCTTCCAATCCTGTTTTCTCCTCTTCTCTCTTGCATGCCCTCACAGCACATCTGCATCTGTTGCGGTCTTCAACAACGAATTACATTGGACACAAAAGATAAATAATCTTGTCAATTTAAGTAGCTTTAAAAAAATCAAGTGTTTGACTGATCAAAATATGCGAAGTTATTCTGCCCTAATATTGTGTCAATAAGGCAATAATTTTTAATCCCTACCTATTTTTAAGTCGTAGTGGATTGAGTTTAATACACTTTAACAAATCGAAAGATATATTTCGCCAAATTTGGCCACGTTTAGATCATTGTTTCTCCATCTGCCTTCTACTTTCCATCCTACATTCCCGTCTTCTTTCTTTGATTCTTTTCATACAGCGTCTTAATTTCCCAAGCCATTGATAAATGTGTGTTCGGATTACACTGCCACAGCGCAAGAGATATTTTTATTTAATCCTTACCACGAACTGCGTTTGATATTGATTAAATTGTCGAGCATCGGGCTGTTACTGTCTACAGTTGCCGCCACCAAAAAGATCTACCTTTGCACGTCTGCGACGTACGGTGAAATGGCAGCAGTTAATTACCCATCAGAGCTGGTCATGCCAGTCGAATTAACCAAACAGTAGGTGGGCCAGAATGAATACAACTTTGCCCTGACATATCACATTGAGAAATCTCTTGTTCTCCAGCCAGATCTGGCCACAGCCGAGATATTAGTGTTGTGTTTGTTTGTACATTGCAGTGAAGAGACAAGGGCATGGAGTTGGTTAGGTAGAAACTCGCAGCACTGATACAGGTAATGGCAGTTGTAGGCGTTGAACTGGAGAGAACGTTTCAGTACTGGGACTTAAACGCGATTCTTTTATCAAGTATCTGACTCTGTCATTAATGTATCTAGTGACACACACGTATTTACAGATTTATATAAAAATACATTGAAATAGATTCAGAGAAAAGGAAAAAAAACAAAAACTTTAATGGTAAAAGAGACTCGGAGAGACGCTGAAAACCTGCCGAATTAGGTATTTTCAAAAAATAAAAAATAAAAAGACTTACATAAACTGTGAATGTAGAACAACCCTACACACTCACTGCGTTGGTTTTTTGCCAAAATAAAACATTCTCAAAATCTAACATATACTGAGAATTTCTTCAATCAAACATACGTATTCATGGATTTGAATAGTAGATTTTAATCGATATTTTCAATGATCATTAAATCTGTATATTTTAAATTTCTCTCATAATTAAAAGAGACACACTTTGTCCGCTGTAAGAAGCTTACCAAATATGCATGCACACAAACACACACGCATATATATATATATATATATATATATATGCGTGTGGGAATTACACACACACACACACACACACACACACACACACACACACACATATATATATATATATATATATATATTCTTTCCTACCATGAAACTTACTTAATGGAAATGAAGTAGTGAAGATTTTTTTTAAATAGAAGGATTATTACGCGACATTTTAGTCCTGCGTGGTATATGCGAGTTTGAAAATAACGCAAAATAAATTCCGTTATATTCGAAACTTGAAGAAAAAAAACTACACTGGAAACATAATGCCATTTATAATGGTTAGTGAAGTGGTTGAAAGCGCTAGGAAAAATACTATTTATTGAACGTACATAGATTGCTTTTCTTACTGGAAAAAAATAATAAAACCTTCCCTGGCCGTTGTTTTCTGGGAAAACCACACACACACACACACACACACACACACACACACACACACACACACACACACACACACACATATATATATATATATATATATATATATATATATATATATATATATATAATTTCAAAAGAAAATAGCACGTAGGTAAAATCCCAAAAACCAGATCCTATTAATATAAATATTATTAATATCGAAAATGATACAGGAGGAGGGGTTGATGTAAATATTTATTTTCACAGCCAAATATGTATATTTTATCAAATAAATCTCCGAATACAACATTCGCTTTATGGCCATTCCGGTGACAAATTAAAAAGAAACCAGGTGAAATAGCCATAGAATGAATGTGTTATTCGGAATTTTATTTCACAGCAACCACTACAGTAATCGGAGGTTTATTTTATAGTATATATATATATATATATATATATATATATATATATATATATATATGTATATATGCGCGAAAAGGAGATAAAATTTATCATTCCAATCTCCGAATAAAAAACTATAATAAATTCAAATATAATGTCAATGTTTTTGACAACTTAATTCTTTTTAGTGTATCGAATCATCACAGTAATCTCTCGTCAGGTGAATTTTCTAAACGTAGATTAAATGAGAACCATCTAGTGCGGCTTGGTCTTTCTTGATAGTCAAGCACGTCGGGGTGTCTCAGTGGTATCTCGTATGTGCCCAATATAAATTTACATGGAAATTCAAAAAATAGCGTTAATTATTAAATATAAAAGTTTAAATGTTTAGAATTCTATAAACATTTGGAATAGAAAGAACGGGATTATATGCATATTTCGAGAAAATGTTCTCATTTGTAGATATCAGTACGGAACGTGAAATCAGAGACCGGAGTTCGAATTTCGGTTGAATTCAGTGCCTTCAATTACGCGCAAATGACCCTAGGGAAATATATTAATCGCTCTTTTCTCTTTTCAGACATGGGTTGAATAGCAGGAGAGTTTGTGCTGTTTAGCCATGGTTGGCAACCAGTTTACCGCAGAAAATAATGACAATGTATTCCGGCAAAATTTTTCTGCCCAGTCACTTGTTTTTCGGAGAAGACTTGACCGACCATGTATGTATGATTTATAGGACTGCAATGCATAAAAGACGTTGTCCTCTCTATTGTTATGCGTACGACAGTGAATAGGATGGTTGTGAGTGTAATAAAGATAGAAGGAAAATAGTCGTTTTTAATTTTGTTAATTTTTAAAACATTTTCCTCCCTTCTATTTATTAGATAATAAAGTAACTTACTTTTCCAAAATATGTCTAATTATATTCTTTCATTCATAAATATTTTCTTGCATCTTATTTGATAAAAATCAACTATCAACCTATTCTGAGATGAATACCATTATAAACAATTTGTAATTCCAATTACAGATGGTTTTAGAAACACTAAATTGAAACATAATTTGGGTTTAAAAATCGTATTATTTTACATGTACTTATTTGAAAGAACTGCTTAATATTTAAATATCAGTAAGGAATGCCATAATTCCAGACCATCATTGATATTATTCTTTATGCAATGTACACAAATTCAAAGCCAAATTAAGAACGTATTTTGAATTATAATTCCTGAAATATAAGTTTATAAGCAATATGGCAAATGTGATAAAAACTTATATATCAGTGTCTAATCGAAAAATAAAATCAAAATAAAATCACCTACGTAACGCAAATTGATTATAGAAATGTGAAAATTTTATTTGAGGGAGTAAATACTTCATGTAGAGGTTTTTTTTTTCAAGATAGTTTTTCAGTCGTTTACGCTTTATTATCACGGTTAACTTCCTTACAATTATAAATACTTATTTCATAAAAGATATAACTAACACAAAACATGATCCTACTGGTGGTTTTGTACATTCGCATCAAGGCATTGCTACATCCTTGCTTATATTGTATTTGGTCTATCTGCAATTAGTATAAAGTTCATTTTATAAGTTTAAAGATAATTTCAAGATATATTATATTGTTTTATATCACGAATTTAGTTTAAAATTCATGTAATGATGATTTATGAATATTAACTTTAGATTCTGATGGTGGAAATATCTTGTATATAGAAGTACTTAGAAAAAATCTAGAACCCCTTGCGCGATCTTGTTTTAATTGTAGAATGTGAGGACAATTTAATCCGAATGTATGAAAACAATATACCTGAGAAATTATTTAATCGGCAATCAAAAAAGTATGAGAGATATTGTGTCTTGTGAGACGTTATATTCACATCACTAATGCACAATTTTTGTTCCAAACTTGGCCATTTTTTCTACGAAAACTAGTCAAATGATTGGAAAGCCTTCCGGATATTATCGCGAGAGTGAATCACAGAAAAAAACATTGTTGCCGCGAGTTAAAACGATCTAAGTACAAGAAAGACTTAAAGAACAACCTAAAAAGAAGAGCGATTTACATTTTGAGAATTAGAAAGTAGATTCCACAGATTGTTCTTAAACTACGCGCCTATCTTAAATATCTCGATCGCTTATTATTTCTGTTTCCTGTATGGATTTGAGTAAATCATCCTAGAAACCAAGTCTGCAAGCTGTCCGCTATAGTCCAAAATTTGCTCTCCGGAACTCTTACCCTTGAAAATAAAGTGATTACACACTATGGGTGGGTTTAAATAAAATAATAGCTATCTCGATAGAGAAAATTGCAGAAAGATTCAATAAGAGGAACAGAAGTTGGAATAAATGGCCGAGGCCTAATAGAGATTATTCTGAAGGGGGCTTAAGTAGCAATGCTCTAGTTAGGTTAATCATTCACTAATATTAAATGTATTGATCATTTCCAGACTTAAAGCTTTCATTAATATGAAATGGTCGATCTGAACAGAAGCATAAATCAGAAAAATTGAATTTTTGTTTTACAATGTTTTATTAATCCCATTTATAAAAATAATGTCATTTGGATTTAATGGCAGTAACTAAAGTAAATGTTTGTGTGGAAATAGCTATCAAGAGACAAAAAAAAATGTCTGACAAGATGGAAAACCCAATTATGTTACAGTGCCGGAGTAAAATATCTTAATTCTAGCTGCCTTCCCATTTAATTAATCCGACGGTATTACTCTTGGTTTAACGAGCGGATTAATTCAGATTTCAGACTGAAGATAATCTCTTCTATTAATATCATTCGATATTTCAGTGCTTGAAAATACATTATTGTCTCATTTCTCGAAAACAATAAGCTAGGAAAACTCGTAAGTTATAAATGTATAAAACAGACGTCTTCAAATTATGATATGCCACAGTGATACAAATAGGGGGTTATATATATATGTTGCAATATATTTATCTCATGCACAGCTTGGCAAAAAATATATATGTATAGACGTAGATGTAATCGAAAATAATACAGACACAATTTATATATATATATATGTGTGTGTGTGTGTGTGTGTGTGTGTGTGTGTGTGTGTGTGTGTGTGTGTGTGTGTGTGTGTGTGTGTGTGTGTGTGTCCGTTTGTGTGTGTGTCCGTTTGTGTGTGTGTGTGTGTCCGTTTGTGTGTGTGTGCGTGTGTGCGTGTGTGTGTCCGTGTGTGTGTGTGTGTGTGTGTGTGTGTGTGTGTGTGTGTGTGTGTGCAGAAAATATTTAATAAAGGATAAGAAGTGCAAGGCTGAAAAAGAAATAAAGAAAAAATGATCAGGAAAATATCAGATTAAAAAAAAGAAATTAAAAGAAGGGGCTAACCGATTATTGTTCTTCATTATTCAGGGCCAATTGAGGATAAAAGTATCGTCATAAAATGGCAATAAAATATGGGTATAAAAAAGCGCATGACAAGTTATTTACATTAAATCAGCAGTATAAATGCCAGGCAAATTACACTTAAACGCGTCAACAATCGCGTGTGCTCTCAAAGGGTAGGCTGTTTAGACTTAATATAATTTTTCGTAAGCTTTGCAAATTATAATGAGAAAAACTGGTGGTAGATGAAGCACAAATCTTCTTATTAATTAAGTATTGTGCAATAGTAAAACAGAAGATATTTACAAACGTATGCCCAATTTCACACACTACATCGCTGATACTTAGCTGTCCAATTCTAGTCTCCAGTTTATGTTAGTTTTTCAATAAATTCAGCATCACATTGGAATTTATAACTATATAAAACTCAATTAACATGTTAGTGTTCCGAAGATATATTTTGTGATAAGCTGCAAAATAAAAACAGTACCTCGATTGGAAGAAAAACGGCATATTTTTCACATTCTTGACATACACTGTTTTTGACCTTCTTCAAAAAAAGAGATTAAAACATAAACATTAAGTTCTGAGACATCATGTTATATAAGTGAACGTGTAAATACTGGTATATTAATCGCAAGTGAGAAAGAAATTCATAGGGAGAATTCCACACACATCTTGGGGTAAAAATTCAGAATATCAACTGAAGTTTCTTTCCCTCACACGCAAATTAGCCGAATGTGATATGTTTGAGAAATTTATTAAAGGGAATGAGAAATTCGTCCATAACGACGCTGCATTTTGATATCCAATTCCCGGAGAGTAAATATTATTGAGCAAGAACGTGTTAAACATATTACGAAGTATGCCAAAGCCATGTTAATATTTTCACTCACCACTAAGCATATTTGATAAGTAGATTGATACACATAAAGTATAAATATTATTGACATTTAATACTGCTACTACTCAAGGCCAAATTTAAGAAAAGTTGCTAGAAACATTTACTTTATTATAATTATCAACTGAAAGATAATATAATTGATCAGTTAAACTGCTTTACAAATCTTTTCCATAAGAACAAGAGCAAGGATTCAAGCAAATGGCAAACATAATTAATACAGATACGTTTTTCTTAAAAAAAATTATTAACTAATATCAACCGGCCTAGATATATTTAAAGGAAATTATTGTGGATGTAGACGCTATATTTTCTTTTAGCGGGGAAAAAACATTCAACTCAGTCATGCATTACCATTTAGATAGGAGAAGCCCTTTCGTATTTGAGAGCTGCACATCACTCATTAGGCACTTTGTAAATATGTGTGTGTGCGAGTGGGCATATGTGTGTATGAAAGAGAGAAAGATATATATATATATATATATCAAGAGAGAGAGAGAGAGAGAGAGATTTATTAGTGTGTGTCATAAGTCCGAAGAAGTTCATAGAAATTAATGTATCTTTGGCATTCCCTTTGTAGGTTTTCATTTCGAAATGCGATAGATTTATATTTTTAAACGTGTGTCTCTTCCGGACACAGGTCGACACTATTCTCTACTTATTACTTTATTATTTATGAATATTTGTAAATATCGATAATTTCTTAGGAGACAAAAAGTAGTTGTTTTCCTTTGTCTTATGTACGATTTTGAAATCCGATTTCTTTCTTTTAACATATGCAGGCGTCCATTCAAGTCTAGAACGTTCCATCTATCCTGCTATTCAACCTCTCATTTGAATGGGAGAAATGAGACGACTTGTCGATTTTCCCAAAAGCATTACTGTGAAGCTGGACACAACTAACTAAACGAGATTGAATATCCGAACGCCTTACCAGTAACAGAGACAATGACATTTATTCTAACAGAGTATCATTATTGTATATTCTCTGGGGAAAATGATTGAAAGTAAAATGCACATTCTTTAGTTTTCTCATCGTTTTTACTTTGGGAAAAGTGTATCGCAAAATCTTCTGTTGATTATTGAAGATAATTGCAATAATATATTAATTTCAGTTCAGTGTTGTCAATTAATTTAAATTTAACACTATTGTAATAAAAAAAATTAAAAAATAGTTTGGGATTGAAAGATAAAATTCTTTTGATGAGATCTGGATTGAAAATTTATGATTTGGTGGAAATTTCATAGGAAGAGGCAGGAATACATCGGAGTTCATTATGAAAGTCACTCTAATTTTAAGCTTCATTTTATCGAACCATGACAAATCCAAGCGAGAAATATTTTCCTTAATGATGATTTCCAGCAGTCAGTTTATATGTAATGTGTGCACTGCCAGACTGAAATAGACCATTTCTTAAATACAGAAAAATATATGACGTGAGATTTATTGGCAATGAAGACTGATTTTCTTACAATTATTGCAAACGCTGATAATTGTGGTTATTTTTAACTTTTTTCTGAATTCAAAATTGTTATTTTTTCGAATCTTAAAAGCTGAACAATCAGCGAATTTTTTTCTTTTCTTTTTTTTGGCTCAATTGGATTTAATATTGAAAAATTAAAATACGGAAATATTTTCGGATTTACAACACAAAATATATATGCCTTATTATAAATTTTGAGTGTTATGACAGGAATGTCCCAGCTGATTTACAAATATCGTCACGAATAAATCTGTAATATACTTGAAATAAATCTCTATTTGGTTGAATGGTAAATAAACTGAGCTGATATCCATTATTATTACAAAGAAAAACCTGTGAATATCTTTGGATTTAAATTCTAACAGCTATAGAAAAATAAACGTGTACACTGTGTAGATATAGTTCTTTATTACGCTTTGGCACATTCAAAATATTTTTTTCCTGCAATCTAAAAAGAGGAAGACCATAGTCTTATAGTCGTGCTAATATTATACATCGAATCCATTGGGTTAAACACCACTTAAGTAACTTCTCGGGAAAAATCAGATTCAAAATCAAGTATAATCGATATTTTCCCTCCAAATGCAAATTTCTCATTTCCAAATTTAGTATCAGTTGTAGTAGTGACGTTCATGGATTTTTTGTGACTACAGGCCATCTTGCAGTTCCCATTAAATATCAAAGTCACGCACATTATTAACACAGTTACCTCTGTCATCCTGATCAATTTAATATTCCGTTTCGATGGGATAAAATTAATTGTATTTCTGTAGTCTTTAATGACTTGAGACCGAAATCACTAAGTTAACTCAGCATGATTAATCGTTACCGTCAGTCAGTACATTTAAATTTTATTGATAATCATAATAAATTGGTAAAATAGCATTTAAATAAAACCTGAAACAAATCACGAATATAAAACAAGCGAAAGTGATTACAGAAGTAAAAGATAAAAGTAAAATAATTATTGCGATTTCGAGCTGAATGAATAATCAGTGCTATAGTTCAATGATGTTTATATAATAATCAATGTAAGAAAACAAAATTATATGTAATCGTAGAGATGGCCAATTTAGAATAATTGTTAATACGTTAAAATATCTAAAGAAATAGAATATTATAAAAGTTGATCGTAGTAAGAATAATAAAACAGAATGTAAAATTGTGAATATCTCATTTTAGCCGATTAGGTGTGTGGAACTCAAATAAATTGGAAAATAAATAACCATTCCCACGCTAGATCAGTAGAAAAGCTACAGAATACCTAGATGAAAGTTATACCTGTAAAAATAAGTAAATTTAGAACAATTTAAAAGGAATTTATTGGTTAACAAAAACAATTAGAGCTTTAAGAAGAGTTGGGATAATAGAATTTTTAAAAAAATAGATGCATGGGACTTTCTTACACTCTATCTAAGTCAACAAAGAATTATTACTCCTATAAAACTTGCTTATGTATGAAATTCTTATACGGTTAATTGTACACCAGTTGAGATCTAAAATATCATAGCATGTTTACAGTAGAAATTGTTCTAATCTTCCTAATATGAGCATCTGAAATTAACAATGGATTATTATAGCAATCTTAAAACAAAAAAATGTTGTAAAACTTTTTATAGGTAATTAGCATGCTGATATTTGTTTGCGAAAATATGTATTTTCTGAGACTGAAACAGAGAAATACATATAGGTATATAGCCAATTTCTTAATATGGAAAGTAATTTTCTATTTATTTGTTTAAACACCATTTCGATGGATATTTACATTCGAGTAGATCGTCTGTTTTTATTAGTGAACAATATATCCACTTTTTTACAAATACCGGTTTTAATATTCAAGAAAACTTGTCTGAAATATATGCGTTCTCCGGCAGGATTCGAATCTGTCTTGGGGAAATTGTCATTAGATCTGACTTGCTTTGACAGCTAGGTAATGTTGGACTCCTTAATAAAACAAATCCCGAATAAGGACTTAAACAGATGTTTCCCGTTTAAGGCAATAAACAGATATGTATATTTTGAGAATAAAATATGTAACAATTAATCTATTTCGTATGGAATATAATAATGATGTTAGTATCCATACTTAGAATGGTTTTAGAAACATCTACAAAAATAATGAAGGAAAATAAATCCGTAAAAGAATTCCAAATGATAATGAAAACTTGACATTCCAATATACAAAGTATACTGAGAAAACCATTGAAATATCAAGAACTGCTGATCAGTAAATCTAAACTAAACGACGAGATCTTCAAAAATATAGAAATAAAAACTTGCCACATATGTAGTATATTTAACTGTTTTCGTATATTAAAGACTGTAAGCAAAAATTCTACCTCCCATTAGCATAGACCAAGTTTGCTTCCCAAAGAGTAAAACACTACGCCTCCTTGGTCTCACACTTTCAGCGGACCTCAAGTGGAATGACTATATCGAATCCATTGCTAAATCCGCTGCTATGAAAGTCGGTTCTCTGTGCATGATCTGGAAGTTATTTCCGTCTGAATCTATCCTGCACATATATAAATCTACCATCCGCCCGTGCATTGAATACTGCTGCCAAATCTGGTTGGGTGCCCCTGCTATTCTCCTCGGGGTTCTTGACAAAATACAACGGAGAGTCTGTAATGTGATCGATACCGACTTGGCAGACCGGCTGCAGTCTCTCTCTCACCGGCGTTACGTGGCTTCCCTGTGTCTCTTCTATAAATACTTTCACGGCTACTGCTCCGATGAACTTAGATCACTGTTGCTCCCTAGGTTCGAATTTGCACGAGATACTAGATTAGCAACTAGGTCCCACCCTTTTACAGTGAAACCGATAAAATGTAACCGTAATTACTACTCCAACAGCTTCATGCCTTTTGCTGCTGTAAATTATTCTGACAATTTGCTCATATTGTTTCTTCTTGTTTTGCAAGTTATTCAGACATTAGGTAAATCTCCGTTTTCTCCTTCTTTTAAAAACTTCATTGCACATTATGAGTTGTAAAATCCCTAGATTCTTTATCCTCACTATGCTTCCAAGATTGTTCAACATTTTTGTATTTGTAATTTTTCTTTTGTTCACGTTTTATTTAATACGCATCCGTTGTTCACATGTTCTATTTAAGTCATTCTAAACCTCCTTTTGTAAAACCATATTGTCAAATCAGTGGAGAGATTGTTAAGAATTTGTCTTTCTGTAGACTTTTATACATCCCGTAGCAGTTCAGTTAATCAGAAACCTATTACATGTACTTGCTTCATTCTTTTACAAGCATTTTCAAATAATAAATATAGTATATTTTATTTGTATATTTGGAACATACTAGCTTTCTCTATAATCAAATGAGTTTATTCTCAAATGATGTTTTGGTTTAATTGATATCAATCCAAAATGTCCTAACCTCAGTTGCCTCGTTCAGAAACAAATCACCAGCATGAAACTTTGCAAATCAGTTTTCCCACGATCGATAATTCACAATCTATTATAAATCACACATGTTTTTTTTGCATCGGAGTGCTATAATTTTTGTAGATTGAGAGATAACCTCTACTTGCTTGTTGTAATATTATAAACAGTGATTTCCTGTCTGGCCTTAAATGTTTCTTCAAATGTCAGTATTAAAAGGATGCCATTCAATAAATACATGTGACGTTTTATTATCTGTCTACGTTTTTCCCCCAGTGTATTCACTTTCACCAATAAATTCTTTTAAAATGGATTGCCTCCCTGATGAAATATTTGTACATAGTGCTCAACATATTTCATTAGTGTGTTTCTTTTTAGTTTATTTTTAATGGTTTATTCCTAAAAAAAATATACGAAAATTGCATTGCACTTACAATTTACTAGTAGCTTATATAACTGGTGATCCCAAAAATAGTGTTTGTTTTTTAATTTCCTCTCATAGGCTATTTTCTTTTAGGGTGTGAGTTATCATGCTTCTACACACTTTCATGTGTTTTATAAATTTCAGTAGTTTTTGATTAACTCACTATTACCTGTACATATTCTGATACAAATCAATGCAAAAATCCGTAACTTCAATTTAACACGAGTGGTTTACATTATCTACACTGTTTTTTTCTAATTCATTCACTTAAGTACCATACGTGATACACGCTTGAACGATCAGGTCTCTTTCGTGACATGACTGACTGAGCAGAAGATTATCCCTCAGTAAGTTGCCATTGCTTTCTACGATAGTATGGTTTCCAGTTAAGGTTATAGAACCCGAATTTTCCCTGTTATTTAACCCATAACTAGACGGAAGAGACGGATTAATACCTTTCCCAAGAGTATTTGCGCGTAAGAGAATGTAAGGAATTTAACTGGAATTCGAACTCGGCTTCCTGATTTCTCGTTCCGAGTCGATAACCACTGCGCCACAATGAACATACCTTCATTTTTTAAATTTTCTAATTATGTGTCTAGATTTTGTAAATCGTTGTGGTTGTAAGAATCAGTTATTTTGTAGTACATGTTTTTCATAAGTCTTGTTCTATTACTCACATCTACTACCAAATTTATATGTGCAGTCTCAACCTTCATGTCGCTTTTTCATATAAAAGCAAATATTCCAGCAATCACAACCATATAATAGATTAGATATTACATATTTTGCTATATCGTGATAGTTTGATGAATTTCTGAAAAATATTTTTTGATCGGTAATTCACGATTTATCTTTCACAGTTTCTGTTTTATTTTTACTAACCAGGTTTCTGTGTCGAAAATAAATATTCCTAACTTTATCTCTCGCATTTTGCTAATATGCAATGAAAATACATAGTGGAGCAGCCAATCTTGAAGATATAAGAATATTATGAAACAAATCAAGATTTAATTACGTGTTTAAACTGTGGATGGGACAAATTTCAGGTACATCTTCACGGGCCCTATTTGTTTCACGACTATTTCAATATTGTTTTGGTGAACATTTAAAACATCATATCTCGCAATACCTAAATAACTAAAATTCGTGAAAAATATGAGTCATTAATGTTGAAGATTTTAGCTTTTCGAAATGTTTTTTCGTGCCTAAATAAGCGATATGATTCTCTCTAGTTGCACTTATTTTAAAAACAAAAAATACCCTCATATTCTGAAACCTCTTCGAATTTGAAATGAAGAATCACTGTAGAATCTCAGCAAAAAAAGAAATGAAACGAACGAGATAATAACTAAAATTTAATTAAATCATATTCATGATTTCTTGTGGCTGTAAAATGTTCGCAGAAGTCAAAAGAGACAATATCACACATGATTCTCTGAGTTTCTTGGTCAAAAAATGTTCTCATGAGCATTTAAATATGTACATCCCTTTCTATTTACAGAGATTAAATCAAAATACATATTTTAATTATCAGAAAACTCTAAAAAGTTTCTCTCGGTTCGCGTACTTCTTCCGAAATTGATATTCTGTTACACATTTTCAGCTGCCTTAATTTTAGAATTTTTAATATGGTTGTGACCATTGCAAAATTGAAAAACTGCACTTTACAGGTCATAAATCCTTTGCAATTTGTTAGTATTTCCCTCCGATCATTCAGTTATGCGGTGACAGCGCGTGCCTTAATATCATACAAAAGCAATTGATTAATGCGTATGAGAGGAGCACATGAAATAAATCCTTATTATTGATCATCTTTTTGTTATTAATAATCTAGAGAATCGATTCCTTGAAATAAATCGAAATAACTAAAAGATATTTTTCATAAGAATCTTAGTTATTTCAAAAAGAATTTTCGGGATTATATATTATTTGGCCTGGAGATTGCATTCAAGCATCAAACAATCTGTGTCTGATTTTATATTTACATATGATCTATTCCCGATACTGAACACTTTTATCCGCAGATATACCATACATTATATCTAGTTACTCTGGAGCGTATCCATTGACATCTTTAGTTTCATTAACTGATATTTTATATTAATTAGATAAAATCAGTTAAATCATCCTTTCCGTCTTCACGGGTTTCCATTCTCTCCTATATATATATATATATATATATATATATACAAACGGCCATAATTATTAGCCTATCTCAGTCTTTTTAAAGAAATGATGTATTTCATACTATTTTTAGTATTATTGCCAAATGAAAATAGAAATGTTCTTTCGTTTTTATTAATTTGCAAAATTCTACAAGGCAAGCAAGCAAAGATGAACTCGTCCGAATCACCCTAATTTTTCTCCTATATATATATATATATATATATATATATATATATATATATACAAACGGCCATAATTATTAGCCTATCTCAGTCTTTTTAAAGAAATGATGTATTTCATACTATTTTTAGTATTATTGCCAAATGAAAATAGAAATGTTCTTTCGTTTTTATTAATTTGCAAAATTCTACAAGGCAAGCAAGCAAAGATGAACTCGTCCGAATCACCCTAATTTTTCTCCTATATATATATATATATATATATATATATATATATATATATATACAAACGGCCATAATTATTAGCCTATCTCAGTCTTTTTAAAGAAATGATGTATTTCATACTATTTTTAGTATTATTGCCAAATGAAAATAGAAATGTTCTTTCGTTTTTATTAATTTGCAAAATTCTACAAGGCAAGCAAGCAAAGATGAACTCGTTCGAATCACCCTAATTTTTTTTCATTCATTCATTGATGAAACTGCAATATAGGGAATCATTAAATATTTATAAATACATTTGAAGCCCATGTTATTCTGAAATATTAACAAAAGAAACATATTATTTTTATTTACAATTATTCACATGGAAATAAATACTAAAATAGTATGAAATACACTATTTTTTTTAAATACTGGGATTGCCTAATAATTATGGCCGGTAGTGTATATACTGAGGTCCATGTGCATGCCTACAAGGTTAATTCTGTATTATGATGTGTTTTAAGAGTATTTAACAGCCTATATTGAGATTCAATTTCACTTTGTTCCCCACATTTTCTGATGTAAATTAACATTTTATGTAGTCAATTTTGGAGCAGTCATACGAAGATACCTCTCCTTCCGTTCGTTTTCTCAAACAAATGTGTTTTATTATTAAAACAAATAATCCATCAAGAATGCTTCACACAAACAATTTCTTTTGTTTTGTTCTGTTTATTTTTTTACTTGTTTTTAATTGTATCCAATTTTCATTCCATTCATGAAGTTCAGCGCATTTCCTTTGTATCTCAATATGTTTTTCTTTGTGTTAATACGTTGCTTAATATCTGGAAACAATTTACACCAATCTTTTGCGCTATTTGCTTTTTATGTCATATTAACTGTAGTCCTTTACTAAACTATCTTGATTGTATATTAATCTTTCTATCTGTAAACATTTCAATGGGGCATTACTGAGATCTCATCCTTGCGTTTTCTTTTGCCGAAGACAATGCATTCTCTCTGCGACCAACAAATACATAAATATGACTATTTCGTAAACAATGTTCTTTTCTGAAACTCAGCTGAATTCGAATATTACAAACTAGAAAGTTAACAGCAAGGATTCAGAATGCATAATTTCAGAGGTAAATTTTCTTCGTATAGAAAATTATTATGACATTAATACATTAGCCTGCTTGCAGTGATTTACTTCCAATCATGAATAAGATTAAAAATAAAATGATTTTGTTAATAGATATTAGTTCAGTATTTTGTACATTACATGACTGTGTTTTGACGTAAATATTGCTGAATTAACCCTCTAGGGCCATTCGTATCATATTTGATACAGTATTTCCCTATAAGGAAACATTTGATATTTCCCTATAAGGAAACATTTGGTATTCATTGACTGAGCAGTCAGTAATGCTTTCGTTTGAAATTTATAAAATATTTCTCTTAAAAAAACTTTCAGGAAAATATTTATTTCAAGGCTTGTTTTCATACTGTATCAAATATGATACGAATGGTCCTAGAGGGTTAATATCTAAAAGATTTTAATTTCTGTGAAATGAGTTTAGTTGAAAATATCACTAGAGGCTTGTGTCTGACTAAGTAAATATTAGTACGCATCCACTGACATGTTTTTTAGCATTAGACTAATCCACTGATCTAGTGAGATCAATCCTAATGCTTTGGACATTTGCCAAACTTAAAATCACTGTATATGTAACATATAGTTTCATTTTATTATCAAAATCAATTATGTCTGGATATCTGCAGTAGATTTTAGTCTATGTTTCAAGGCCCATCTTGTCATATTTCTGATATTTGTCATACATAAAAAATACATAACTTTTTCTCCTGTAAGAATGTTCACACACACACACACACACGCACACACACACACACACACACACAAATATATATATATAACGTGTGATGGATGAAAATAACATTAGCAATAATATTTTAACAGATATATGTATTTACAAAGATTACAGAAAATTGTCTTAAAGAAATAAAGAGTTAATTAATTCAATATATCATCATTGGTTTCACAATTACCCACTGACTACTTCAGAATTTCCTGGCCGTTCACCTTGTTTAGTTGAGGAATGCCGTCATACTCCTTGCCTTCATTTCATATTTGGTGTTAAAATGAGGGGTTGGAATCTGCGGAGTTAGTTGTCCAGTTGTAAAGGTGTATATTGTCGCAGAAATTTTCTGACGGCCAAACTTATTCTGCACTTGTAACATGGTGCAATATCATAAGTTCATTTATCAGCCATCCTCATGACTTTTAGAAGCACTAACTTTTCAAGAATTTCAATTTTTCTTGTTCTTACATATTTTTCCTTTTTAGGCAAAAATCATATAGATCAGTGCAAGATAATGTGAACTCTAGTAGTAATAAAGCCTAATTAACTTTGACCATATAGGAAAACGATCAAGAATTGTTATTTGTGAACTAATACTATGTATGCCATTATTAGCTCCCACAGTAAACAAATCTTGAAGAATTTAATGAATCCATCACAGAAAATAGGATTGTATCCCCCTGTTATTGTAGATATAGAGAAGACTCTCCGCTTAAGGGTAAATGTAGATCTGCAAAAGTTATCTATCAAGCTTTCCATCTACCCAAAGGAAATTAAGGAGAAATATAACGTTTATATCTGAATTTCGGTGGGAATTCGAAAACAAAGGTTTTATGCACACGGGCACTACTTCACTATCTCTAACTGAAAGTATCAAACAGCCCTTTCCTGAAGATACTATGAATCGAAAAAAAAATAACCAAAATACACAGATAATGTGGAAGCTGAAAGGCAAGACAAGCACTCCTAATAGTTTAAACCGTGTTTAACAGGAAAAATTAAGATTTTGTAATTTCAATGTACTTTTGAATAAACATAGAAAAACCATTAGTGTGTGTTGTCACAGGAATAAATAAAATTGTAAAATTATATCATTCTTCTATTTAGTTACAATAATATTTTTTAAATATAACGAAGCAGTAACCTTTTACTTACCACTACTGACCCAATGGTCAAGCCACTTCCTCACACCACCATAAGAAAAATGACAACTAAGATACCTCTAGCTTAATACTACAACAGCAAACATATCCCCACCCCTACCTTTAATAGCTACTTCCTCTGGCATTAGAATACCTTCTCATTCATTGATAATGTATGTCTTAAACTGACATGTTGAAAATGGCTATTTCCTCTCTAATTTTAATCTGAATTTACAGATATATACATATATATATAAGTAGACTTTGAAAAAGAGTAGCCACTCTAGCATCTACGCATCGTTAATTAATGAATTAGAACACACTTAGCTATTAGGTGTGTGTATATTGATGATGTACACGCTAAAAGGTCTGCGTTCTTCTATCGAGCGCCCATAGTTCAGAGGTAGAATCTCCGACTAACGCCAATTCAGTCGGGTTTCAATCTTGGGTAAAAAGAAATAGGATGTTTAACTGTACTGACGAGCTGTGATACAGAAAACAGATCTGTCTGCGGAGGACTATATATATATATTTATATATTAACACTTTCTTTAATCTTCTGTGTAACTTCCTGATTTCTACAAATATTTGAATGCAGTCTTCTAATTAACTAAAAACTATCCCTTAACTGTTCTCCTTTTGATTTTCATTAGTTATGTCTTCTCACTATCTTTCCCTACCTAAAACCTCATTCTGCGTCCTAGAGGTATTATCACTTGATTGGCGGGGTGGGGGGGAATTATCAAAACAATATATATATATATATATATATATAACGTGCGTGCAATTTATATTAGTGGCAATTGTTCAGAGGAAAAATAAGTGTAACGTTTAGACATTTTCTGATGTAAGTTTTTTCATGTTTATGTAGAATTTCTATGAATGCAAAAATTCTCTACTTTCATGCTTACTTTAGCAATGATCTAATTATTAAATGTGGTTATTTTTATTTTTGAATAGTGGTTATCAGAATCACCATGTTAAAACATCGATAAAAGAAAAATAGTCTTTCTCGATTCTATTAATATTTACCACGTAGTTCCGTTCCATTTTCAAGGCACAGTAAATTATTCGTGAGAACAGAGAGAAACTACGAATGATAGCATTTAAAGGCCTTCCGCTTTCAGTTATTTTAAACCCTAAACGGAGACATGGACTGACACCTCAACAGAAGAATACAAATTGCGTAAAAGCCATGTGGTCGATTTGTTTGTTTTTTAATGCCTTCTTTTGTTTCTCCAATTTTATATATCAAAGCTAGCCATTCTAAATGGATTGGCGTCACAACGGTTCCGAGAAAGACATAAATAGAGTCAGCTGACATGAGAAACACAGGAGATACAAAGTGCAAACGCATCTATTTTCCAGGAAATGTATCAGTGCGGAAGTAACGTCAACCACGTACAGTCACACTTTGTTCTGACATGCAGCCATTAGTTAGTTTTTCAGAGTATATATCAGTAGTTCTTTCCTAGGTATATGAGATGAGGAGAACTACTGAACAGTAATTAATAAGCTTGTCATTGTGTTCATATCGATATTATTTTTGCAGTTTCAGTATTTTCATGCCAAATGCTTTTTGTCAGTTTCCCGGATCACATGGTTTTACGTGTGCTACTCGATTGGCCTCATGGTCCCACTATTTTTTCGTCGAAATAATTAAATCTAATGTTCATCTTCTGTCTTGATTTCCATCCATTTCTTATTATTTTTTCGATATCTGCTGTACCTTGTTTTTCTCTCATTATAAACGCCTGCGCGCCAGTGGCACACATGCCTTGCTTGTGTGTGAAATGATTATATATAAATAAATAAAACATGTTATATTCTTGATATCGGTTTTGCGCCACAATGTTTTGTGGGTACGGGAGATGTTATTCATTAATGCAAAACTGATAATTTCATTGAAAATTGCTCGGACTAATCAATGTTTATTCAACTTTCGCAAAGTTTGGCAGACTATTTATTATTGCATCTTATCCATCGTTAAAGAGAAAATTATATTATCACAGACCTGAATTTACTCATGAAAGCTGAAGAATGTAGACTTGAGAATTGTTAGTAATATAATACGGAATATATTAGCTGATATTCTATAGCTTTTCAAAACCTTCTCAGATGAAATATAGAAAATATTTTTAAATCGTAATATTTTTTTAAGATAATGATTTAGTGTTACAATCTTAAATAATTAACCAATAATTGGGTAGAAATATGGATTCATATCTTTCCTAAGGCTCCCCTATTATCATTTCCGGACAATTATCTATTAACCTACCCATACATCCAAGCTTACATCATCTGTTATTTCCAGAAGGCCACCCATTTAGAATCAACGTGGTTTAGTTTGTGAATTAAGACATAACTCATTTTTTCTATACTTTTCTTCCATTAAGCCTTGTGTTATAATTATTAATCTAGTAATTAATAAACTTAATCAATATAATTGAATAAATATAATCCTTAAAAGTTTCATTTAATATAATAATAAATAAATATAATTTCAATCAATGAAAACGAATATATTGAAAAATTCCAATAAAATGCATAATCCTTAATTTTTGTTTTTTGAACTGAATCTAGTGAATCCTTAAATTCACCCGTTCTCTATAGCATTTTTGTGGCAAAAATGTAAGTGTTCTCTATAACTTAGTACTTCTCTGTAAGTAGTAATATTCATTTAAAATATCTGATCTGAGCAGTCAACTATTATATCTGGAGGACATTGACAATATTTTCAGCTGAGATATTTACAAGCGCACTTATAAAACATTTGGAGATGCGTATATAATTTTCTATTTCACGTCGTGTAAGAGCCTCAATAGAGTGATTGTTCCTAATCTTTGCCTTCATGTCTATCGAATGGAAGTATTATATTCTCTTTGCATTGAGTTGCTTTTAAATTTAGTTTTCGTCCACATGAGAGCTCCAGCGACCAGTGTCTGCTTTAGCAATATAGTTTTCATTATATATAACCATCCTGAAGGAATTTGAACAACTGTAGAATGGTAACCTTGGAAGAGCTGGATGCGGTCGATCTTATCATCATGAACAGTCTGAGGCAGACAGCGAATTGAATGTGACTCAAACGTTTAAATTATATTCTGTTTGAATAAAACTTGCTCTTTCCTTAAACAAATTCCTTTTAAAAGAATAATATTGGGGTTCGTTTTAATAAATATCTTAGGCTTAACTCATTTTCTTTCGATAGCATAAAAATGAAGTATGCCAAATTTCTACTGAATTTGACATAAAGCCGAACGCAACTGTGTTCGTACTATAAGTATAAAAAAGACAAGTGAATAATGTATTAGAACAAGGATTAATATTTTCATCCATGAACTACATGCAAGTTAGGCCAATGATTACATAAGTTCATTTCGGTTTGATATTTAAATAACAAGTAAGTTTTTAAAGCCAATGATAATCTTGTATGCTCTGTAAACGACAATTTTTACAAAAAGAGTAATTTAATCCTTGCTCGAAAATATTGTAATCAAGAATCATAGGTAAATTTAAAACCTATCTCAGTATTCTATGACAAAATTTCAGATGAGTTCCATTCATTTCTTCTACCTGTCCAGACCTTTACACGTTGGACTTAACATGTCAAATCAATCGCATTAATCCGTATTCAAATTGTAGCGAGAATCTTACGCGTAGACAGAAGAATTGAGTGGCTATCGAGTTTTGTAGAGTGTGAATTTCATTATAAAAAATGAATGTTACTAGTGAGACTAAGTTAAGTTATATTCATATTAAGGAAAATTTAAATGATATTTTAGCATAGTCAAGCCGAAAATAACATTATGTGGTTAATGGCGTGAATATTGGCAGCTGTTATTTGGTTAAGTTTTCGATCCGGAGAGTGCATTATCAAATTTTGGAAACTGCACGGGCTGATGGAGGAAATACAATCTCTTTAAAATAAAAAATAAAAAACTGCGTCTATTTCAGTTATTTTTACAATAAAATAATTTTTACAATAAAATAATGTTACAAATAATAAATATTTTTGAGTGTGCGCACAACAGGTCAAAATTTCGAATCATAGTGTGAATTTAATAATTAGTACTTTTAATAAAATCTTTGTTTTCATCAAATCCTACTAAGCATTGAGGCTGAAGTTATTTAATCAATTATCGGATAACATATTTTTTAAATCCACTAACACTAGGACTGTCATTAAATAGCAACATAGATTATGTAAAAATAACAAATCCTTAAAGACACCTTATATATTAATGGGTTAATTTTGTTTTTATTATTATTATTCCTAAATATATGATAAAATATATTTTGAAAGAGAGAAATCCTCTGATCTGTAGTCAGCTAGTAAATTAGAAAACTTACATTTTTAAATGATTCTTTGAAAGCTGGAGGATGGCTCCAAAAATTTGGCATATTTTATATATATTTTGTGCTGCTTAAATATTCTTACAAAGTGCATATATATTTAAAAGAAATGCCTGGGAGCGACACTGATTCCTGCCGAAAGTTTCTGCTATTCCGATCCTTGCGAAAAACAGGTTCATAGATATTTTACATGCATGAAACATTCTCATGAGATAACGGGAAAACTTTTGTTCTTGTTTCTATTTTTAATCTTATTTTTTTACTAAGCCGTCACCATACGTTCCAATCAGTCATATGTATGAAATATAACTGTCTTTCGGCTTAACGAGAGAACGAATTTGACATTAGGCTCTGCTCAAATTACCGACGTGCAGGAGATCTTGGCCCCACTGGTCTTGATCATATCAATTCTAGCTTAATTCCCCCACACAAAATAGAGCTTGCATTCTTAATGCATTTAGTTTGCAAAGTTACAATGCCAGGATACTGTGAGCTTCGAGAAACTAGATGCATCGGCAACTAATTGCACTTCAGCTAATAGCCTCGAGTTAATTGCCTGCCATAAATTTGCAAGTATCTAATTAGAGAGGTGCAAGGAATCTGACGCTCCACCTTACGTTGTATCAGATGGACTATCAGGATCAATTCCTGCGACGAAATCAGAATAATTTCACCGAATTCAAGCAAAATCTGATGTTATCTATTCAATCAAAAGTCACAAAAATAGATTTAAATGTCAATATAAAGGACAGAAACTGCTATACAGGCTCTGTTTTCAAAGTCCGGTTAATTTAACCAATGATTAAACTAAACAGTGTTCCGTATTTGTCTACTTCTGAGCTGAGGTAGTATTTACATTACTTATATTGTTGTGACTATTGTCCTTACCTTTATTGAATACCATGCTATAGCAGGGGTGAACAAAAAACTGAAAGAGCAAAGTTAAATGGAGATAAATAAATGGCTACCTGAAGTGGCATCGCGCCTGGAAGGAGAATGACATACTCCATTGATTGTAATAAAGGGTCCGGTTAAAAATTTCTAGCAGTTGAAAAAGGCTGGAGCATGCAACAGCCGAAACGTTGTAATAATGGCGATATAGATGAGGACAATAATTCGAACAATGTAAATAATCTAAGAAGTGTTCCATTTAACATTGCCAGGATATTCATGTTGTAAGCAGAGAGATATGATTTTTACATGCAGCCGCGCGAATGGTAATGGATGAGAGGCTGCACGGCTGAACCAGATTGTGTTTCCAGGCTGAAACAAACTTCGGTTCGAGGAAGGCAGAGATCTATTTGTACGGCTGAGGACGAAAGTCATAGTCTACAGGTGGATGAGGACGATCCAGCAACAGGTAGCTCTAGGATTTAGTACATTTCATAGCTTAGAGGGTAATTAAAAATGAAATCATATATATATATATATATATATATATATATATATGAATGATTTGCAACGTGTACTGGGTCATTCACGCTCTGATAATTCAATAGGGGAGAAATTTTGCAGATAGTTTATTACTCAAATTGCCGATCTGTTTTTGTCTTTTCACTTTACGGAAGGGGCAACTTTTAGAAGATATGGAATAAGAGTTTTACACAACAAATATGAGATTTTGAAAGATTTTAAATTATGTTTATAGTAAGAATGTATTTGATTACATTATAAAATTTTGGTATATTCAGAGTTATATGAAAAATTATTATGTTCTTTTATATTTTTGTTAATATTTTTAATGGCTTGTTTGATTTTTTCACAAGGATGTAATTATAAGATGTAATGAGATTTTGTTTAAATTTTTTTTAATTCCGTTTAGACAATCTTTTTCTAGATATTAATATTTGTACCGTTTATTAATTTTTTTAGTCGCAGTTTTGTAGTAGGGCATTCATTCTTATTGTCGAAAGTGTAAGGGTTTGTGATATTTGTTTTTTTTATATGGGGGAAGTGTTAAATGTATTCTTGTCATGGCTATGAATATATCAAAAACTGATTATTTTATTATTAAATTCAGATATGAATACAACAACAGTTTTTTTGTACGTGAATTTCATCTATATTTTTGACTAAGTTGAGAATATCATCTACATATCATGGATAGATAGAAAGTTTTGTAAAGTTATATACTATTTCATTTTTAGCCATGTAGCATATACAAAGTGATGGAACCAGAATTGAACAACGGTAAAGACCATCAAATTGTACGAATATATTGTTTTGATGTTCATAGAAATTACTTGGCATAATAAAACTAATGAAAACAATGATAGTGTATTTCTTGTTTTTAATCACCACACAAGGAAACTTATTCTTCATTGCGAGAAGATTAAAATAATAATCATAGACATATCTAATGAAACATGCTTAAAAGAAGATCTGCTTCCTAAATACATGCACACACCCACACACACATTCATAAATATATTGGAGTAGATAGACTTAACTATCGCCCGGTTCACACTCCATCCATGTCTATTGAACAGGTGAGGAGGCGCATCCCTTGTTTCCTGCTTAGGATGTGATTTCCCGCTTTCTCTTTTCCATTCTTTTCACTCTTTTATTTAATTATTTGTTTTCAATTGGAGTAGATAGACTTAACTATCGCCCGGTTCACACTCCACCCACGTCTATTGTACAGGTGAAGAGGCTCATCCCTTGTTCCCTGCTTAGGATGTGGTCTCCTGCTTTCTCTTTTCCAATCTTTTCACTCTTACGTAGCCCCCTGCGCTTCAGTGGTGTTACCGCCTTGCTCGGGGTGATATGATTAAAAAATGTGCATGTGTATTTATTTGTGTGTGCATGTATGTGTGTGGATGTGTGGGTGTGTATGACTAATTCTTTCAGTAAAATATTTATATAATACGACGCGTGTAAAGATGAAGGGACAGATCAACAAAAACACATACGTATTGACATTCTTCATTTGAATTACATTTAGCACATTTCATTTAATTTATTCTAATATTAGGGTTTATATTATTCATCTTTTAATTAATACAAGTATCCCAGCTGTACTATTTTTATTAAAAAATGCTAATTACACTTGAAACACTAGTAGAATTTAGTCACATATAACTTAGACGTTGACACATCGTAATATATAATTGCTCATTTTAATAGATGATTTATTAAATAGTCACACGATGAGTACTTACAGATTAATGTCGATTTCAATATTGTTTACGCTGATAAATATTTGACCGGTAGAACAAATATTCAATATAGCTTCTATCACAAGTATTTGAAATCGTAATGAAATACAGTTAGAGAAGATTTATCATAGTAGATTGTAATGTAATACAGTTACTTTACAAGTTATACCAATCCAAAGAAATCTATCTTACAATCTTCTTACTCAATAATTAAGGATATTTTTCAGATTTGCGAAAAGAAAGTTTTGTTATTCCATCACAATTTGTAGAGCTTCAAATTACATAGCATCTGTCAATTTCAATTTCAAATGTAATCAAAAATGTTGTTAACGAAGGAAAATAATCCTCTGGTTTTGTTTCAGTTCAAGCTGAAACTATATATAATCATCTCATCACGAGATATGTATCAGTTAATTGTATTTTAAAGCAGTAGCTGAAATATGCCAAGTATGCTAAGGATGGTATAATAGAATATTTGTTATATTTCTGTGCAAACGTTAAGGAGGCACCTGTTAAATTTTACGATACTTAGAAATGAGCAAGGATGCTATTTGACAATGGCGTAGAGATGCATTGGTTGTAGCAATTTTTACATGAGTTTAAATTTTCTCACATTTCACAATGTCTGATGATGCATTGAGTTTTTATCTACCTTGAACTTGCTACCAAACAATGTATATTATCATTTTTTAATGAATTTAGAAAACTTGAACTTTTCAGCTATAATAATAATTTTTCAGGGATGTAAATATTGATTATCATTGAAAAGTAATTCACTATTATATAGAGAATCATTTGAGGGAATTAATTTTTATTATAATCGTTTCACCCCAAGAAAGCCAGCACAGCCTCTGGTGTACAGGGGCCTATACAAGAGGAGAGCGAAAGAAAGAGGAAAGAGTTACAGAAGGCGTCAGAGAATGAATATGAGTTGGATGGGAATACTGATGTGAGGAGAGTTACGTGACATTGAATGAAATGGAAGAATAACAATATACCGAGGAATGAATAAGAGAGAGATGAGAGTGGATCTGATAAGATCTTGGAGATCGTTGTTATCAGGGAAGCAATTATACGAAAGAAAGTTTTATTGGCGGAAAGTGCATATAAAGAAGCTGTTGGACTAGAAGCGATGCCTACATTTGACCGATTTGATTGTAAAAATGTGGGACCTATTTACCAGTCTAATAGCTAGAATAAAATTGTGTAAAGTAAGCAAAGGAAGATAAGCTCGTCAGAGCCGAAGCCATGAAAATCTTTGTAAAACGAACAGAGGTAAACCATACATTTTTGAAACTTAGTGATTATTTATTGATCAAACACACTGTTTATTCGCTGTAACCTCCGCAAATACGATAATTAGTGGAATTTAGGACATATCGGGTTAGAAGGCGTACCCTGATTTTGAAGATAAAATTTTGGAAAAATATCTATATATGTTTTTGAAATGATTTTATTGAATAAAAACGTAATCAGATATCATAAACATCACTCTATACTGTTGTAAAAAACAATTCATTTACGTGAACATAAGAAAATACCAATATTTTCAGCTGTTTAATTTCCATGCACCATTTCATAACTATATATAATTAATTTGAAATTAGGTGTGCATGCCAATCTCAATAAATTAGTCAGACACAAGGTGTTTCTGAATGTTGGAAAGTATGGGAAAAAGAAAATATAAAGGTGAGCAGACAATAAAAGGCCAATTATAAAAAAGACGATAAAAATTGACAATGTGTTTAAATTTTGAATATTATGATATTCAAAAATTTAAACGCATTGTCAATCGTTATCGTCTTTTTAATAACTGGCCTTTTATTGTTCACTGGAAATCAAGAAGCTATGAAGTATTTCCACATGCGATTAGCACGAGATAAGAAACTATAGATATACTGTTTGATCTAGCATTTAAACTAAAAAATGAGGAAACCTTGCCGCTAATCAAGTACTGCACTTCAATTCGTAAAGGCAAAGTTCCAAAGAGAAACACTCATATAACAATGACAATGAAAATATTTATGAAAAGTCACAGTGAGGCTATGGTAGTGGGGTGAGCAAGTGACTGAAGCAGAGATGTTAGGCTAGATTTGTATTTTATCAAAGAATCTATAAATAACTCGCAGTAGCAATAGACTAGATGTGATAGCAATATTCAAAGCATAGACATAAAATGTGTAAAATAGTTTCTTTCATTTAATCATAGAATTCCATCGCTAAAATTAACATTTTCATTAATATTATCATTCTTTATTATCGATATTATTGTTAAAATCAAAACATTTTCCCCATTTCAATTGGCGTTATTGCTAAATATGCACTCAATATTTTGATTATCTGATGTTAATTTGATAATTTAAATAATTATAGTTACGCTTACATTGTAATCTGCCACTTCTTCCTTATCCAATTATAGTAACTTGTGTGGTAGACACTCTTGTCGAGATCTTATATTTTCTAATTACACCTGAAATAACCCTGTGGAATGACATAATATGCGTCTTTTTAATTTAACATACTTTCAAATATCTAATTTTTAATTACCAATTTGATAAATATGAATTTTTAAAATACAATATTCTTAGAACAATATTTTTGAATCTGGCTGATGCAGTCCTGTCGTCTCTGAAATAAAAGAAATCACAATTACTTTACAGTGCACATAATAATTTTTAAAATTGATCAGTCAAAAAAGGGTTATATTTTCTGAAAAAAAGTATTTCATTTATTTCCTTGATATTTTATAATCTTACCCCAGTATGACGAAAGGAGGTGAGAAAAATTGCTTTTATTATTATTCAAGGCTTGGCGGTACATTCACCTTAAAATATCTATTTTAGAATTATGAAGTAAGTCGGTTCTCAATTAATATCATCTGCACGGGTTATGTGTCAGTGATATTTTTCCTAAGATAAAACGTCATTATAACGATAATGTCAATTCATGTGAATGGACACAAAGAGAATTGTTCGAAAAATTATTAAATTTTCTCAATGTTTTATAAGTGTCCTGTAAGGAAAAGTATTTCACTAACCAAACTACTTGCAATTGTAATTTCAAATACCGGTTGTAATAAGTGAATTAATTTAAAAAAAAAATTATGAAAAGTTATTTGATACAAGCTAATGCATTAAGAGGCTAGTGTTTGCATTTAGCTGCTGAAATTTGAGATGCGAAAATAGATTAATTGATATAGCTTAATCGTCATTACCATTATGGTAACTGTTTAACTTTTCTCGTTTTACCCTTTTTTGTTGATTAATATGTGACGATCTGTGGATATATTTATTAGTGAAGAATGTGTATTTTTCGTTCTTTCGGTCGATAATTTTTTAAATTCGTATGTCACGTTTTGTCTCCCTTGAAGCCATCATGAGCGCGATATGTGTTGAGGCATTTCTTTTCCTCAAATATATTTGCAAATTTTATTTTTACTGCTTTGTTTCTCCTTAATTTCAGTATCACGATTTCTAGTTATATTTTATTCCTATCCTATATATATATATATATATATATATATATATATATATATATATATATATATATATGAATATTCCAATATATTGTGTAATTGTATCGAGTTTGTGTAGGCATTTGTGAATATACAGATAAAAATACACACAGTCACTCTCTTTCTCTCTCTCACACACAAAAACACACGCATCGCTATATATATATATATATATATATATATGTGTGTGTGTGTGTGTGTGTGTGTGTGTGTGTGTGTGTGTGTGTGTGTGTGTGTGTGTGTGCTTCAATATACTAAATGCATGAAGCCTTCTGGGTAGTTAATATACCTGTGTGTTTCCCACCGGTAAAAGATATTTATGCTGGATCTCTGGTAAGACCCAAGAATTTAAATGCTAATTTAAATGAGAGCCGGTTATACTCACTTGGGAAATTTGTGCAACGCGATCTTCATCTACCCACACGCATTCTGCGCTAGTTAACTTGGTTAAGTTCACGTGTGCGTCTACAGCGAGCGGCAGTAATTGAGTAAAACGAGTATACTGAAATAATAATTAATGTGATTTCGTCATATTTCTTTCATATATTCTCTAAACCACCGACCTAAAAAAGTTTATCATTTGCTCTCTCAAATGATATGTACGTTAAAGAAAAAAATAAGCAAAATATTGCCTAACTGACGAGTTTGAAGGTAATGCCGAAATATGTTGGGGAAGTTTATCAAAAGTAAAAAAAAAGGCGGCCTTCGAATAGAGTGGTTAGAAGATTTGGAGATCTATAATCGCTTTCATGTTCTGAAGAGACGTCGTTCAAAGAAGAAGAACAAAAAGAATCTTCTAATGGAAACATTGTAAATATTGTGGGGTGGATTTTGATTATCGAGTTCTTATTTTATAAAGTATCTATTGAATGCGTTACAGTATTCTTGACGAAGAAGCCAATAAATGCTTGGTATAGTAAAAGATGAGTTAGAAATATTTGCCATTTTGATAAAGAAAATTTTAATGAAGGTAGATATTTCAACATTAAATGTCGTCTACACCCAACCATATATACGTCAAGAACAAAAGGTTTGACAGCTTGGAGAATTCGTTATATTGAGAGAATCAGGTTAAATTACTTTCCACCTTGAAAGTAAGGAAGATATTGAATTAGTTCCATTTATTTTTAATTGGATGTTTCATACTGATGTAATGAATATGTATACACCTTGGTTTCCACTCACAGGAATGTGACTGGCTGGTGTCAGCCATAAATATAGACTAAAGCGACGTCATCCACTAGAGATCTACGTCCATAGGTCTACAACCAGAAGTCTGTTGCTATACGGCTATTGACTACGCTTACGTCTCAGGATACTGCATCCGACCAGTACCGTACATTACATCTAATTACTAGATTGTTCTATACGGTTACAGTTGCCTTAACCACTTCACTACCTCGAATGATATATATATATATATATATATATATATATATCCCTTTCCGGAACTCATCAAACTCGTTATGCACCTAATAGTTTCAGCTGAACACACCAGTCTGTTTCGACACCAGACGAAACATTTTATTATAATCAACCAAGTAAATTATATATGTCCAAAGTGCAAAGGTAGTTTTGCAATCTGAAATGTACTAATTGCTTAAAATATCAATTGTGTTTATTTAATTAATGCTAAGCATATTTTTCCAGTAGCTTGTTTCATCATCTGAGATTATAAATGTGTTAATAATCAAGTAAAAACACTCATTGAAGTAGTCGGTATTATGCAAGTCGTTATCGATTTTAACTAAACTGTGCTTTCTTGTTTTTAGTCAGTAACTGCTTTTTAGATTGATTTCATTTGAAGAAGTGTATTTTATTCATGTCGCTATTAAGGCTCCTTTAACTAAAGAGAATATAGAATGTTATGCAATAGAAAGGTTTCATTTCATTCATGGAGTTATATAAGTAAGTGTTAAGAAGACGGGGATCATCCCGGAAATTATGGGGGGAAAATGCCCTCAAGGAGAGTAGATAGAATCATTGATGAGTGCAATTCTCTTGTGACCTTACTCGAAAGAGTTACGAGGAATCGATTCTGAAAAGCAACATGATTCACGATTAAATACACACACGCACACGCACATACACAAGCATATATGTAGTTATGTGTAACTCATATATATATATATATATATATATATATATATATATATTGGAATGTGAGTGTTTTTGCATATTTATTAGTGCAGTAAATATCAACAAATATGCTATTATACAAATCACCAAAGGAAAAGGTGCATAGACAAAATACACACACACACACACACACACACACACACACACACACACATATATATATATATATATATATATATATATATATATATGAGAAGCATGTTAGCATAGATCTTTTTCTTCTTTTTATGTAGCGTCTCTCATTAGAACGTTGGCGATGTTTGCTCTCCACAAGATTATTTCCTTTGTAACTCTACAAAAGCGCATATGCACACACACACGTGTGTGTGTGTGTGTGTGTGTGTGTGTGTGTGTGTGTGTGAATATATATGTATATATATATTCACACACACACGTATGTATGCATGTCTATATGTGAGAGTGTGTTTGAGTGTGTGTATTCGTATATATACAGACATCTGTAGGTATAACAATTATGCTAAAATAAGATGTACAATTTTCTCTTCTTTGTAACTTTAAATAAAGCCTTCCTTTTGTTTCTTAAACCTTGTTTCGGCATTCATTTAGAAGAGAATGTTGTCTCACAGAAATTGATTCAGGATAAGATCACCTTGCAGCAATTGTTTGATATGTTCGATAGCACTTTATTTAAAATCGGATTTTAAATCCTTATCACTCACAAAATTTTGAGCAATAACAAATTGGGCCATTAATATCTAGCTAAGAAACAATATATCGGATTTTTTTAAGAATATGTTATTATTTACAATGAAAACTGGAACTGGCTATCTCGGTAAAAATGGCTTACAAAACCAATAACAATGCTGAATTTTATTATTACTTACTGATAAATATTTGTGATATTCTAATATAAACAGCTTAACCAAATACATGTTTATAAATCTGCAACAAGTATTTCAACACAAGGAAGGGATAATACCACTGAGACACAAGAGACTAATGGGGTGAAACAAAATGAAAATTGTTTTCTAGAAGGAATGAATACCCCGATCCTAAACAAGAAACAAAGTGTAAAACTCTATTTCTGTGCATCAAACTTTTAAATTGGTGATGATTGGCGTATGTTGAGTGTTAATTTTCAGAACATGGGATCCTGGATACAAATTTTACGATATTTATACTCTCTGAAATGTACATTGGCAATTTCACACACATAATACGTAAATATGTAGGCGAAACCACCGTTTCATACACCATCGATTAATGCTAGAAAATTCAAAGAAAATAAACAGAACAGTAATCACGGCTTTTATATACCATCAGAATATTTCTCACTAAAACCGATATCTCTTCAGCTTTCTATCTGAAATGTAAAAAAAGAAATTTATTAAGAATTATTAGATTTTTCTTTCATTCGACATTTATATTGGTTCTAACGTTATTATCGCGGTCACTTCTTATTTGAAATCACATTAAACAAGTGAATTATATCTATCAGAAATTTATATATATTTTTCATAGACATAGACTCTACCAGCAACCTCACACATGACATATGGCAGCAGTAGCTACTCTAGGCATTTTATGTAGGCCTCCATGTTGATTCAGAGGTTATGTGGGAAGATGAATGCAAACTAAAATTCACTATCACTAGTGATCATTTCAAACACCATGATGTTGAGTGTATATATCATCAAACTCTTTCCGAATTCTCCTCACTGTCCCCAGATTGACGCACAAACACGCTGAAATGTTCATATGTGAGCTCCCGGTGTGAATGCCAAGTAGTACAACATTCTCTTTCCAAATTTCTGGTGGAGTGAATAGCGCCATAGCAATCTTTTTTTAACAGACGATGCTCAAATGAACCTACTATGCTATACAATCAAAAATTCATAAATTAAAACGCCCATGCGCGAACTACTAACGTGAGTTTACCCATCGCATTCTCTACACACACAGACACACACACACACACACACACACACACACACACGTGAACACACACACACACACACACACACACGTGCACACACACACAATATATATATATATATATATATATTCAAATAAAACTCAGAAAATTACATATGTTGTCTGGCTATTTCAGCTAGAAAAACTGCGCTTATTCAACAACAAATACTTTTTTATATGCGGTTATGGTATTACCGGTCGCCTGCTTGACCTAATCCAATCTTTCTTAAATAACCGCAAAATGAAGGTCGTTCTGAATGGGCGTGCCTCTTCGTCCCACACCACGAATGCTGGTGTCCACAGGGCTCTATCCTGGGCCCGACGCTCTTCCTTATTTTCATCTATGACCTCCCAGATGAGATCAAGTCCCAAGTAGGCATCTACGCAGATGACACTACAATATACTCCCGCTCCAGTAAGAAACCTGTCGTGGCGGACAGACATATTCTCGCTGCTCACCTTGAGCGGGATCTACACTCTGTGGTGACCTGGGGCAAGACGTGGCTTGTCAACTTCAATTCATCTAAGACCAAGCTGTTGTCTGTCAACCATTACAGGCAACCTCTTCTGCCTCCCATAAGCATGGACCAAGTGATTCTGAGAGTAACACATTACGCCTCCTCGGACTTACACTGTCTTCAGACCTCAAATGGAACCAGTATATTGAATCCATAGCAAAATCTACTGCTAAGAAGATTGGGTCACTATGTCGATACAGGATGTTTTTTCCACCTGAAAACATCCTGCATATATACAAGTCAACCATCCGTCCGTGCATGGAGTACTGCTGCCATTTATGGTCAGGTGCCCCTGCCGTTCTCCTCAGTGTTCTTGACAAGGTCCAAAGGAGAATCTGTAATGTGATAGGTACTGATCTGGCCACTCGACTGCAGCCACTTCCCAATTGTCGAAATGTGGCCTCCCTTTGTCTCTTCTATAAATACTTACATGGCTTCTGCTCGGATGAGCTTATGTCACTGATGCCTCCTCAACAGGTGTTTACTCGTGCAACCAGACTGGCAACTGGGTCCCACCCATTCACAGTCAGGTTAGCCAAATGCAGACGACAATTCTACTCCTGCAACTTCCTTTCTCGCACTTCCCGCCAGTGGAACTCGCTCCCGTATTCTTGCTTTCCTGACGGCTACAACCTCCAGAAATTTAAATGCAAAGTCAATACTCATCTACTAACCACTGGACTCTAGCTCTCTCCCCTCCCCTGTATAACCTTCCCTTTCTCTCCACCTATATATCTGTCATCGCACCTGCTTTCTCAGCTTTCTGTTGTTCCTTTCTAACTAGTTTGTACTCCTCACTCTTTTCTAATTAATCTTTTTACATTTACGTAACCCCCTGCACATCAGTGGCGTTTCCGCCTTGCTCGGGGTGAAATGATTAAAAAAAAAAGTACTTAATAAAATTCAAATACCGAAATGTCGCACAAAAAGAAATACATACCGGGAAGTTTACATTAAATAAGAAAAAAAGAAATTAAAAAGAAGAATGGGATGGGGAGTTAAAAGGAGAACGCATTAAGTTGGAAGTTTGTCTTCTAGACATTGATACTTTGGGTAGTGAAGTAGGGGGAAAAGTAAAAGACTGCGAAATAGATTCAAGTATTGATCACGGAAAAGGATATTTAGTTTACATTTGTGTTAAGAAATAAAAATGTTAGCCATTTTGAGGAATGGAAGTGAGAAAAAGGAAAAGGGAAAGAAGAGAAACACGGGGTAGACAGGGAAAGAGTTAAAGGAGAGATGATGGAATATGATAAGAGTGGCTCTTTAGCCACCATTTTAAGAAATGGTGACTAAAGAGCACGGAAAGAAAGGGATAGGTACATAAATTGAAAAAGAAAAAGAACAGAAAACAGAAAATAGAAAACAGGGATAAAGTGAGATAGATAACATGATATAAAATTTCGGCTCGGACAATTTTTTAAAAATTTCGTTTACAGTAACATGGTTTGATTATTGTTGCAATAAAATGTTACTGTCCGGCGAGCACACTTTCCCATTGTGGACTTTAACGCCCACCACACCAAATGGCTGGAAAACTCTGTCACCTAACTTGCTGGTGTCCGCACCATAAATTTTTCAATAACACAAGCTCTTACTCAAGTAGTGGACTTCCTAACGCGCTTCTCTAATAACTCTAACGGATGGACTCTTTACTAGACCTCTGCTTCACTTCCATCCCAGACTATTGTACTACCAGGCAGCTCTGCACACTCGGAAACTCTGACCATGCCGTAGTTTCCGTCAACATCTCAATCTACTCTCACTCTGCCCAAGAAACCCAGACCAGCAGAAAATCCTACTGCTATCAGAGAGCGGACTGGAATTCGTTCCGAGACGTCCCCTTGAACAACGTCTTCGGTCTTCCAGTCGAAGAATGTGCGTCCGATGTCTCCCCTTGGGTTAAGGCTAGCATCGATGCATTCATCCCTGCCAGGACATTCCAACTTAAATCTAATTCGTCTTCCTGGTTCTCGCCCGCTTGCTTGGCCGCCATTGCCCACCGGAACCATTTCTTCCGGCTCTATCGAAGCCACTCGTCAAACAAAACAGGTGCCTTTTCGTCTCATTAGTAATAAGTGTAAAAAATACTAAACGAAGCTAAGATGGTGTTTGCTGCCAGAATGAAGCAACGCATAGTATCCTCTAAGTTCGACGCCAAAGATTACTGGCGATTCTGCAAAAACGTGCTCAACAAGAGTAAAACTTCAATCAGTGAATTTTAGGTCCTCACCTCCTCAGCGGACAAGGCTGAATGCTTTAGCTCGTAGATTCTCCACCAATTCGACACTGTATTCGTCAGGAGTACCTACACACGACTTCCCATCTAGAACTAAGGCTCAACTGAATAACGTCCACATTACACCCTCGCTGGTCTCTAAGATAATCTCTAAACTTGAGCCTCACAAAGCGAGCGGTTGTGACGGAATCCCAATCATAGTCCTGAAGAAATGTGTCCCAGGACTCTCCTCTGTCCTCTCTAAACTTCTGCCTATCTGCTTCCTGCTTTCCTGCCTGTTGGAGATCCTCCTCTGTAGTTCCTATATTTAAAAATACTGGCAAACTCTCAGACCCCGCTAATGACCGCCCTTTCAGCCTCCTTCCGATCTTTGGCAAAGTTTTCGAAGCCATTATAAACACCGAGGTGATTCAGCATCTCACGGCCCACAGGCTTCTCTCGGACAAACAGTATGGTTTCCGCTTCACGAAGTCTACTTCTGATATGCTAACGAACATTACCGAGTACAGATACGAGGCTCTCGACAAGAATGGCGAATCCCGAACCGTTGCGTTGGATATCTCCAAAGCGTTAGACAGAGTCTGGCATGTTGGCCTTTTATGCAAACTGCGGAGCTATGGTATAACTGGAGATTTGTTTGACCCAATCCAGTCATTCCTCTCTAACCGCACATTACAAAACTACCATACGAACGCGTGCGTCCCATAAGGCTCTATCCTAGGTCCCACGCTCTTTCTGATCTACATTAATGATCTCCCCGAGGCCATTAGATCCAAGTAGGCATGTACGTCAATGACACCACAATCTACTCTCACCTCGATCAAAACCCTGTGTGTGGGACAAAGTGAACCTCGTTGCCGAGCTTGAAAATGACCTCCAATCCGTAGTGGACTGGGGTAGGAAATGTCTCGTGAATTTCAATGCTTCCAAAAAAGATGCTGCTATCAATTAACCATCATAGACAATCGCAACTACCCACCATTAGCATGGAACAGGCTTGCTGCCCAGAGAGTAAAACACTACGCCTCCTTGGCCTTACACTCTCGGCGGACCTCAAATGAAATGACTATATCGAATCCATTGCTAATTCCGTAGCTATGAAAGTTGGTTTTCTGTACAGAGCCAGGAAGTTTTTCCCGTCTGAATCTATCCTGCACATATATAAATCTACCATCCGCCCGTGTAGTGAATACTGCTGCCACATCTGGTCGCGTGACCCTGCTACTCTCCTTGGGCTTCTTGATAAAATACAACGGAGAATCTGTAACGTGATCGATACTGACTTGGCAGACCGGCTGCAGCCATTCTCTCACCGGCTTGACGTGACTTCCCTGTACCTCTTCTATAAATACTTTCACGGCTTCTGCTCCGATGAACTTAGATGATTGGTAGCGTCTACACGAGATACTAGATTAGCAACTAGGTCCCACCCTTTTACAGTGAAACACATAAGATCTAACCGTAATTTCTACTCCAACAACTTCCTTTCTCGCGCTTCACGCCTGTGGAATTCCCTTCCACATGCCTGCTTCCCTGACGGCTACAATCTCCAGGAGTTTAAATGTAAGTTCAATAGACACATCCTATCACACCAACTTGCATCTATTCTCTCAAACCCTCTCACCATCTACACAACCATCAGTCTCGGAATCCTTACCCGTCTATCACCCTACTTCTGACATTTCCTCTATCTAACCATCTTTCTCATCCCTTCTTCCCCTATGTAACCCCCTGCGCAATCGTGACAGTTGAATGCCTTGCTCGGGGTGAAACGATTAAAAAAATATATCTCTTTTTAACTCTTTCTCTCTCTACCCTGTTTTATGTATTTCATCTCCTTTCCTGTTTCCCTTTCCCCACTACCATTTCTATAAGATGCTTAATTTTTCCTCTCTTAAGAAAGTTGTTTTCTAAAATTCATTTTAAAGGATCCAGTCTTGAATCCATTTCGCCGTCTCTCTTTTTCCTCCCTTCTTTCCTACCCACTGTATCAATGTCTAGACGATGAACTTCTAACATAATCTACTCTCACTTTTAACGCCCCCTCCCATTGCTTTTTCTTTTTTCTGGCATGAATTTTGTACTGTATTTGCATAATAAAAAAAGTCGCTGAATAAGCGTAGTTTCCTTGCTGAAATGGCCATGCAACATATGCAAGTTTCAGATTATTTCTTTGAAAATACACAAATTTTGCCTTGTCAATAGATAATACTATTTACATCGAGCACTCTACTTAGATCATTTTTAATATTAATAAGATTAATAGAAGATTTTTGAGATTTTACTACATGCAATTTTTTGTTTAAAAATTATATATATGGTCATCCGCAAACAGATCTGTTTCGCGCTATCACAACTCATTAGTACGGTTAGACATCCGATTGCTTTTTAACCCAGGATTGAAACCCGACCGAATTTGAGTCAGTCGGTGATTCTAACTCTGAGCTATGGACGCTCGGTAGAAAGAGGCATACTTTTAGCGTATAATGTATCATACGTCAGTAGCCAGAGTGCTCTAATTCATTACTGAATGAGCGATGCATAGATGCTAGAGTAGAACGTACCTGTAACAATCAGCATATCTATATTTTGTATATTTATTCATATATGGTTAAGTTATAAAAGTATTGTGTGTGTTGATAGAAGGGGCAGCAATTCATACGTTATTACCAGGTTATTAACAAATTACGACCAAATGCGGTCTGCAGAAAACTAAGTTACCACGGAAGGCGAACATTATCAGAATAGTTTTACTACATTTACACATAGGCTACTTTTTCTTTAAATAGATGTCGCTTCTGTCTTCAGAAGGACAGTAAGTCATTTTTCTTGTCTCGATTGGGCAGATAAATGCGTAGTAGTTCCGATCCATTAGTTTCTTGTGTTACTTGGCGGTTAATATTCGACTATTACGTCTCATACTTCATTCATTTCAAAAGGCGCTCGATTAACATACAAAAAATATCGCTGATATGACTTTCGCTAATTGGTTAATTAGCTGTAAAATTCCTTTTATTCTACACCATGTTGACTGCACTTATTTTCGTGAAAATCCTAAATTTAATAGCGAATATTGCTAAATATTGAGGAAATTAGAATAATCTTGTCGCCGAATGACACTGACATGAAAAGATTTGAGGCAAAACGAATGTGTTTCTGCAGTAGGATGCTGACAATGTATTGGAATGAACATATGAGGAACTATAAGAAAATTTAGAATCAGAATGAATCGCTGAAATTTATGACCCATCATGACAAAAGTTTTGTGAATTTTATACTCACGGGATACATTGACAGCAAGACAAACAGACGACAGCAGCAATTCATCTATCTAAGGAGCTTCATTAAATGTATCTTAGAAACATTATAGGTTAGTGCAACTAAACGACAGCCCTTACTAAAACCTGTAAAGAAAAATGGATTGTGGAGCGTTATAGAAGAAAAAGAAGAAGAACAAGAAGAAAAAGAAGACGATAAAGAAGAACAAGAAGAACAAAAAGAACGTGGAGAAAAGAAGAAGAAAAAGAAGAAAAAGATGAAGAAAACGAAAAAGAAAAAGAAGAAGAAGAGAAGAAGAAGAAGAAAAAGAAAAAGAACAAGAAGAACAAGATGAAAAAGAAGAGAAAAGAAGAAGAAAAAGAAAAAGCAAGAAGAAGAAGATGAAAAAGAAGAGAGAAGAAGAGGAAGAAAAAGAGAAGAAGAAAAATTAAAAAGTAGAAGAAGAAAAAGAAGAAGAAGAAGAAAAAGAAGAAGTAAAAACGTGAAGAAGAAGGAAAAGAAAGAGTAAAAGAAGAAAAAGAAGTAGAAGAAAAAGAAAAAAGAAGAAAAAGACAAAGAAGAAGAAGAAAAAGATGCAGAAGAACAACAACAACAAAAAGACGGAAAATTATCCGATGTTGTTTAAATTAGTGTTGCTTGTGATGATTTGACATAAGTCTTCACTTGCAGTAAACATAACAAATAGCGTAGTCGCAGTTACTTGACAAAATAAACTTCTTAGTGCAAATGTCTTGCATTCAGGACGAAATAAAATTGCAATTCGAAAAATCTAAAGTATCTGAATTTCTGTTTCTTTCCAAACCAAAGTACCGCCAGTTACCATTAATTGTTATATAATATCACTTCTCCTATATGACAATGAGTATTCTCCTATATGCCAGTGAATAATTTTCAATTTCCCCATAGATTAACGTGAGACTTTAGGCAATTTAGATGTGGTTCTATATAAAGATACAGAGTATACCATGGATAGAACATTGAAAAACGCTAGTGTGTTAAGGAGAATGAAAACAAAATAGTAATATTTAACATCAGAAAGATACTGTTGAAAATTCTAGGACATATAATGTAAGAAGAAGGGTTAGAAAATTTGACAAAGCCAGGAGAGATTGGTGACAAGAAGAACAAATGTAAAAGTAATTATCTTAGCAAGGAAGCTTGTGTATATAAATATCAGAACAGGGAGACTTATTGAAAAGGTCCAAATTATTACGAACTTCAAGGAATAGCGAGATATCTAGAGCCATGGTCATCAACATACGGAAGAATCATGACCCATATATGAACATGAATTATTTAAGGTGGATACCAAGTACTATTTGAAGGTTAGATTTGTACATGATTAAAGTGAAAAATTTCCCAATAAGGATCCAACTGACTATATAACGAAATGTTCCAGGAGATGAAATGTTTAACTAATACATATTTTTATACCTTGTATTCTGAAAAGGTGGGTAAACAGAGATCTCCCTAAATTCCTATCCTTTATTACTATTCGATATGTTTGTTTTTTCATTACTATCCCTCTCAGTCTCTCTTCTTCGATGCAGTATATTAGGTAGTTCAATCCCTGTGTTCCCCAGCGTTCAATAGGTTGTTAGTTTCAAATTCTGCAAGACTGTGCAAAGAATATCCCCGCAGTAGTCTGCCATTGCTTTCTGTGGTAAACAGGTTGCCAACCAAGGCTATAAACTCAATCTCTACTGCTATTTAACCCACAGCTGAAGGCAGAATCGACGGATTAATACCTTCAGAAGCGGTATTTTCGCGTAAGTTAATACAAAGATTTCGATTTCCTCATTATGTCTCATTAAAGAGTTTCTTTCTTTTTCTAAAGATAAGCGTCTTTTTTGATCGGATTTTCCAGAAATTTCTGCTTTTTTACATACTACTATTGTGTTCTTTCTGGCACTCCTTTGTAAAACTACATATGTGTTGTCTCAAGAATCTCATCTTCATTTGTGTAGAAACTGACTAGCATTAGCTCTGCAGCGAAGAAATAAAAATTACACAGATTTTAGTAACTCTCACTGTTGTAGCAATTTTTTGAATTTACTTTATTTCAATGATTCTATTCAACTAAGTTGAAGATATGAGAAGTTTTTTTTTAATTTTATCTTCTAATTTGGAAGTCATGGTTAGTGTTAGTGTTCAAGATAACTATGTCTTTTATAATTTATTCATACATAATCGTTTCTAACATTTTCAGAATTTGCTACTCGTAAAAATCTAATTGTCGATAGGAGTGAAAATATTTTATCTTTACAAAAAAAATTTGAAACCCTCGTTGGAATGTTTCTTTGGTAAGTCACTAAGAAAACTTAATAGAGAAGAAATTAAATAAAATAATTACTAGGGAAATTAAGTGTTCATAACATAAATAATTTCCGGGAACACCATATGTTGTCATCTTGCTTATAGAATAGCTATAAAATTAAAATGGAAAAGTCGATTAAACTCTTTGAATGTGGATTAGAATTTTTTTTTTCTAAAAGCATTTCCCCCGATTTCTTTAAAATGTACAAAATCAGTCGGCTGGCCACTATTCGAAAACTACTGATCGGAAGACACAGTGTTACGGAGAATACAAATGCAGAGGGATTAACTTTGTTTAAGATTTTATATAAAGAAACAACGCCCAAAGTCACAGAGAAATATCCAAGATCCTGAAGTATCAGTAGACTTCGCCGTCCGCAGAAAATTTAATAATGCAAGTTATGCACACGATGAGATTTTCTTAAAAGGGTCAGCGTGCGTTCCATAGATCATCATATTCTCCTGTTGTTTCTTCCCTTATAATCGATATTATGATTAATGCCCCTTATAAAATAAAGCGATATAAAAATTAAATAAAATATATATCCTTTGTGGATGTAATCTGTAATGCAGCGTTGGTGTAAATGAATATTTGAATCTCGAAAAGATACGAAACAATAATAAATTAATAATGACATATATATATATATATATATATATATATATATATACACACACACACATATATATATATATATATATATATATATATATATATATATATATATATATATATATATTATTCCAGCAAAAGCTTGAAATATAGCAGAATATATGTCGCACCTGTTGACTACGGCTTCGCTCTTCCTAACGCCGCTTGCTTATTCTGTGCCATAATGTAACAAATGACATACACTCTATTGTATTTTCAATACTGATTTCAAGATTGGAAGAACCACGCTGTTCAAAGTCTGAAAATTGACGTGTGCTTACGTGTATATATATATAATTGCAATTGGGCAGCAATCCTTTTTTATACAAAGTTGATGGAAGATGACAGATGAGAAAATGGAACAAATCTCTTAATTTTTTTTCTTGAATTCGTACAATATATTTTATAGGCATAAAAATACATCTGTTGGATCCGAAAAAACTACAGACATGACGCAATTTAAGCATATCTTTTGTACGTAGGCAAGAAAAATATAATAAAAAGCTTAATCGCAACTACTGGTCAGTTATCTTCAGTTACACACACACACACACACACACACACACACACACACACACACACACACACACACACACATGTATAAACACATATCTGTATAAAATACTATATAGAATCGCGAAAAAGTTTTGAAGAACTATTACAAATATAAAATAGTTTAATTGAATCTAGATTTGATTACACATTTCTTCCCCTTAGACACCAAAGTTAAAGAAATGTGTGCATTTTGTGAGTCTGCTTAAATAATCAATGTTTAATACTGTCTTCGCCAAGTCGATGGTTTTTGTGATAAAGAAAAAAACGAGTTTTTTTTAAATAAATACCGTTATTATCTATTCTCTCAGCTTTTTTGTACAGAACTTGAGGTAAATCCTCATATTATTTTCAGAATGTCTCGAAAGCAGTAGATTCCTATATGTTTTTCTGTAATATATATATATATATATATATATATATATATATATATATATCCATCCGTGTTGTGCGTGTGTGTATATGTATGTGTGAGTGTGTGAGTGTCTAAATAATCACGAAAATAATGTTCTACTTCCCAACCGCATTCGCTTTGGAATTATTCAAGAGAAATGTTAGGATTACCTTTGCCTTAATAAAGGCTTCTCTATTTCTTCATAATATATTTTAACATTTTGTACATTTCACATTTCTCTTTCTGTCTGTCTGTCTCTCTGTCTGTCTGTCTGTCTGTCTGTTTCTCTATCTATCTATCTATATATATATCTATATATATATATATATATATATAATGTTGTATGTTTATAAATTTCGTTTAGGCATACTGAAAATAAGTGCATAGAAATATAAATTTAATTTGTGTGCATCTGTGTGTGTGTGCGTGCGCGCGCATATACCTGGCAACTCGCATCTAAATATGACTGTTTGCAAAGTACGAATAGCTAATTCACATTGCTGACGCTGGCTTAGTTACACTTGAGTTTGTTCAATGAGCCCACCTGTGGTTTAGACTGTAACTATGTTGAGTGAAACTTATTTTGGTTTTCTGAGTGAAAGCACGTTATAAGGCGTGAACAAATTGAAATCAAAAAAAGCCCAGGAGTCACAAACCGCTGGTCACAGCCATCGATGTCAACTAAAAGTTTTCTATGGGTACGTAGCCAAGCGTTTACAACGTTCGCTTACTGACCATGAAGCCCGTGTTCGAATCTTACTATATTCGATTTTTTCAGGAAGGTGATTTCTTAATGTTATCACTTTTGAGTAGGTGACCTTAGCGTGCGTCACCTTTGGAAGGTGCCTGAAAAATATACCACGTGTTGACCCAAGCCTTGTGATATATATATATATATATATATATATATATATATGATCATCCGCAGACAGATCTGTTTCACTGTATCACAGCTCATCAGTACGGTTAGATATCCGATAACTATTTCCCCAGGATCTTGTATATATATATATATATATATATATATATATATATATATGTGTGTGTGTTTGTGTGTGTGTGTGTGAGGATTATATTAATCTCACAATGTTGTATATCCACTCAATGATATCTGAATATGTCTTATAATAGTTTCTACCTCTTCTGCCTGGATTTGCAGTAATTATGTAAATGCCGACTAGAAATGCTATAGAATCCGAGACTCTTCGACGTCTAGAGATCCCCACGTGGTTTCTATGTACACTGAGATAACTTGGACTTTGGTCAAATTTTATTTTCTCTATATTCTTCGTTCTACCTTTCCCTTTTCATTATCTAACTCATATTCGTTTGCTAATGAACGCTCCATTCTTATGATAATTCTTTGTTATTCAATATTTCCTCTAAATATACCGATTCCTCCCATCAAAATTAGTTCAAATGTATCCTTGATTGCGCATCCATGGGATTATTTATTCAAGCTCAAAATAAATCAAATGGATAACACTTATCTGTTGACACTATATTTTCCAAATATCCTATTAAAACTAATTTATATGGTAAAGAGAATATGAGGAAAATACTGAGACGATAACAAGTTATGAATTATAAAGACAGACTATACCGATTGCACTTGCATTTAGAGATTTGACCATCAATTTTGTCTGAGAAGGAAGAAGGCAGAAGAAATACGATAGGAGAAACTGTCAGCATAGAACTGTCGGTGGCATATATCTATTTTAACTCTAAACTGTTTAAACCTGGCCGCCAATTTACTTTTTATTTCTTAAAGTCAAGATAAAATAGATTGATGTTCATCAAAACAATTAACATATTTATTTTTTTTATATAGGAAAGCTAGTTTATGGCGGTGGGAAACGGACTGAAAGATAACTATGACCAATAACATTGCAGAATATTGTTTGGATTTTATCAAGAAACTCTAAATATATATAAGATGTAGATCAAATATAGCAGAAATATTCAAAGCATTGGTATGCGTATGTATATGTACGAGAGTTTCTGACCAGGAAAATTGTCTAGCACGTGATACGAAATAAAGTTTCTTAGCTGCAGTCTTAGCGGTTGATTCACTATAATCTTTCCGCATGATGTCAGCTGAAAACGATAGTCAGGAAAAGTGCAATGAGTCACTCTTGTGGAGGTTAGCATCAGCAACGTTGATAAAGTTACAGAGGTAAATTAAAGGTCAAGAAAAGCAGATTCGATTTTGAGCGTTAAAATTTATAACCCACTGTTTGCATCATTTAACAAAACATTATACTTTTTCATTCAGATCAGCCGACACTTTTAAATTATCCAACCAATCCGACTTATTATAAAGACAGGAGTAAGTAGCTGTGCCATTAGCATAGACAACGACGTTAGAACTTATGACATCAGGATATTTATAAAAATTAGAAAGAACGTAAGTTCAAGGATAGAGCCCAGAGCAACACCCGCTTTGAGGTAAAATTCTCTAGAAAAGTAAACCATTCAATACAGCTTTCATTTTGAGACAAGATAAAGAATACTGAACAGTACAAAAATTTGTCCAGAATTAACATAAACTGTTAACTTTCGAAAAAGACCAGGATGCCAATCTCTGTCAAATATCCAAAGCAATAGACCAAGCATCTCCATTATAACCTAAATGTTGACTGATGTTTCATGAATAATCGTTGATACATCAGCAGTGGAATTGAAAGCATTATTGACTACCTTACAGCAAACTATGCGATGTTATATGCTTAATCAATTCAGATTAGTATTTTACTAAAATGTGCTAGACTGATAGAAGGATTAGATGTTTTGCCTTTGTTCATAAAGAGTGGATCATCAGAAGTGTACTTGCAACAAGTAAGAATGCAATAAACACCACCGCATATATTGTAGAGTTTAAAGAGAACAGAAAACAGTTGAGGATCACATTTCTTAAACGCTATTGCAGGGATATCATCAATTCAACGTGTTTTGTGAAGATGCAGTTTAGAAATTATAGCATAATACATGGAGATATTTATCTGCATATTATTCAGGAGTGACTGGCTTCTAGTTTGAAAATGAAGAAAATGTACGACAGATGAGTCAAGAATAGATTTTAAAGGGACTTAACGAGCAAAACATTATGCTTTATCAGAAAGCAGTGTTAACACCACAACTCTGGGAATAGAGGTGGTATAGAAAACTGTTTCCTATTTAACATACTGCTACAGTGCCACCAATAGTCTTGTGAGCCAAACATTTTAGAGGCTATACGGTGCTACATTATATCAACAGACAATCACTAAGCCTCTTTGAAGAGACGTTAACAGTTTTCTTCGAGCAGTCGAAATTAGGCGTATGTTCTGAATTATCATGTCCATATGTCCGGAAAAATATTATTATGGACTATAACGGCAGAAAAGGCTGATGGGAACCAAGGAAAATATTGTGGTTTTATTTTATATTTGTGGGAATGTACAAAAGCATCAATGAAGACTTTAACCCAAGAAGAGACAACTGTGTTTCAATTCTGAATTGGAAGGTTAGGTTTATTAACACAAGAGTCATCCTGAATAATGTCACGAAATTAATTGCAATCAGTACACTGGTAACTGAAAGAAGGGATGTGAATAGGAGATCCTTTTCTAGTAGATGACGGAAAAGAAATATCAATAGATGCTATAGCGTAATTCGTTTTGTCAGGAGGAGAGATTCGCGATCCTCTATCAGATTAGACATCTATAAACGTCTACTGTTTACCCTAATATTCATAAGCAAAACTGTGAATAAATATTAAGCTCCCATATTGTTAACTTGAATTATGTAGTTACCTTCACAGCCAAAATAATGGGTAATTCTTGAGAATTTATTTCACTGTACAAACTACAAAACTGCTAGATTCACGTACTACTTATTATTTTGAGGTTGATGACAAGAGAGAACACATTTTTTTTTGCTAATTTTCTTTAATATTTAGAGAAAGTTTTATTTTATTTTTCGTTTATTTGACTCTCTAATTTTCTTTCTATCTTAACAGTCTTTGATTAATTAAGGCTAAAGCATTTAACGATAAATACCATTACCTTAAAAAAATAATCATCAAAACATCGCTAATAATAAACATACAATTTTTTTGTAAAATATTTTATCAGGCGTATTACTAATTACACTGGTCAACACAATTTTTGATACCAAGAAACAAAACAATTTTTTAGCTAATTTGATGGTTTCGATACCGAAAATAAACTTAGATTTTCATAGCTACCATTTTTGCTGTACTGAAATTGTTCATTTAAAAAAAAAGATCAATTGGCGTTCTTAACTGATCACAGTGTTTAATTAATAAAGGTCGGAGAAACCCATCAATTTTCAGGTAAGCGGAGCAATTTATGTCAGCAACCCGAAATAAATTCTTTTTATAAGAAAAATGTTTTTTCGTCAAACATTAAAAAATAGAAGTACCAACTTTTCTCAGTTTATTGCCAAAACTCAAAATAACAGTTTACGTATTGAGTAATACACTTTAGCAGTAATAATCATATGAGTATTATGGTTCATTTTTACAAAGCCATCTAGATAAATTTCCGGATAATTGCAGCAAAGTGAGTGATCAGCAAGGAGAAAGCTTCCATCAGGATATCAAAATAACAAAAAAGCGCTCAGAGGAACGCTGGGACAAAGTATCAAATGTGAATTAAATAACATTGAACATAACAACCAATCAAGAAAGATAACATTTTTACTATAGTTCTTATTTTCAAGAGTGTTTTATTTCTCTTGGTTATTTATTAAATGAGTTGATTAAAATACTTCTTGGTTTTAATATATTCAATTGTGCTCTTTATAAAGACTTAAGGTCTAATTTTTATTGAAAAAATAGAATTGCTCAATAAGCAGACCAAAACTTGTTAATTTAAATATGAATTGAAGAGTTTCTAGGTTTTTATTTTGAGAGATATTGCCATGGGTCAGTATCATATATACAGAAAACAAATTAAAAAATAATTTTTTTTTTAAAATTAGGCATTTCTGTCCAGCAGAAACTGTAGCTAACCAATAACAAGTATGGTCATTTTCAGATTCTGTGCCGTCAAATTAGCTAAAACCAATATTTTATGTCTCAATACTATTTCATGTTTATCCCCCAATCATCATCCCTTCTGTTCCACTTAATGGTGTGTAGGGCAGCAACTTTTTTATTGCTGTTTCCGTAACAAACTCTTTTATATGGGGAAGAGTTGTTAGCCCTGCGTCCAACCCCCAAACCAGGAGGACAAGTGAACTAATTTGGTCCTTACGTTTACAGCATCTGGTATTCCCACACGGTCACCCATCTAAGTACTAACCAGGCTCATTGTTGCTTAACTTCGGTGATCGGACGAGAATCGGTGTATTCATCACGATATAGCCGTAAAGTTTTACCCAATGTTAATATTAATTTCTGACAATTCTTTCAATTATTTTTCATGTTTTATATATGCATCTATAGATAAATATATACATTCATGGCACTTGTTCTTTGGGAACAGTAGATATTAGTTTATAAAGCAAGATGACAACATATGGTGTTCCCGGAAATTAGAAATACACCTGTATCTGTAAATGTTGTAGATTGTTGAACTTCAATAATAGGGAATACAAATTTATATTTCGTTTTTGGAGGGCTTAATTTTCATTATTGATCCGCGCTGCTTAATAACCATTGTAGAAAGCTGATATATGAGTTGTATTATATAAATAATTCGTATTTAACAATAATTAAATGTGTTTCATCAGATGAATTTACACTGAAGCCCACACACGTACAAAGCTATCCTCCTTCTATTTAGTCTGGACAACTTCTACCCTGGGCTGAATATCAAAATCATGAATTCGCCGACAAAATGCTAACCTTCAAAGGTCTAGAAATAATCAACAATTTATGAAAATTTATTTCACTTTTTAGATATTTTTCGATAATAGAATTACAAACTAAAGCTATTTTTTTATTTTGTAGAGGTACTTTTATGTATGCCAATTTATTAGGATACACACACATATAAAAGCGTATATACAGAATTAAATTGAAATAGATATTTGTCAAGATAGCTAACTTTTGCATAACAGGAAATTAATCTGCACATTGTCGTCCTTTTTATGTATACTTCTGTATTTAAAGTGAATATATCTAAACTTATTTACAAATGGAACTTTGTGTGTATGTCTGTGTGTGTTTGTGTGTGTGTGTGTGTGTGTGTGTGTGTGTGTGTGTGTCCGTTACCTATAGACTCCGAAACGGCTGAACCGATTTCTTGAAAATTTACACAGTTTTATTATAAGCGTTTGCGAGTGTTCTTAGTTAGGTTTTGTGTCGAGGTACCATCGATAAATATCGAGAATCGATAATCGAAAAAATCTGGTTGTAGAAGGAGTGGTACGATTTTAATCAAATTTGATACACTCATAGACAAAGACATACGAAACGATATTCAGATGTTTCAAGGTTGCAGTTCTTACAGTAGTGCAGAACATCGATAATATATATACATATATAAAAAGCAAGATGTCTGTGTGTGTGTTTGTTTATCTACCTGTATGTCTGTATTTTTTCAGCCCTTTTATTTTAGTTTTTGCTTCGGCTTTGGCGCTAAGTAGTTATAATTGTAGTTCTTAATCTCAGCCATGATACCATTTACTCAGAGGACTTATTTAGCCTTCAAAATTCAGTTTGCGACGAAAAAAACCTTATTTGATATGGATACCAGGAAATCAAAATTTGACTTACATCCATTCATTTTCCTTTCATTCTACGGTTTAGCTTTAACTGGAAACAAATATTGCTTTTTAGTCTCTTGTGCCAACGTCTAAAGAGTCTGAAGTCCAGGACCATGGATTAGTTTCAACGCTTTCATTACGCCCGAGCAACGCCGGGCTATACTGTTAGTGTTCTAATAAATATAGTAATTCAAATGGACAAATAATTTGGATTTTAATATTGATAGCTAACAAAACTTATATTTATGTGAGCGATTGGCCGAGTGATTAGAACGTTTGCTTTCTCAGAATGACGCCTGGGTTCCAATTTCACCATGGTCGATTTGTCAGGAAGATGACCTCTTGATGGAAAGTTCCAGAAAACCATACCATGTAACAAGCCTTATGTGTTACTTTGGGTAAACGGTTCTTTTTGAGAAGCTGTCGAGAGTTGTGCTAGCTTGATATCGCAAGTCATCGCGACCGAGATTTTGAGCGTTCTACACTTGTTCAGACTGTTGTTCATGCTAGATAACGCGCTCTCTCCCAGAAACTGTAAATAAGGCACGCTCAGCATAGTTGCAATAGAAATCACAGGTGGGCTATGTTGTTGTTGAACAAACAAAAATGTACCTGAGCTGGCATCTGGAAATTGGGATTAGCTAGCTGACACGGAATACGGATATCTTCAAATACGGGTTGTCAGGCATTATTCATGTTAAGATTAGAGATATTTAGCGGCAAATAATGTCTCAGGAAACCAAAAAATTGTACTGAGTAGTAAAGAACTACGTTAGCTCGTTGCAAAAAAGAAAGAATCAATACTTACATCTGTGTAAAAAAGAATACATTATGCCCAAAAAGACAAACCTATTCAATTTATGTAATACAAATTTTTAACCATTTCACCTGAAGCAATGCAATAATTACACCAAGATGCATAGCATTACTTAGGGTAAAAGAAAATAGAAGAATGTAGGAGAATCCAGAATAATATTTACCAAACAAAGAATAAGGGATAAACCTGTACACCTGTTCAAAAAAACGTGAAACAGTGTAAACTGGGCAATAGCCGAACCAATATACTCAATATTTATATCCATATATTTCTTGGATTTTGACAAGTAATTTTGTACTGAGAAATATATTTTAGAATAAATTATTGATATTTTACATGATAATAAGCCAACATAAAAGCCGTCCTAGGATATTTAATCGCGACCGACGCTAGTAATTGACCGGTCAGAAAAAGTTTTAAATATTTGTCAGCCGATAATTGTATGCTAAGCATCTTGGCTTGATATTAGTCTAAATTTTCTACTGTTCCGCCAGTATGAGTTTCTAAATTAATCCCCTCGGGCTAGTCAGTGAAATTACTCCTTGTAAATCAGTAAGAACACTTTCATTTTATATATTTGCTTTGTGAATATCGATCGATACAATCTGTCACCTTACTGCATTCGAATAAGTCTTCTTTATCCGATCATTAATCTGCTCATATGTTAATCTGTATGCCTTTATAGCTACTTAACAGACAGGTTGCTTTGAAAGCAATCCACCCAAACATCGCATGCGCAATGTGGTTGATATTTTAACATGGTTTGAAGTAAAAAAAAATGTTCACTGCTGTTTATGATTTGAAAACTCGAACTCAAAATATATATGATATCAATCATATTCCTAAACTTAAGAAGTAAAAAAAATTATAAAGTTATATAAAAATCTCAAATATTGAAAAAAATATGCTTGTAACAAATATAAGGGTGAAATACCAAGTTAGATTGGGCTATGCATGCTTCGTATGAGAAGTAGTTTGACATTAAGTCTATTCTGAATTCAAATCAAGTAACTGAAAATTCACCCCGTTATCAGTGGCATTAGATCCTGGCAATTCACCAATAATAAATAAATCTATAGAGAGATGTATTTGGGCCACGTACAAATGTGGTATTACATATATATATATATATATATATATATATATATATATATATATATATATAAAGAAAGAGAGAGGGGGACATACAGACGGAGACAGACAGACAGACAAAAAGAACATAGAAACCAACAATGCATGGCGACTGACAGTTTCACTCATCAAACAACATATAGATTGTCCGACATGTAATTGGCATTTTGGGTTTTTCTTGTTGCTGATGACCATACATTCAGTTTTCTTGAAGTTTATTCTTAGTGTAGTTTTCTCCTTTTCTCTTGCAACCTTCTGTAGGAGGTACTGCATTTTTCTTTCTGTGTCTGCTATCAGCACAGTGTCATCTGCATATCATACATTGTTGAGATTGTGGCCACTAATGACAACACCTGGCAAATGTTTTATTTCTCTCAGAATTATTTTTCTGTATATGTTAATTAGATCTAGTCAGAAAACATTTCCTTGTCTTACGCCCCTTTCTATTTTTGTATAGCTCCTGATTTCACTTCATATCTGTACGAAAGCGGTTTGCTGCCAATATAGATCATTGATGATCCTAAAGTCTTTTCTGAAAGTATCAAGGTTACCGAGAATCTCTATCAAGACTTTGTACCGTACTTTTTAGTCTATAAGGTACAGACATAGTTTCTTCTTCATTTCTATGAATTACACTATATAGCGACTGTAAAAAATGATGATTGAAGAAGGAACGTTTGATCACGACTTTTACTATAACAATGACTGTATTTCAATCCAGAGAGAGTTTTAGGCTTTGTTCCTCACTTCTACCGATTTAATGTGGATGCAGGTTTCACTAAGTTTAAATCGTTTTCAGTACTGACAATATTGATATTTCTGGAAACTTCTGACTAACTAACGTATTCTGTAATCTTGTCGCCTTAAAGCTGCTTTCTGAGAATTTATCTTTTTACTATTTATGTTTTTCATTAACAAAAAAAAAATAAACAAAACAGAAATAAACAATGTCAATGATCAAGATCTAGGATGAGAAAATGGCTAATGCAAATATTTATATATGTCAGTGTATGCCTGTCGATTTAATGAGTGAATATTAGCTACTCTTTCAAGAAAAATTAATACCTTAGTAGAAAGCTAGAACAAAATATTTGTATTGCTCACTGCTTGATCAACGGCTTTATTGCCAATAATGTTATTATAAATAATTAAAAAAAAATGGAAATTCATCTCTATTTTTAATTTTGCCTATTTATTATTCATATGCTTGTCTGGAAATCTTTGGACTTTATCCATATCTTGAGGCGTCATGATTCTTTGTAAACAAAATTAGAGAGACACGTGATAGTATAGACAACTCAGCAGAACGATAAACCAAAAGGTCATTTCACGTATTGGGAAACCTCTGCTCATTCAACCGATTATTCTTCGAATTTTCGTTCGAATTTGTAACCAACACCCGCCACAGACATAAACACAAACACACATACATATTCATTCTTCCGCCTCCTCCTCCTCCTCTCTCTCTCTTTATATATGTATATATATATATATATATATATATATATATATACACACAGAGTATTGAGTTGTGATAATGTTTATCGCCAAGGATTTGTGTTTTAGTAGTTTTAGTAGTTTTACTGTTAAAAGTTTTTTTGGCAAGCAGAGATTTTTGTTTTTGTTTTTTTATCGTAAAGTGCTCAATATGAGGGTGGAGTTAGAGCTTTGATTGTTTTAATGGCGAAAATTTGATACTTCCACTGAGAAAGTTTATGTCGACTTCGAAATTTCATGAGAACAACGTTATGATGTCTTTATTTATAGGGAATTGGAAATTTTCCAACCCAGATGAGTGCAGACTTCATAACGATGTCCTCACGAAACTTACAAATCCGCAAGAATTCAAGTGACAAATTATTTACATTATATATATATTACTTTGAAAATATCATTTAAGTGACAGCTACATTTTTCAAAATTATATGTTGCACTCATTTTTATAAAATCTCAATCTTTACATTTCAGTCAGTTAATTAATTGCTATACGTGATCATTTTTCCGTGGCGGACTAGGCAATTTTTTTTTACCTCAGTAGATTGTTATTACTTTCTCGTGTAGAACAGTTGCTAATCAAGATTATAGAACACAATCTGTCCTGTTATTTAAACTATAGCTGGAGTAAGAAGAGAGATTGGTTTATAAATGTTCCAAGTTTATTTGTCCGTAAGAGAATGAAACGATATTGACTTGAATTCGAACTCGGCTCTCCAATTTCTCATTGCAAGCGGATATCCGTTATTCCACACTCTTTTCATATTTTTTATTTACTGTTTCAGTTAGCATTTAAGAATAATCTGCTATTTTAGACAGATATCACTGAAATATGGCGATGCAAGAGTCATAATATTATTATTAGTCCGCTAAAATATACAATTTTTAGAGATATTAGAGACAAAATACATGTGACGTAACACACACACACACGTATACCCTCACCCCCAACCCAATATATATATATATATATATATATATATATATATATATATATATATATATATATGAAAAAGTTTTGGAGCGATATAGCAAATCTAAAATTTTAAGTTAACAACTTGTGAACATTAAGATAAGTTAAATTAACATTAAGATTAAGTTAAATTAACAACTTGTGAACTATAAGATAAAGAAAACGTCAGAAAATATAGAAAAAATTATCATTTGAAATCTTTAATTTTTGATAAAATCTGAATATTGGCGTTAGATATTCAACTTACATTTAGTATTTGCTGTTAAACATCGACTATAAATAAGTTAAATTTTGTGGTGTCTAGAATATATATTTCAATACTACAATACGATCTGATGGAATGGCTAGTACAGAGATGAGAAACAGTCTCTCAATTATACAGCAAACATTAAAAAGAATGTCTGACCTTGAATGCTATTATAGTTTACTCTATAAAAAAAGTATTCTTCTTTTTCTATGTACCGTTTCTTTTATGGACGTAGGCGATCATGTTGTTCCGTATCTCGCTCTCCCTTGTACCTCATACCACCCTTTCTCCTGTTACCGCACACAATTTCCGCTCTACCATCTATCTACCCAAGCCCATAAAGTATGTCACACATTTCTGTCCCTTGTCACTCTTTCCTTCTGTCCGTCTCTGGTGTATCAGATTCTTCAAGCCCTTCTTCCTCATGATATGTCCCAGAAACTTTAGGTAGCTTTCCATGATATTATGTATCAGTGACTTTTTTGTCTCTATATTTCCCAAAACCTCGTTGTTGCTCACATTTTCTGTCTATTCTCATACATGGATTAGAATTTCAACACTATGAAGGATAATATATACAGTATTACACATGAATATATTCTGATCAGGTTGTAGAATTGTTGTTATTTCGGCAAATGCTCAGTGTTTGTTCTTTTCATTACTTAGATGGGAGACCGCTTAAAAATAACAGGTGCTGTAAACTTGTAAGCTTGGATGTGAGAGCCGTGCAATGAATAACGTCTCGGAATTTGTAACTGGAGAGCCAATTCCAAGGTGTTTTCAATACATGCGAATAGCCTTTGGAAAAGGTATGAATGTACCTCTTATTCCCCAAAAACTGTTCAATTAATACGACTTGTACGACTAAATTATTATAATATCCAAAATATTTTTAAAATATAACAAATACATCATCTGGAACTTAAATAGCTCGCAATGCTTTGACAAGCTGTAAATTACAAATCAATCAATAAGTCTTCGGTTATTTTGTAACGTAATAAAAATATAAATAAAATCGTTTGTTTGACATTAAAACGGCGCTACGTACTTCAATAAAGCTTAGTTATTTAAGGACCATTGTTAGCATATTTCATGAGACGGATACCCGCAGAGACGTGTCTTAAGTTCTTCAAGGAGGTGGGTGGTCATTTTACTGAATTTATCTTGTAAAACATATACTCACAACACAAATGAAGAGGCACCAAAAAGCAAAAATAGAGACCGTTGGAAATTATTATGGACCCACAGAATTAGCCTTACAATTAGGCAGAAATAATCGTCCATATCTCCATCTGTGTTGTGACTTTATTGTGTTAGGAAACAGAGCAAAAACCCCACTAAATAAAACTATAAATTTTTTCGCACTTAACATAGAATTTTTGGCAGAATTAAATACAGTAATATTCATTATTACCCTGCAGATTAACACCCACCTTTGAAATTTTCAAATATTAGCTGAAGTCAATCAAAAACATACTATGGACAAACCCTCCAGTCTCAAGAAAATAATCTTGCAAGAATACAAGAAAAAAACATCTTAGAAAATAAGATTATGTCTAATGAACCATACCAAAAAATGATTTTTACTAAAATATTCGATATATGTGTAACTAATGCATGTATATATGCTAATCTCTATGTAGTCTCTGCGTCTTCGAGCACTTTGTCATTGTCTGAATATTCGAGAAATTTAGTTAGAAAAATAGGCGTCTTCTACCTGGATTTGAACCTAAGATTTGGGAAATGGTCATTAGATCTGACGTGCCTTATACTGCTCGACCACTAAGGAAATCCCGATGAAGTCAAACATGAATACAAGTGCATAAAAATAAAGAAATATACTGCTTGATAATAAAGATAAAAGAACATCCACTAACATATGAGTATCCATTGGAAAAACAAAGTTTAAACAAATGAATTAAAAATATGTAAGGTTTAATATATTAGCTAAAAACTTGTCTTTAATTACGTTAGTGTACGAATCACAACATATATGTATATTTCAATAATCGGGTAATGTGTGTGTTCAGATGTACTATTCGGATGTGTTTGAACACAATGTTATAATGGTTGAGCGGTCTAAGGCACTATATATATGAGAGCACAACAAAATTAACCGCAAACTTGTTTTAAGATATGTTATGGGGAAAGTTCAGAAGGTACTTTTTTAAGTTATAATTCGTGTGTGTGTTTTTCAGATATGTCTAAATAGTATGAAAATCTTTCTGGACAAGAGCTGAAAAGATTAAAATATTTATGCATCAAACGACTTCAGAGAAACACACTGTTTGCCAATATGGCCTCCAGGTTGATTTCTCTTTTAACTCTAGTAATAAATTGGGTACATCAGCCAAGGGACTCAGTAGGCATTATAAATATTGGAAGCTAGAAACAAGAACTGCTACAGAAATGTGAAATACAATTAATGTGCAAAAACCATTGCAAATCTAATGTGCCATATGAGACGTCATCAGCTACAATATATTCAAACGTAAGCATGTTCACAACGTAGATTTCGTCTATGAAATGGTCGTATGGGTCAGGAGATGATGTCATCCATATAATCATTTACAATGTTTTGTCCATAGTACGACAATGTTAAATTTTGTCTGATGTGTAATAGATTACTTATGCACTATATTATTACAAATACAAATGCATATCCTAGAAGAAAAGAGAGGCAGAAGATAACAACGCTTGATATACTTCATGGTCTTCAGCAAATAGATTGCAAAGCTGAGTTTAGTACAAAAAAGAAAGACAAGAATATATTAAGATCGACAAGTAACAGAGATGTGGAGGGCCATGATCGCATACGCTTTGAATGGACAGGGTGCATAAAAAAAAGATCAGAGTCTAATTTACATATGTATCTGAGTTTAAACTAAATTTACATTTATTACACAAAGAGATAATTTACATTTAATTTGCTGATAAGAATATTTTAATTTAACACAGACGGCAATAAATGCTAATACATTTTTGTGAGCTATAAAATTTACTTCAAAATGATTTTGAGAACAAATATAATGCTGTCCAAGCATCTTTAAATCTATGCCTGAAAATGACGCAACGAAATTTTATTTTATTTCATTTGATAGATTTCTTGAATGACCACAATGAACTGAAATTGACGCTATTGAAATTAGCTACTCTTATCTTTTAATACGAATCGAATACTATTTTCTTTATTTTTGCTCGCTTGTTTAGGTAGTATTAATTAAGAGCGGATTTCGCTACAGCACAGACTTTAATATCGCGGCCTTATATTTAGCACATCGCCCATCAAACTGATCGATGCGTGTAATCCGTTTCGAAACCATATCTATACTGAAGATATTCTGATGATGGCGTACTCAGCCAGACGAACAGATGAAGAAAATGAAAATATTTATGCATGGCAGCTGATCAAAATCTGAAAGGTTTGCGGCAAGTCTGTAATCAAAAACAACCTCTGCCAAGTCAGATGATGAAGAAACAAATGGATTTAAACAAGCAAAGACCATTCTCTCGCAACACGTCTTTTTACAATGTTATATATATATATATATATATATATATATATATATATATATATAGTCATCCGCAGACAGATATGTTTCGCTTTATCACACCACATCAGTACGCTTAGACTCTGATTGCTTTTAGACCAGGATTGAAACCTAACCGAATTGACGTTAGTCGGCGATTATACCTCTGAGCTATGGGCGCTCGGTAAAAGAAGGCAGACTTTTTAGCGCATATATTCTCATTATACACGCCAAACAGCTGAGTGTGTTCTAATTCATTGCTGAATGAACGATTCGTAGATGCCAGAGTAGCTAGTGTTTTTCAAAATCTACCATTCTTCCAGAGTGCTCAATCAGTGTGATATATATATATATATATATATATATATATATATATATATGTTGTAGACTGTGTTTATTTTTTCGAAGTACAAGAAAAATGCCATTGCAAAAACAAATTAGAAATGTGAATCATTATGTATATACAAATTTTAATCACTTGATACACATATAAACAAGAACATTTCGTGATTGTATGTATGTATGTGGCATGCTTGCTTTCTATGAATGATTTAAAGCTACGGTATTTTTAGAAGATGATTTGATTTAATCCATTCCTTCCTATCAAATAGGGAAATGAAGATTGTTTTGAATGAGCATGATTCCAAATCCGTTCATACAAACGCGTGCGACTCTCAAAGCTCTCTTTTAGGTCTTACGCTTTTTCTGATCGTCATCAATGATCTTCCTGATGTAATCAACTCCAAAGTTAACATCTATGCAGATGACACCACCATTTACGACCGTCTCTGTAAGAAGTCTGCCAATGCTGACAAAGTAAACCTAGCTGCTGGTCTTCAACAAACTTCCAATTTTTGATTGAATGGGGTAGGAATTTGATTGTCAATATTAACGGCTCCAAAACGAAACTGCTCTCCTTTAATCACAATAGATACTTATTCCTGCCTACCATTAAAATAGATATCGCTTGTCTCATATAAGGCAACACAGTGTGTCTCTTTGCCTCACTCTCTCAAATGACATCAAATGGAATGACTACATTGAAACCATAGCTGCATCTACTGTTCGTAATTTTGGGTCACTCTGTCGGGGCAGAAATTTTTTCTCCTCGGAATATACTTTGCGCATTCATATAGCTACTATTGGTCCATGCATGGAATATTGTTGTCATATATAATCGGGTCCTCGTATTATTCATTTTGATGTTTTCGACAAAATTCAAATCTGCAATAAAATCAATTATGAGTTGGAAGTACGCCATAGTCACTTTGTCACCGACGAGATGTGGCTTCCTTCCGTCTTTTCTACAAGTATTTTCAAGGAAACTACATTGCTGAGCCTTTTCCCTGGTACCCCGACCACATGTATTTACTTGTGCTACCAGATTGGCATCAAAGTCCCACCATTTTACCGTAGATATAGTTAAATGTAAGCGCCTCCTGTAGTCTAACAGTTTGTTTTATACACTTTCCGTTTGTGAAAGTCACTTCTATTTGCTTTTTTCCTTGATAGCCAAAATTTTGAAATCAATGTCAATTGCTCTCTACTTGATTTCCATCCATCTTTTGTCTTTTCTTCGACATCCTCTGTAACTTTTTCCTTTCAGTGTAACTCCCTGTGCACCAGTGGCATTTCTGCCTTACTTGGGGTGAAATTATTATGAACTTAATTTCATGGCTTCTGTTCGGACGAACTTAAGTCACTGGTGCCTCCACAACAGGTGTTTACTCGTGCAACCTGATTGGCAACTGGGTCTCACCTATTCACAGTTAGGTTAGCCAAATGCAGATGACAATTCTACTCATGCAGCTTCTTCCCTCGCACTTCCCGCCTGTGGAACTCTCTCCTATATTCTTGCTTTCCTGATGGCTACAACCTCCAAGAATTTAAATGCAATGTCAATACTCATCTATTAACCACTGGACTCTAGCTCTCTTCCCTCCCCTGTATATCCTTCCCTTTCCCTCCAACTATGTATCTATCATCACACCTGCATTCTCATCTTTCTATTGCTCTTTTCTTACTGGTCTGTACTCCTGACTCTCTTCTAATTAATCTTTTTAAAGTTATGTAGCCCCCCGCACATCAGTGGCATTTCCGCCTTGGTCGGGGTGAAATGATTAAAAAAAACCGAATTGGCGTCAATCAGCTTTTGGCAGATTCTTAGCGTGTGATATGCTATGTATACATTCGCCAGTAGTATATATATATATATATATATATATATATATATGTGTGTGTGTGTGTGTGTGTGTGTGTGTGTGTGTGTGTGTGTGTGTGTGTGTGTGTGTGTTCGACAAATTGTTCATTACGTATTTGAACTGCATGGAAGTATCAATTTTGATCTTATCACAACTTTAAAATTCTCTCTTAATGAAACACTGCTTAATTAGCCAAGACAACCGTATCATTATAATGTTATCAAATAAAATAATTCAATATTGAATTAGTTCTTAAAAAGCAATAATGGGCAATTAATTCCACTCACGTTTATAATGCTCTGTTCTAAATGTAGATCATTCTTTTTTCTAAAATTATAACAATGGAACATAACTTTAATATAAATGTTTCTTGGTGTCTTCTGAGGAAAAATATACGGGCGATAAGTTATTTCCTTAATAGATCCTAACAAATCAAAATATGGAGTAGCTTGTATTTTTCACATCATATTGTGTTCATTTAAGAAGTTAGCAAGAACACATACCGAATCTGAATGGATTTATGAACTCATGAAAACTATTTTTCTTTTCTTGATTTTCCTTTTGACTTTTTCTCTTTCTGAGATTCGTATTCCTTATTCATGCGTGTTCTTCTTTTTCTCCAAGTTTCCTTTGTTTGCATTCCTATAAAATTGATTTTTATTTTTCATTCTTTCATTATTTTCGCTTTCTTTAATTTTTCTAGTTTTTATCGCTCTCTGCCAATTCCAGTGGCCATTTCACACCTCAGCTATCTCTGAGTCTGTTCAACCCTCCTTACGAATGCAGCTCTTTATTCACTTATCATCCAATCAATCAACCAGCAGCCTATCCCAAGGCGTTGCAACGAAAAGAGGAAAAATCTAGTTGCTCGCTAAAGTCCGGCGCCATCTTGGATCGCAGTAAGCTCGGCCACAATTGAATCTTTCTGATAGCGACAGCCATTGATGAAAATGTGTTTCATTTTCCGAAAGCGTAAGGAAGTAATAGAGTTAGAAGGCTTCATTCTGGGAAGTTGGTGCTACTATTTTGCAGGGTGATTACTAGGAAACTGGCGATGAAAAGAAGGATAATACATAAGAGAATGAAATGGAGAAAAACAGTGAAAACAGTGATAAGGACTTTAGCAGCAACCCCAGCAAAAATTATAGCTGCCGTCATAGTACCATTTGAAATAAAGAAATACAGAAAAGAAAGGAATAAATAAAAAATAAAAGACAGAATGAAAGAAATAAATAAAAGAAAAAAAGAAGTAGTATGAGACTATGATGATGATGCTAATACGGTTATGACAATGGCTATCTACGAACTTTATAAGACTTCAGAAATTAGCCTATGAAAAATTGCAAAAGCAAAAATTTAAAATATATTGTTTATCACTTGTAATGATTTTCGCTTTGTAATAATTGTACATATCAAATTTTGAGGTAGGCTTTCCAAACGCTAAAAAGTTTTAGAAACAGAAAGATTCCTTTAAAAATAAAAAACTGTGTTTAATATTTGTGTAAAAACAGCCCAATTATACAGTAGTTATTGTTGAACATTTCTTCATGGATGAAGAGGAGGTTTAAGGAGACAGATCTGCCTGAGAATACCTTGGATTGATGATGTGGTTAAAAAGGAATGATTAAGAAAAATGAAAAAAAGTAGAAACGTTATAATTAGTTTAAAAATATACAGTCAACATTTATATACCGCATAATGAGCAATGAATTCTTGGAAAAATATACTCAAAAATCATATTGAATTTATGATGTAAACATGGAACTGCATAACTAAAGTCTTTGAGTAAATAGATTGAAAATGTGACAGCCTAGTATAATAACAAGTCATGATCCTCAAGGGATACGATGCATAGTAGTTAAATGTAAATTTATGCAAAATTTTAATTTTGCAAGAATAATTCTCAGAAATAAATAGTCATAGAAATCACTACAACTCAGCGTGAATGAAAAAGCATGTAACCGATTCTCTATCATCTAATTAAAATGTTGATAAATGGCAACTTCACAGTTTCTTTCATCTTAGCTCGGTGGTCACTAAATCTCTAACTTTGGATCTAAATTTTTTCCTATCATTATTACCGACATTTACAATGACATACTTTCAAATTTTGGCATTTATGCTTGTGATACAACTATTTACTTCTGAATTAATTATAAATTCATCAAGTCCGATACTGTAAAACAGACAGCTGATCAAATACTGACTTCAAATCGGTTGTTTATCCGCCTAAGAAATGGCTTGTATTGTTTAACATCATAAAAACCAAATTACTAACACTTGGTTATCATAGAGAACTATGTTTGCATTTCATCATTTTTATTTATGCTGACCTCCAGAAGAGAATATCGTTACTCCTACTTGGTTTTATGTTTTTCACTGACATTTTGAGGAATAAATATATCGACTCAACTGCTAATTATGCTGCTAGAAAGGTTTGCTCATTGTGAGATGTCAGACAATTTTCTCGGCAGAATCCATCTTACACGTTTATAAATACACAAGGCGTCTGTGTATATCTATCTTGTACGACTGCAATGTGTTTCGATATGCCTAACAAAGTCTAGGTAGTGTCTATAACGTTATCGCTCCTGACAAAGCATCTTGAATGAAATGCCGTAACTACACTTGTAGGTTCCTTATATCCTATTTAAGTCATTTTTTTAATTAACACGATTATGACGGACACAGCCGATTATTTGGTCGGCAGGAAACAGCCAGATAAAAAAAATTATCAAAATGGTTAGCAGTAGAAGCTGCCCAAGAAACTTAATCCAACCTGCAAATCAAGGTTATTATGGTAACAAAAAACAATCGAGCTGGCTTAGGAAAAACGATCAGCCAGTTTTTCTTCAAAAAGGATCTAAATGGAAAACAAATATGGCGATTGAAGAAATCAGAAACTTTGAGGAAGAAAAACGAACAGCTACACCTGTTTTAAGTTTGTCTTGAACTACATGGAATCATATTAATCCGATGAATATATCAGGAAATACCCTGATTGCAAAGGTCTCATTTGCAATATAATTACTTTAGCTTTTTATCTATGAACTTCTACCAAATCTAGATGTAGGGACATACTGACACTGATGCATGCACAATGTATCAACGTGATAGCAGCACTTTACGTCATCTGTTTTCTGCATGACAAGAATCACTGCAGATGTACAGGTGTCGTCATAAAATGATGAAAGTGGACATGAATTTAGTAAACAATATAAACTAGCCAACAATCAGCATGTAAAGGGCAGAAAACTTAGGATATATTTTAAAAAAAAAACAGTGAACGTCTAGTGTAGAATACCCAAACAACTCCCAACATGATGCTACTGAGTGCATCATGTGATTGAAGGGTGTTATTTGATCTTAGAACACCTCTGCAATTCCACGTACATATCTTTCGTGAGAAGGCGCACGAACGAAAAAAAAAAACGCTACTAAACGCTGCGCTCCGACTGCGTGAAAATGTGCCGGATATGTAATATTCTACATCCTGAGGTCTGATGCCGTCATTCCTTGGACGGGCATTTGTTCCATTCCTTTTGAGAGTGGACAACACTGGCCGGAACCTAAACGTGCTTCCCATCGTTTCCAGGCCATAGCTCGAAAGGCAAACGGTTCGATCTTCCAACCTTTAATTTTACGTCATTGATAACTGTCTCTACCACTGGTTTCTGCTTAGGTCAATGAGTAAATTTAATGCTTTTATCTCAACCTTGAACATTTGTCGTGCAGTTGCAAAAAAAATTCGCAAGTGACAGACACTTCTTCTTACAAGCAATACACAGTTAGGTGGCAACAGATGCTGGTGGTGCCAGAGGTGGCAGTAAAACCTTAGCCACCAAAACTGTATCACCTCTCCTGTTTGTCGGGTAACAGGGGGAGGATAAGACATGTGCTTTTAAAAATTGTATCTAGAATGTATATCAAGTACTAACACATAGTCTGAAGGTAAGCTGAAGTGTGAACATGTAATAACAACGCAGAATAAAAAAAGAAATATTTAAAACTATTCGAGCATGGCAAAACATGTATTATTTTGAAAGTCCAAATGCGCCTGAAGCTACAAGTACTGACGGTTAAGCACGAAAACCATGCTTGACCACACACACATCATCTTTCAAAAGATTTGCTGGAGGCATACTTGTTCTTAACAAATCAGCAGTAATATATAAATATATATATATATATATATATATATAGAGAGAGAGAGAGAGAGAGAGAGAGAGATGGAGAGAGCGTAAAAAGAGAGCAGAGAGAGAAAGAGAGAGAGAGAGACCGATATGTTGAAATAGCCAAAATGTGACGGATGCTAAAAGTATTAGTTTGAGAGGGGATCAGGGGCATATGTTAGTGTACGTGTTTCTTTAACAGAAAAAAATATTTGCGCATGCGAATACAACGGAAAGTATGAGTAATCCTTAGAAATGCAATCTAGAGTGTATTTTTTATTTTACATAATTGTGAAAAACTTATATAGAGTAATGCAAAGATTTGTCAATATATATATATATATATATAAGAGGGCCTGTGCCGTCAAAACTTACAGTGAGATATTTATATCGATATACCGTCCCAAATAATGGCAACAAATATATAGATATGTACCTACTGTTAAGTGTCTTAAAGAAAATTCTTAAAAAGAAATAATACATCCCTTCTGAGCGTGACAGGATTGATATATATATATATATATATATGTATGTGTGTGTGTGTGTGTGTGTGTGTTGTTGGTCAAACTGTTCATCACACTCTCAATCTGCAACTCTTATTATGCACTTTTAGTATAGTCCAAAACATTGCTGTTTAAATGTTGAACATACATTAATGCATTCGAAAAGGCAACTGCCACACTGATTAGCTTGCAACTGTAGCATGTAACCTTACTCGGATATTATGAACTGCTAGCCATTATATATATATATATATATATATATATATATATATATAGGGAGGGAGAAAAGAGACACAGAGAGAGGTAACATTGTCAAATCATTGAATACAGGAGACAATACAAATAGATTTATTCAATATAAATTATTAAAGAAAATGTTCTGTATAGAGAACTCAATGGAAAATATCAAGAGCAATATGATATACAACTAGAAAAATCCCAAAATTCATCATTTTTTACATTTGATGACTGATGAGAGGGGTACCAAAAACATACGCGTCGAAATAAATTATATATATATATATATATATATATATATATATATATATATATATATATCATCCTAATTCGTTTGAAAGACACATAATTCTTTAATTTGATCAGATATGATTATTTGTGAGTGAGCGTGCTTGTGTGTGTTTCTCTGTGTGTAAGATTGATAGATATATATCTAGTTATAACCATTAATATTTGTTTAAATAAACAGGAATCAATATTTGGAAGGTCTTTGGTGGAAGAAATCCTTTCCATCATTTTGTGTCTCTGTGTGTGAGGAAGAAAGAGAGATATATAGTAAAAGAGAGAAAGTGTGAGACTGAAGAAGAGAGAAAGAGAGAGAAAAACAGATTTTGCAAGCGTTCGTGTCGGAGCACATGTCTTTTGACCTCAAATACTTTTGCATCCTGAAGATTGACAAATGAGTTTCATGGAGATTATTAGATTTTTGAAGTACTGTTTCAACTCACCATTTTATTTTTATACATTCTTCATATCACAGAAGATAGATTTGCCCATCTTCACAAGAAGCTCACGTCTTCGCTCTACAAGGATGGGCGCAACCAGAAATTGCTTTTATTTTATATCCCCTTTCTCCAAGAGGTCAAACTAATAACCTCTATATTTCGAGGTGCGCTGTACTTATATATATATATATATATATATATATATATATATATGCATTACTGGCAACATTATAAATGCTCAGATCACCGAAAGATATAAGGAGTCACACCCAAGAAATTATTACTTTCCATAGACAGTTGAAAGAGAATATTATTTTACTAACATATATTTATCTTCCCAGATTAAAATAAAATCATATATGCATTATAGATCAATCTCTTTCCTCCTCTATCTCCCCATACGCGCATGCACATACAGAGACACACCCGTGAAATATGAAAAAAAGTTAGAAGAATTGTTCCAAATGTTTAAATATGTAACCAATATATGATATATATATCATTAAACCTTATTCCCAAATTAAAACAAGAAGTAATTGATTCGTTTTCTATGGCTTGTCAACATTTTCAGGATATTTAAACACAGAAAATATTTTAGATTTTAATTTCCTTTCTAGATATTTTTTTTTTGTAGTGGTGAGAATTAGTTAACAATTTTTACTAACTAAAACATAGCGGGGGTGCGGTGGAGAGAACGGTGGATTCACAATTTTGTGTTTGAGAGCAAGTGAATATAACGAATCAAACGTGAATTGGAAATAAGAATCACGATTAAGAGTTCCAATCTTTATCTATTACACCATACAAATGTGCACTGGACTAATCTTATTATAACCAGAATTAAGTAATTAAACAATTAATATAAATATATATAAAATAATGAAGAATATATATATATATATATATATATATATATTGTGCGTATTTTGGCAGCATTTTTTCATTAATCCAGGATTCATTGAATAATAAAGAAAAGTTCTGTCTATTCATTTTGTGTAAGATCCGTTTGTATGATCTGATTAGCTTGATAGTGTTATCATGGAAAGAAGACAAGAAATCGCAATAATTTTTGATTTTTTTTATCAGGTCTGAGCTTTCGGCTTACATAAGCCATTACAAACCTGAACACGAAAAAAACAACACATGCTAATAGCCCAACCAACCCCAAACATATCACTCTCTTATATCGCACACCAACTACCAACTAGATGAAAATATTCTAAAAAAACTCATAAACACTAATATCTCTCCGACAGACCCCAACAAAAGAATTAAATTTATGATATACTACGCTAAAGCCACAACATCCAACTCAATCGTCCGCAACGACTCCTCCCCCACCGTTAGCGATTTGCAAAAAAACAATGTAGTGTATAAATTTAAATGCCCCTTTCGAGAATGTATCTCTAACAAACTAAATAATACCTACATTGGACATACTACTAACTCGCTTTCACGGAGACTTACATTGCACTTAAATGAAAATTTTAACATATTCCGACATTTAAAACACCACGGCTATCAACACACACTTCTTAGGAAAACACTTGTTGAAAACACGCATATACGTAGACAAGAAAATAATAAACGAAAACTTAAAATTCTAGAAGCTATCTACATCAAACAGTTTAAACCTAGCCTAAATAAAATAAATTTCGACACCTCTACTAACATACTTCAATGCCTATAATCGACGGGAGAGGTCATAGTCATTATACTTACCCCATCCACCATAGTAGCAGCAGTTCCCAGACAAATCCCTCATGCCACTATACACTCAATTGAACAAAAAAAACCACTAACACTATTCCTTCTCGGCCTACAGCCATGTGCAACACAAAAAAAATGGACCTGTCTAATTTTCTCTGTATAAATCCACTCTGTTAATAATAATTTAAATGTTCTATGTTCACTGAACATTAAATATTCATCTTTTGATAATGGCTTATGTAAGCCGAAAGCTCAGACCTGATAAAAAAAATCAACAATTATTGCGATTTCTTGTCGTCTTTCCATGACAACACTATCAAGCTAATCAGATCATACGAAAGGATCTTACACAAAATAAATAGACAGAACTTGTCTATATTATTCAATGAAACCTGTATTAATATATATATATATATATATATATATATATATATATATATATGTATAATGATATAAAAATAGAGCAATGACTATTTCTTAGTAATTATTGCATTAGAACATGTAAAAATCTACAAACTACTACAAAATTGTACATTTTGTTTCTACATTGAAAAAACAATGTCTCATTAAGTAGTTTACAATCACGATAATAAAGTATATATATATATATATATATATATATATATATATATATATATATATATAAACTGCGTCTAGAGATTATATGAAAGATATGAATTGGTATACAGTGTTGTGCCATTAATGTTAAAAACCTTATTATAATGTTTTTTTAGATTCTACTCAATATTATTAACTTAGATATGTAGTGATAGAGAAGACTATTGTTTTTGGTTGGAAAAAATTTTTCTAAGTTAACAGAACAGACTAATCTGACTGTCAGTAATTTATTTGCAACGATTTACTTTGATCATTTTACATCATTATATCTTGTAAAACTAATGTAAATCAAATAATATGAAAACATTTTAAAACAAATTCAATTTCTTAATTGAAAAACATAAAAAATCATTCTATTTTAAAAATAAAATATATATTAACAAAAAATAATAAGAACTTTCTAAAATTTATTGCACAAATGTTCCTTTCTTTACAATAACACTTAACAGCCTATTGTCAACATCTAATGTTAGATTTGCAATTGTAGCGGCTGGTAAGGTGTTTGCAGCAAATTAAACTCCCTCCCAGAGGTCACACTAGCTGTTGAATTGCCTTCGATTAGAATAAATATCTCTCTTCAGGATGCGCTACAGGATCTTAATAGGAGCGAATCACAGCTATTTGAAGGCCAGTCCATAAGAGAATCCTCAACAAATCCCTTTTCTTTCGACCAGGACTTAGAAAACTTTAATGCAAGACTTGGTGCGTTGTCTTGCATAAAAGTCATAGATCTACGCTTGGTTAAATACTGGTTATCAAGCCATTCAAAGAAATATTGTTCTAGAAGATATCAGTAACTTTTAGAATTCATTTTAACACCGTCTTTCAATTTAAGTGGACCTACGAGCTCATTACCTATAATCCCAGCCAATATCATGATTCCACCGCCCCCTTGTTGGCGTTCAAAAAAAAATTATTGAGTCATGTTGCTTGCAAACCCATCCTCGAGCCCATCCATTCGGCCTATAGAGGGTGATCATTGATTCATCTGTAAAAAACACTTTACTGAAATCAGTTTTCATGTATTTTTGCGCACTGCAATCTTCGTTCCTCCTGTTTTTTTTGTTTTTTTTGTTAACATGGGTTTCTTTATTTGATTTTTACATCAGCAAACTTCCTTAATGCTTTACACCTTGTTTCCCTTGACACCGTAGGAGCTCTAGCGGCCTCAAATATGAACGCACTTGACGCATTATGAATTCCCTTCGGATATGTGACAGATCTCGCTTTGTTAAATTAGTGATATCAGCCTGAGACTTTTTTCCTTGTTTGAATTCCCATTTGACATATTTTCTTGAATGTTCGATGATCTCTTTTGAAATCCTTTCATGTATGAAGCGAAGATATCTTTTTTCTAATTTCTTTTCTGATATAGTTCTTTTCATTCATTGTTAGTTCTTTTTTACAAGCCATAATACTAAATTGTAGTTCTTGTCAATAATCTCTTTGCACTGTAAATTGCTATAATTAGTGAAATATACTAAATATTAATCAGAAATTGAAAACTGGGACTTAATTGCTTACATGCTTATTCGTTATGCATAATAGTACAAATTATTTCATTGGATAACACATATCTATGAGTTTTACATAAAATATTTAACAATATCTCTTTTGCACATGATCTTTAGTCGCAGTTTATATAAGTGAACATTTAAGTTCACTTATATAAACCGCGTCTAATGGCAACATTCTGTTTTAATGCCGTAACGCAATCTTCATAACTGGATATTAAATATCACCGCGAAAGTTTGACCTCTATTTCAAATTTTGTAATTACATATGCTCTTTTTCTGATATTGAACACTAATTCATAAATATAACTAATCCTAAAATATATTTTTATCGTATATATATATATATATATATATATATATATATATATATATATATATATATATATATATTTGAAAATACAAAGATATTAACGAGGGATAAATTGTCGCCATTTTATTTTGAGCATTTTATTATTCTTTCCATTTTGTCGACTGCACAGTATAGTAGGGGCTGTTTGACATCGTTTTTGGGAAAAATAGCATCATGGTGCACTTTAGTACACCATAGATTTGGGAACATTATGCTGTACTGCTTAGTATTCGTACCAGAAGCGTCCACGTGAACAATTCAAGGTGTTCCTATGTCAATCTGAAGAGAGTGTAGAGGATTTGCAATGAGTTAGATGATATATCCTCTCAACAGCATTGTATCTGATGTGACCACTAGTGATGGTAACGTTATGCCTCTGTTTATCATTCCACAAGTCCTGAAACTCAACATGGAGGCCTATATCAATTGCCTTAAGCTGATATTGCTGCCTTCGTCAGGAGGGCGCTGCTGGAAACCCTACCTCTGTCATCAAGACTATAACATTGCACACATACAGGAGCGCACTGTCGTGACCATCAGACAATTACTTCGAATACATCACTCGTTCACATTTTCCACCTAACTCCCCAGATTGCAATCCCCTTGATTATTATGTGTGAGGCACAGGTGTGCAAAGGTCCAACAAAACTCATTTTAACACCAAAGATAAAATTAAGGCAAGTATTATGGCAGCATCTACTAATTTAAAAAAAGACCATCCGGAAAAGTTACAGGAGATTCTAAAGTCGTCCCGAGACCGTAGTTAAAGCCGATTACCATTTTATTAAATAAATTTACTCTTTAGTATTTCAAGATATTTTTGCTTATTTGTCGTTAATATATCGCTTAAAATGAGATGCCAGTATTATTTTCATTTTTGCTAAATTAAAACGTAAATTTATTCAAGCAGAGCTATGATATATAAATATATAAATATTGTGCTGTGTGATTTTCATTTATTAATCTTTTCGCGTTCCGAATTTAAATAGCGACCACGCTTCTTTCGAGACTGCAAGAAATTACTAATCCTAAGCCTAAATAAAAATAAAAAATAACCTGAATATTGCTTAATATTTATTAGTATATCATAGTTCTGAAGTTTAATCATTGTAGACTGGTCGCTAAAAATCTCTAGTCTATCCTACTATCTAGATGATATTTCGAAAAATTTGCTTCATGATTTGTAAAGCCTCTGCGCGTAAGTTAATGTAAGAAACGTAACTGGAATTTGAACAATCTGAAGACTCATTCTGAGCCAATATGCACTCCACCATAAACATCTATGTCTTACTATAGTTTTAGTCGCTGATTCATTTCTGTAAATAATTGCAATTGGTTTATTTGATACTTTATATATCAATTACATATATGGGTCTCGTTTGCTATATTTCATAATACTTATTGAATGGAGACATTAGATCAAATATATGCAAATAGACGCTGTGTTACAGCGTAGGAAAATCCATAAATATTTCAGTATAGTTGATCCGTCTTTCTTTAAACATTTTAACAAGAATTTTGTTCGTGCGATAACACACATTCTAACAAGCCCTTCAGGGCAGTTATAACTTTTTACTCTTTTCCCCGTCTATTTACAAACTTCATCACAATTTTGAATCTCTTTACATTTCATAGCTAAAGGCAGAAGCTAATAAACAAAATCTTCACCTGATAAAACCTCGGGAAAACTATTTGGCTAAAATAACAGTAAACGATTAACAAAATCAACGATGGTGTCTTTGCGATTGGAAATAATTGGGGAGCAATTATAATAGACTAATTCAGTTCATTGTGTTTGTGAAGAAAAATATTAAAATTATATATAAAAAACGAACGATGAAAACGAACAAATGGGACTGATTCAGTCTTGTAATTCATATTTGATTAAAATATATTTAAATAAAATAAAACCTTCATCACATGTCGGATGTCACATGGTACGAGCCACGACACAATAAAATATTACGATGAGTCGTTATGACACACTTAAGTTTTTTTTTTAATCCTATTACCCCGAGCAAGGCGGTAACGCCACTGATGTGCAGGGGGCTACGTAAGAATGAAAATATTCGGAAAGAAAAAGCCGGAAACCACATCCTAAACAGGGAACAATGGACAAGCCTCTTCACCTGTTCAATAGACGAGGGTGGAGTGTGAACCGGGCGATAGTTTAGTCTATCTACTCCAAATGAAAAAAAAAAAGAAAAGAATGAAAAGGTTGGAAGAGAGAAGGTGGAAACCACATCCTAAACAGGGAACAATGGATGAGCCTCTTCACCTGTTCAATAGACGAGGGTGGAGTGTGAACCGGGCGATAGTTTAGTCTATCTACTCCAAATGAAAAAAAAAAGGAAAAAGTGAAAAGGTTGAAAGAGAGAAAGCCGGAAACCACATCCAAAACAGGAATCAAGGGATGAGCCTCTTCACCTGTTCAATAGAGGAGGGTGAAGTGTGAACCGGGCAATAGTTTAGTCTATCTACTCCAATTGACAAAGAAAAAAAAGTTTTAGCTTAGTTAAAGTCGAAATGAAATTTGAACGGCAAAATCATTTCCAATAGCAAAATAGTATCTATGACAAATTCAAACAAATTTAAACGAAAATTAAGGCTAAAAATTGCAAATTTAAACAAAAATTAAAGAAAAAGAATTAAAAAACAACAAAGCATGCAGGATTCAACATACCAGATAGTTAAGACATACTGAAAAATTCAAACGGGCGTCCGCTTTGGTTGGATACCGTTTTTTAATTTTCCCAGATATTACCGGCGTGTCTTCCTCCATCTTGGCTAGTTGAAATCAGGAGAGACAGACAGACAGACAGACAGAGACAGAGAATAGCCCACAGGCTGAGAGTGTGGAGGGGGAGTTCAGAATGGCCGGTGCTATACCCTTAGAAATTCTTTCACAGGCAATATTAATAAAAAAAACTTTCACCATTTACATCGAAGTGAAATTTGAACGGCAAAATCATACTGTCAGGTTTATCTGTTTTTTTATTGTGAACTCTTTGCAAATGTTTCAGTTAAGTGCCATTCATGATACTCGCTTGGGCGATCATGTCTCGAAAAAGACATGACTGACTGAGCAGATGATGTCCTCGCAGTAAGTTCCCATTACGTTCTGCGGTAGACCGCTTGCCAACCCAAGCATTTGTCACGTATGTCATTTAACTAACTTGTTCTTACTACTTTGGATGTGCTTAGTGGTGCAGTGGATATCGTCTTGGAACGAGAAATCGGGGAGCCAAGTTCGATTTCCATTTGAATTCCTTGTATTCATTTACGCGCACATACCATTGGGAAAGGCATTAATCTGTCTCTTCCCTCCAGTTAAGGGAAAAATAACAGAACAGATTGGGTTCTGTCGCCTTGGCTGACAACCAGTCTACCGCAGAAAGTAATGGCAACCTACTGCAGGATAATCACTACCCAGTCAGTCATGTTTCTTGCAAGACATGATCGCCCAAGCGTGTATCACATACAGCACTTAACTTATTGTTACTTTACGATATATATATATATATATATATATATATATATATATATATATATATATATATATATATATAAGTGTGTATGTTCTTCTGCGTGCGCGTATGAGAGTGCGGTTTCATACGCGTGTGTACATGTGTGTCAGTGAGTAATAGTTGTGCGAAAATAAGATGCCATCGCAACTGCATATGTCATTCATAAGAATACATTATTTCGACATTTTACACTGACATTCGGGATTTAATTTAAGCATATGTACACATGATTTACATTTTAATAGTATAATTTCAGAATTCGGACATAATGCCCCTTATAGACAGAAACTCATGCAGACACATATACATATTGGGGTTTATCTATATTAGATTAGATATGACACAAGGCAGAAACTATGGAGAGCTCAGTAAAGATTTATCCCCGTAACCAGTCGTAATTTTTCTAGCGGGACAGGCTTTTGAACCATTACACTATCTCAAACTGCTTCCCAAACATGTGTGTGTGTGTGTGTGTGTGTGTGTGTGTGTGTGTGTGCGTGCGTGTACGTATGTGTCTTAATAAATGAGAACATTTTATGTCTATTAAATTTATTGTTTTTTTTTATAAAATGCGAATAAATTTTAGGAAATATGACTTTTGTAGATGTATTACATGTATTACATTGCGAAAATTGTATTATATCCAGTTTTGCGATTTACATAATTCATTGTAAGGTATAAGCTAAAGTGTATAAACGAAAAGAAAACATATTTTAAGCAGTTTTATTTGCTAGAAAATAAAAAGATATGTCATTAATAAGACACGTTTCAAGAAAAATTCCGTAAAAAATTAAACTAAACATATATGTTATGGGAGAGAGCGGGGGAGAGTCTTATATGTCATTTTCATATACAAAAATGTGGGGTAAATTTAATCATTGCACGTATTTATATGACGAAAAATTCTAGATGTCTACAAATGTCTTCTATATAAACTACAAGAAATGACTGTAGATCAACAATCTAGTACATGCCGTCATCTTCTTGCCGAAAACAGAAAAAAATATAACCGCCAGTGGAAAATGGAGTTATTATCGGAATCAGAATGTAATGACAAAACAACCAAATATTTATCAGGACGCAGAACGTTTCAAACGTAAATAGAAAATCCTTGGACAATCTTCTTGCTTTTGGTTCAGTAGATTCAGTGAGGGTTCGTTTTTCGGTAAATACTGAAATCTATATATTATTATGCTACAATACATAACAATTGGTCTTTGGTGGATTTGAATTACTTATTGAAGAGAAAGACACTCTTCTACTCAAGGTTATAAGACACAGCTTAGAGATGAAGTTCTTTCAAGTGTTGTATATTTTTGAATAGTTTCCAAATAGCCATTGCTTTATTATTATTATTATTATTATTATTATTATTATTATTATTATTATTATTTGCCTGATAGTTCGGGATGTTTGCTGTGGTGCAGTGGATATTAGCTCGGGACAAGTAACTGAAGAGCAGAGATCAAGTTTTAGTTGTTTCGTTGCATTCACTTACGCGCAAATACCCTCTATATCTTCTTTCTCCATCTACGAGTTAAATAGCAGAACAGATTGTGTTCTATAAATTTGGCTGGCAACCGGTTTACTGCAAAAAATAATCGCAACCTACTCCGGGAAAATATTCTACTCTGTCAACCAAATCTTTGCGAGATATAATCGCCCAAGCTTGTATCACGTATGGCATTTAACTCACTAACAGATTGATAGTTCGCTCAATTCAAAAGGTACTCAAAGTATATAGATATTGATTGAGATTGTTGCAAGAGAGGAGAAAGGAATTGAGAAAGGCATAAAGACTTGAACAAATATTTATAAAATAATATTGAAATACTTTTTTTACTTACCTGTGTCAGCTAATTTTGGATTTACATTATCGCTGTATGTAAATAAATTATCAATGCAATATTAGAGCTTAATATTTTAATAGTTGTTACAATGACTTATAAAAGCATAGTATCACTACAGACATTCTCGTGTTTCAGAGCATAAATGTCCTTCGTCAAGACAAATTTGCCTACGAAAATCATCAACCCAATTAGACCTGAAATTGGCAAAATCAGCAAAATTGATCCTAGAACGGATCAATAAACATATCAAACAGGACCTTGGATTACTCCAGTGGACAAACACAACTGATGTCATAAATTGGTTTAACAACATAAAGGGAAAAAAAACTATTATTTGGTTCAATTTGACATAGATAATAATTACTCGTCAATATTCAAAGACCTCTTAACTTTGGCAATGGAATTCGCCACATAATATTCGGACTTAACCAAGGATGAATATAATAATGGCTGCCAAGACATCTGTTCTTATCCATAATCAAGAACAATGGATAAAGAATAACTATATTAACCAATTTGACATTACACTGCGTACGTTAGACTCTGCTAGGTCATCCGATTTCATTGGCTTATTTGCACTAAACAATCTTACTGCACGCCATGACATAACCACACAAGATATAGGGTTGTATAGAGATGATGGTCTTATGTTAGTACAAAATTATACACATTTTAAAACAGACAAAATAAGAAAACTTATCCACAGAGAATTCAAATGTTTAAATCTAAAAGTAATAGTCAACATTAATTTAAAACTAGTGAACTTCCTCGATGTAATACTTGGCTTAGTAAATAATAATTACCAACAGTACATAAAACCAAACGAATATCTATTCTACATCTACCCAAAGTTAAATCACACCCCAAGTATAATCAAACACATACCCTTCTCCAGAGAATATAGAATTAGTAAAAACTCTTCCAGTGAAAAAATGCTTAATAAACATAAAAGTCTTTACAATAAGTCCCTTGGGTTTAAAATCTACGTGTTCTATCACTTTCTTACAATTTATATATATATATATATATATATATATATATATATATATATGCATGCATGCGTTCATGTGATAATGAAAACTTCTAGTCTCGACACAATACCTAGAAACCCTTCTTGATTTGATCGAAAATATTTCAACATATATTTAAAACTTATTCAAATTTGATATCCAGTGATATTATACCGTTTTAATTCTTATCATATGTTTGAAAAAAGCTAACAAAAATTTCGTAATATTTTCTTATGCGTAAAATACAGTGTATTTTTCCCTTAAAGAAAACAGCTCAGTGATAATACCGCAAAAACCTTACATCACATTATTATTAAAATTATTAATATTATTATTACTGGTAGTAACAGTAGTAGTTCTAGTAAATATGGATCATAATTCGAGTTGAATTATTCTTTTCTAAGTTTGGTGCGTACAATAAATATTTGTCAGGACTTAATAACGACGCTCTTAGTAAATACTGAGAGCAGAATCTATTTTTGAAACGGCAAAACAAATATCCTATCTATGTACTTATTTGTAAGAATACACAGAGATTGTGACGTCTTGCGTTGTAAAATCCAAAGCTGTTCCATATAACGGAATATAAATGGTGGTACGCGAGGGGAAAACTCTTACTAGCTAACAGGAATCCTGAAATATGGCCGTTTATAGGCTGATTGTTTACTGACGCGGAACTAAATTTTGGTTTTCACATTCAACACTTTTCATTTTCTGATTGTTGCTGGTTTATTTATTTTATTCCTAGGCGATTGTGGAGGCAGCAGGAATTGTGGCGGCGGCGGCTTCTTCTTTCCAGATATGAAAGAAACACCAGTTCCTTATCATCTAATGCAGCTTAAATTAACAGAAACTATAGTGATTCAATAATAGTTTTTGGTCTCTAAAATATATTTGAATTCATTTGTGAACATTGCTCTCCACAACTTCTTGTCCTTTGTAGCTTTTATAAATACTTGTTTTTTAAATATACCTTTAATTACCTGTTCTGATCGCTATTAATAAAAATTGTTTTTATTCTGTTCCTCTTATCCTCGTTATAACACGTGTGTGTCAAATCCTATATGTTCTCCTTTATTTCTATTTGATATCACAGATACATCACCATCATCGTTCTGATTGTATGTATAAAATTAATTAAGCCCTTGGTCAAATGGGAACATGATCTTCCTTGTTAAGTGAGTGTTCAGTCTTATCTATTCTCAGCATCCCTGTGTACAATGTCATATATATTGCCTGATGCTGCTTCTACATCTGTGAAAGTTGTTCATATAAGAAGATTGATTTTACATTGCACTCTTTTAAAACTTTGTATATATCAACGAAAGTTATTCAATGTAATATCTTACAAACAGAATTTTTAGGCATTTTGCAATGTGGGCACATTTAAAACTTATTCAATTTACACCCCACTAAAACTGTTTTTAAATCTATTGAATCTATTTCCAAAAATCTGATCAAATGACCAACGTGAGTTTTCTTTTTGTTATACCTTCTTGGTTTAGACGACAATTTATCAAAATCTATTCGAATATCATTAATCTGATAAAATGACTATGAGCTATAAAAGTCATAATCAATATAATCTGTATATACATGATGTTAAAACTCTTACAATCAGCCCGCGTTTACTTTTTTTAATCTAGACTGAATCCTAAAATATTTGAAGCGACAGACATGTTATTCTGCTGATGATTTCTGAAAATAACTTGAAAATTCTATGTAAAAGAGGAACTACGTCGTATCAGATATTCACAACGGAAAAGAACTCTTGAATTTCCTGGGTATATATTGATAGAGTAACTTCTGGAGAATCTGGTACTAATGAGGCATATTAAAAGCAATACAAACTGAAGGAAATGGGGTTTATGTATTACAGTGAATAGATGGCAGGACTGATACACAGTGGTTTTGTACAATATGAAAACTTATACATACAAAAGATAAATTGTGAATAGCTATCATTGACTACGTCTTGAAGTAACCTACTTAATGCGTTTTAGTTATTATATGACAGAAGATGTATTGCATAAACTCAAAAATATCTGAAACGAAAATAGTGGAGGTTGTAAAGAGCAATTTCCTAAAATGACAGGAGGTATCTAAGAAGAATAAAATTATTTCTTCATTACTTTATGTGGCTAGACACTTTAAGGCATCCTGCACTGCAATCCATTTGCTTAAGCTCATCAAGTATGTCACGCGGTGTGCTCCCTTGTCTGTTTTTCACTCTCTTCATATTGTGATTATCAGATTTTCCGATACCTTTAACTCAACGTCATCAAAAATTTCAACTCTCATTCCCTGCGAAGAGCAATTATAAAGTACAAGTGCAGATTCTAAATATTTATCGAGTCACAAATATTAAGTTTATCTAAAATATTTCAATCTGAAATATTTTGTTTAAACTTCGATAATACAAATAATCACAAGTGACTCAGTTTTTAACAAATAACCAACAGAATTGAAACATTCGGCAGAAGCGTTAGTATTCACAAATTATAAGAAAAAATTGGTATTCGCACATTATATGAAAAAAAACAAAATGTAAATACTTAAATTAATTTTCTGAGTTTGAGATAATTTTCATGTATAGGTTTTGAACTGAAACGATATTGATTTTGTTTAAGATATTCTCTATAGAAGCAATTTATCTAGAAAAATACAAGTAAAATGAAACTTTTCTAATAATGACTACGAAAATCGATTGATCAAATGAGAGTAATTTTATATTATAGAAAACCCTTGAGATATAAATTTGAAGGTATCGTTTTATCAATACTAATACCTAGTACTAGTACGAATATTAATATTTACTGTTAATGCTAATACTTAGTGTAATAGTAATATGCATATGAACCACATTTCACTGCCTGTAATTTCAATTAAATGTGAACTGCCATCTCATTTGTCCTTGATTCACATCCTTTTCCTAACAATCCTTGTATAATGTTCTTTTCCTTTTCCATTCTACATTCAGGCTGCTCTTTTCACAGCAGTGCTCTCATTTTTCTCTTATCTATTCTCTGACACCCCCACTAACTTGTTCCTCTTTCTCATCATTCACCCAGCTCTTATGTAACCACCCACCCAGCGCATTAGTGGCAGTACTGCCCTGTTTCGGGTTAAACGATTATATATATATATATATAGGGCATAAAAACAAACTCATTGCAGCTACTCGTGTAGAAAGAGAACACTTATCAAAATGTATGTAAAACTGGATGAGTGTCGTAATGCGACTCAATACAAAAATAAATATATATATATATATATAGATAGATAGATTTATATATATATATATATGTAAATGTATATATATATATGTGTGTGTGTGTTTGTGTGTGTGTGTGTGTGTGTGTTTTCAATTTATTCTTCTTCGTATCGAGTCACTACATTAAACCCATCCAGTTTTACATACAGAAATTTCACTGGTGTGTTCAATGCATAGATCTTAAAGAGCGGGACAATCTAGTATATATATATATATATATATATATATATGTGTGTGTGTGTGTGTGTGTGTGTGTGTGTGTGTGTGTGTGTGTGTGTGTGTGTGTGTGTGTGTTGAATGCGTGGGTGTTGGGCATGTGTATGTGTTAAAAGGTTTCGTATTTTGTAATATTTTTATTGACATACTAAATGTGGTTCAGATTGCTGAACGTATTTTCTCCACAGACATTCGGTCGATACATTTGCTTACAAATGCTCTAGACCAATATAATTACTCTTTTGCAATCAATTATAGAACATAAACGACTTTCTATATATATCGTATTATTAAGAGTTGCTTTAGAATGGATATACTGAAATATGGAGCTCATACGAAATGATAGATAAAAACATGTGATCAACAATCCAAAACAATACTAAAAAAATTATATATATATATATATGTGTCTGTGTGTGTGTGTGTGTGTGTGTGTGTGTGTGTGTGTGTGTGTGTGTGTGTGTGTGTGTGTGTGTGTGTGTGTGTTTTTGTGCGTGCGTGCGTGCGCATGTGTGGTTGCGCACGTGTATGTATTTCACGTATACATGCAATTTTTAAAAATTATATTATCATATGTTTTAAGCCCGTCTCTGAATTTCATGCATTTCAGCAATCCCCGTGTGCTTATCATCATTATAAGCACCAGAGTATTACTGAAATTCATGAAACTCAGAGTCTTGCATAAAAGTCTTTGTCGGCCTCAGCAGACTTTTGATCAAGGCGAGAATAAAGCGTAGTGTCTTCAGCGGATATGCCTATTGGGGTCTTATTACATCGAGCAGATCGTTAATGTAGACAAGGAAAAGGATAGAACCTAGAATAGAGACTTGAGGGACACCTGCTTTGTGTGATAGTATTGGAAGGCATATCGATTCAATACTACCTTCATTGTCCGATCTGAGAGGAATTACCAGATTAGGTCAAACAATTGTCCAGTTATACCGTAGCCCAGTAGCTTGCATAGAAGAGCAGCATGCTAGACATTGTCAAACTCTTTGGAGATGTCTAGGGCAACAGTTTGGGCTTCGCCGTTCTTGTCAAGAGTCTAACACAGTGATGGTCGTGTGCATATCTGCAGTTGACCTGGAGAAGAAGAAACCATACTGTATGTCAGCGAAGAGACTGTGGGTTTTTAAATATTGTTCTACCTCGGCATTGATGATGACACTTCGAAGACTGCCAAAGACCGGTAGGAGGATGATATGGCGATATTTAGGAGTTTCAGAGTGTTCTCCGTTATTTTTATATATAGGAACCACAAAAGAGTATATCAAGCAGGCAGGAAAGCATTATATATATATATATATATATATATTATGTATCAAGGCAGCAGATAATTTTCTAAACATATATTGTTAAATATGACAGAAAATGAATGTCTAGTATGTTGTTTTCTTGAGCCATTATAAATATATTCTGGCATTAATTTCAGGTGAAAATAATACTGTCTAACCTTTGGATATTTTTTTTATATTGGTTCTAAGCTTTCGGCTTGCATCAGGTACTTATAATAAACCCACTACATATACTGGTTTTACTACAAACACGCTCTCCCGTAGGCTTACATGGCATTTTTCTGATTATAGTTCAATTAAACAAAATTTCTTAACAACCATGAATGCAATATTAGACAGATTTTAGTCGATAATACAATATTACACACCCATACACACAGTAAAAATAAAGTTCAGATATTGGAGGCTATCTACTTTAAATCAAAACAACTCACACTTAATATAATCACATTCAATCTGGTCACATCTCATTACATTACTTTTAAATATATGATTCTGTTAACAATTCTGTCTCTGAAGCGGAGTGACAACATAGAACCGCATTCAAAATTAAGAATTGCGTCTGCTATTCGGTGGCTGTTATCGTTGCATAGCAATATTTTATGTCACTGAAGATAAAATCGTCTTTGATGGTGGATGTATTTGTGTTAACGCCCCAGTAACCTCTCTGAAGATGGCTCATGTGAGCCAAAAGCTCGGTAACTGAATCCCACCTATTCACAGTTAGATTAACCAAAGGCAGATGACAATTCTACTCCTGCAGCTTCTTCTCTCGCACTTCCAGTTTGTGGAACTCGCTTCCATATTCTTGCTTTCCTGACGGCTGCAACCCCTAGGAATTTAAATGCAATATCAATACTCATCTCTTAACCACTTGACTCTAGTTCTTTCTTCACCACCCTGTATATCCTTTCCTGTCTCTCCCCCTTTGCAACTGTCATCACACCTGTATTCCCATCTTTCTCTTGCTCCTTTCTAACTGGTTCGTCTTTCTCTTCACTCTCTTCTACTGAATATTTTTACTCTTATGTAGCCCCCTACACATCAGTGGCGTTACTGCCTTGCTCGGTGTGATACGATTAAAAATAAAAAAATAAAAAATAAATAAAAAATATCCGAATGCTGAACAAATTTAGTCTTTTTTTTTAACTGAAATTAAAAACAAAATACGATGTTTAGAACGGCTCATGATTAAACATATAAGACATTCATTATCTGTTATTATATATGTACTCATACATATAGAATCTGTATAATTCTATTATATATATATATATATATATATATATATATATATATATATGGCGTTGTATGCTGAATGTCACACACACACACACACATACACAATCACAAACACACACACATGTAATCTAGTAAATTAACGGTATTCCACAGCATGGGAATATCGCCACATGATCACGTTTGATTTATTGCTCAATTTACAATAACTAATTTTACCGTTTATTAAACGCTCACGTAACCGGGATATTATGTAGATGCTCAGTTTTCAAAATTAGAATATACTTGATGGTCTTAGAACACATTCATCCATGATTGTATGATATTGGTGCGTATTTATTGGTATTGTTACACTTGAACAGCATTTCTGTTCTTTCATTTACTAATTCATTTGTTTGGGTATAACATAACAGCGAATTTTCCCTCCTGGCATAATCTGAATATTTTACGACCGTGGTATCAAAGTCTTTTCTATAATTCAGTTTTAAGTTCCTCATGCGGCTAGCAAGTTCTGTACAATTTTAAGGTTTTCCAGTTTAAATTTAGACATATGGTTATTCCATCTACATTTAAAGATATCTTTGGTAGATCTTAAATATGTTTTGCTTTAACCATTTACGTATATTTACTTTGTAAACAATCTCTTTTGTATTACAAAGTCCGTTAGTGGACATGTATTTTTGTCCCTAAATTTACGTTTTTTTTTTAATGCAAATTTTCTAAATTACTTATACTGATATAACTCAGTTTGCTGAAATTCTTACTAGAAACTACATTTAATGCAAATCTTTGTGCAAAGTTATTATCGATTACTTAAGAAAAATATTTGTCCTATTTTCTATTTTACTACTAAGTTAAATGGTGTTTTGAGCCAGATAAGTTGAGGCTTATATATATATATATATATATGAAAGAATAGTAGACTTTGAAAAACAGTAGCTACACTGGCATGTACGCATCGCTCATTCAATAATGAATTAGAGTACTCTGGCTATTGGGCGTGTATAATGATAATATACACGCAAAAAGTCTGCCTTCTTCTACCGAGCGCCCATAGCCCAGAGGTAGAATCGCCGACTGACGCCAATTCAGACGGGTTTCAATCCTGGGTTAAAAGCAATTGGAGTCTAACTGTACTGATGAGCTGTGATACAGCGAAACAGATCTGCTGTGGATGACTATATATATATTTTTGTCAGTAATTGGGCCCAGGAGAGACGAATTAGGTTGAAAAGCTACTTAATTCAAATTTACTTGTCTTGAAATTTATTTATAACTAGGTTAAAACAAAAATAATCTTTCTCTGTTCTGTAATTTATTTATATGCGCTTTTTTAATCATATATGGTCAATAAGAATCTTAGCTTACAAACAAAAAAATTGTCTTTACAATAGTACAGACAAAAAAGTAATCTAAATTTACAAATACATTTATGTCCATACTTGTATATGTAGATATTTAGAATTTGGTGATCTTTCCAGAAGATCTAGTATTCTATTTTTTGGGAAGTGGTTAGCTCTAAGATATTACACAATAATAAGATATTGTAAGGTTAAATAATAAATACAATTATTAAATATATTTCGATCTTTCGGATCTATGATGATAATATTAATATCAGTTGTAAATGCATGTATTTTGATAAGATTTTTTATACTTTTTTATTAATGCACAGTAACATGATTTAATGTGTTTTAACTCTTTTCTAGTGATATTAAGACTGATGTAAAGTCGAATAAAATGACTTAAATTTGATTTTGATTTTTTCAATATATATATATATATATATATATATATATATATATGTATTGACAAATGGCGTATAATCGAGAATGTATTTTCTTGAAACGACGTAACAAAAGATATGCCTATGTGTTCCGATAGCTTACGGGTAGAATCTCTAACTGATAACAAATCGGCTTAATATCGATACCGGCTCGTAGCTATCCCGTGTCTAGCCGTACTAATATAGAGACATAGGCTTGTATGTGGATGAATATATACATATAATTTCAAATATTACATTTGGGGAATATCTATTTCAACAGGTAACTAAGGCCCTGCATTGTTCAACCGCTGTCGGACGTTAAATGAAAATATTCTCGTATACCGGAAAAAAGGTGCTAAGGAAAAGAAAAAGGTAAGGAAGGCTGGCCATGAAAAGGCCAAGAAAAGGGAAGAGGGATAATAGTAGCCCACTTTTTTATGAGTGGAATGCAGCAATTTTTCTAGAGTTCAAAGGTAATATTTAGGAATAAAATTAAGGTTATCACGTGTCCAAAATTAAATTTTAACCGATATAAGAAATAATATAGGCTAAAATTATGAGGATTAAGTTGAAATAAAGGGAATAGTAAAATATTTTTGAGGGTGTTTAAAGCTACTATGATGACGACTTCTGCTAAATAATTTGATATGTGTTCAAGAAGTAAATATCCTAATTTTTTTGTACTAAGCACAGATTGTATTTTTCGCTCAGACTATTGGGCGTATGTACTGAGCCTATTAATTTACAATCTGTTTGTAGGTTTACGCTTTCTTTCTTCAGTTCCTAGCATTCTCGGGAAAGGGTTATCTGAAATATATATATATATATATATATATATATATATATATATATATATATATATATATACACTGAGTAATTGGAGCATTCACTTTTCAAACTTGGGACACCGATTCGAATCTCACCATCACAGAGTATCTTCTTGATTCTCCTATATTTAACTTGTTGCAATCAAATTCGAATATCGGTATAAATACATGTAACTTTTTATTTTATTTTATAGGAACAAAAGCATATGCAAAGGCTAATCCCGTGAAAAAATAATAAATAATTCAAGGTTTATTTGATTCATAATAATCTTGAAAATCAATATGTATTCAAGGATGATCGTTGTGTTTTAAAGACAGACATACTTACCTTAATCCTTGGGAACGATATTCAATCAAAGTACCCACAGAAGCAAAGAGATAAGTGTTTAGTTACCATTATATACAAAAACAAAGAATTTAATTAAAACAATGAAATTAAACGTACGGCCTTGCTTCTTTGAATGTGTGCTCTTACGCTAAGTGAAAACTGGAGTGTATATAGAAATAATATTACGTGTTCTTTTACAGAATGTACGACTTCATTTAACAGGAGAAAAAAAGCAGTGATTATACCTGATGCGCTTTTTTTTTTGAAAATCAGGACAAATGTGCGTGATGGGGAAATATTCGATTTCAATCATTATTCTCTTAATTATTGTTCTCTCTCCTTAATAATAAATTTGTATTGTATTTTCTAATACTCAGTAACCACTTGCTTGTCAGGGGATTGCTATATGTGAAATGATTAAAACAGTATAGCACGGTAGGCGAATATTAATACACTGCTTAAAAATAAATTAAGCGTCTGCTTAAATATGGCTATCCATTAAAAACAACGGCTAAAATGTTAAAAGTTAATATATACTTTTTAATAAATATCAGAAAAATTTTTTCTATATTAATATTCGCGTTTCTTTTATACAATATTTTATGCGTGTAAATGCGGGTGTGTTTGATCATTTGAAGTAGCGCTAATAGCTACTTTTTGTATTGACATTTCAATGAAGGTGACATTAAGACGAATCGCCGCCATTTTAATGATAATCCCTTTCCCCACCAAAAATAAAAAAGAAGGCCGGCGTAGAGGCGGAGCTAATGTGCTGGTGGGGCAACTGTCAAATGTTTTAATCGGATTAGAATTATAGGAGACTCCGCCCTACGGATTAATTATTCGTGGGCGGAGACATTTTGTAGGCAGGGCTTACCTTGAACAGGGTAAATCCATATTTGTAATAATCCAGTAAATAGGTAATCCAAATAAATCCATGACAGAAACAAATCCAGTGAGTATATTTGGCGCACGTCCTGTAATTGAAATAAAATGAGGGGAGGATTAGATTAAATCGATTATAATTGAATTAAATTTAATTTAACATTTATGAATTAAATTCATTTAATGCGCTCTAGTTGATCTTCCTAAAAGAATTGTAAACAAATACCATATTAAACATTTGTGACAAAATACAGAAAAAGAACATTTATAAAAGTGTATATTTCAAGAAGTATTTACATATGGGTTAGAAAAGGTTGCAGCCTATGAACCCCATAACCAGATATTACTTGTGAGACACACTAGTTTTAGTATGTTAAAGATAAAAATAATGAAGATATAAAAACAGGGAAGATTTGTTTATTTTCAGATTTCATGGTCTTGTTGAATTAATTTGAAATCAATTAAAGTATCTGGGCCCGTCTAGTTAAAGCGGATCATCAAAAAAAAAGTGATTTATGTTTTACACTAAAAAAATAGTCAACATATAAAATATTTATTTTATAGACAATAGGCGATGGTTCGAATTTTTAATGAAGCTCAAGGGAATCTGGAAGTCTAAATTCAGTCCTGATGTCAAAGTTTGTCTTTTTATTTTACACAAGTGATGTTTTTTTTTTTTTATCATAACACCCCAAGCAAGGCGATAACGCCACTGATGCACAGGGGGCTACGTAAGAGTACAAAGATTGGAAAAGAGAAAGCCTGAAATCGCACCCTAAACAGGAAACAAGGGATGAACCTCTTCACCTGTTCAATAGACGTAGGTGGAGTGTAAACCGGGCGATAGTTTAGTCTATCTACTCCAATTGAAAAAAATAAATAAAATAAAAGAATGAAAAGATAGGAAAAGAGAAAGAGAAAACTGGAAAACGCATACTAAACAGGAAACAAGGGATGAGCCTCTTCACCTGTTCAATAGACGTGGGTGGTGTGTGAACCGGTCGATGTATTTTGTTATTAGTGTTATAGAGGAAATATTGTGGTGAGAGCCGAATATCGAATTTCAGAAATGAGGTTCAAATACAGAGTAATTTAAAAAAAAATGAGAGCACATGATTAAATATTTGAAAACTATTGTCATTACAAATTCTTATAAGCTACTTGAGAATATATATATATATATTAAAAATAAAAATAGGGATGCTGCAATAAACAAACGGATCTTGATATGCAAAATCACAAATTTATTTATCTCAAGAGAGACAATTTTGTATACAAAACAAGTGTAGCGACACACATATTATTGACACTTAAAATATCATTCATAAAACAAGTAATATTAATAAAAATAACAGCAATAAATCTGCACTTTAAACAAAACGTTTACGGTTTCACCACATTATTCTTAGGACACGCAGTCACACACACACACACGCAGTCACGAACACACACATGTGAGACAAAAATTTATGCGACAAGGGAGATAATTAATCAAATCAAAATAAATAAACAAAACACTGATTTCCTTTTGCATTATCATACTATAATTACATATATAAGAAAATAGTCAAGGGAGATAATAAAAGAGTAAATAATATTGTTTATTTTTTAGATAAGAATAATAAAATCACATTACATTGCAATTTCATCAAGGGAGATAATAAAAATTTGTATGCATAAATATAAACTTGTAATGATAACAGAATCACATTGAAATGCAAATTCATAAAGGGAGATAATCAAAGTGCAATAGTAAGGCATTGCTTCATTTTACATGAAGTAATAAAATCACATTAAAGACAAAGTTTCATAAAGGGAGATAATAAATTGTAAAATAAAATGATCGTGTTTATTTTTTTTTCCTTTTTTTAAAATTAATATGGAATGATACAAGGGAGATAATAAGATCATAATTAGTGAAAATATTTTAATTATTTTTTTTTTACACCAGAAAAAGCGTTTTTGAAATTAAATATTGCTACACGGGTGTTTTTAAATTGTGAATAAATATCATACAATATATCCTCGCACAGACAACGCAAATATAATCAAATACAGTGAACTGAAATTTTAAAGTTGCTGAAAGAAATGCCTATTTTTAAATGAAAAACAATCCAGAGGTTTTTCTTACACACAATAATTATTTTTAATAAGTACCATTATTGCTTGCAATATGATTAACAATTAACAATTAACATCTTTAGAACATAGCAAAAAGTAAAGCATATTCTTATATATATATGTATATATACTTTCAGAGCAAAATTAAACTAAATGAAGAAAATGAATCAACATTATTTTGAAAGATAATATCTACAAAAACGTTATATTTATTTTCTGCTTAATTAACTGTCGAATGATTTATTGATACTCGGATTTTACAATGTCATACCTTATTTCACTTGTTAGATATATGAATTACAAAATAAAAAAAATATCCGTGTAATGTATTTTGCCAACGAAAATAATAAAATCGGACTAAATATTTATTTGATAGAATTATATATATATCTTTTGAAACGGGAGGAAAAAGATCCCGGAGCTATAACGTTATATATAAAGAGAAAACGCTCAAGAGGTCGAGTTTTACTTTACATTTGTTACTTTCTAAGTGATAATTTTATTGAGCCTTTTAAAATGTTCTAGCCATCTTTTCTTTTTAGATATTTTTACTGAACTATAGAAATTTGTATCTTATATTTTCCCATAATATCGATTTCATTTACTTATTCAGATGATAATAACATCTGCCAACGTTACAGCTCATTTCTGACATCTTTCAATTATAATACGCGAAATATGAACGGATTTTATTAAAAATAAGAAGACGCAATGTTTGTAATTTATTTAATCTGTCATGTCTAAAAATGATTTACTGCCTAAATGCACACACACACACACACACACACACACACACACACACACACATATATATATATGACCTAAAAAGAGATATCCTTCAGCGGGTAAATACACCAATACTGTAAGAAAAGGTCTAACCAATAAAAGACGCCATCAAGATTGAACCAAACAAATAAGATGCAATTAATAGTATGCCTATTCAATACAAAATAATTAAACGTGCATCTACTCATGCGTAAATTAATTGTAATAAATGAAGTATTTAAAAGAAATCAAACACTTACACAATAAATATAAAACTAAATTAAAATTAAAATAGAATCAACCAATCGCAAGCGGTAACCCTCCCAGAATATATTGTATTTGCACCAGGATCCTTATAAGTATGAATCGGAAGCGGGACTCAGCAATATAAAAAAGACCCAAGAAGTGTGTTCTCATAAAACTTCGATGTCGGTATGAAGCTGCTCAGTTAAAATAACAAATTATTTGCACCAAAACTATCAACGCTTTACACCACCCCACAAAAAAAAACACTCACTCTTATTTCTCTTTCTCTCTCTCTCTCTCTCTCTATATATATATATATATATATATATATATATATATATATATATATATATATCCGAGTGAATACAGAACGAAGCAAGAATTCTTACAACGTCCAAAACATTAATTTAAAACTGTGCTCGATATATAATATATAGAGCTGCGAATATTTATTATAAATTATATTTTAGAACATGTACATAATTATTCTATATATATCCACGACAAAAGTACGTTTGTTTCGATATTGCATCTTCAATGTCTCATCAGGTGGTATGTAAGTTAATTGAAAGCTTCTTTCCTTATATTTGGTCAGTTTAGTTAGATGTGTTAATGGGGGTAGTGATAAGGGAGTGTGTCTCTGACCGTTGGAACTTTGGAGAGGGTTAAGTTAATGTGGTTGATTAATGAGAGTCTTTGACCTCTAGACAGATTTAGCGTTGTAAGTTTTTTATCGTTTGGATTTTTTAGAGTAGCCTGTCGTGGGGATGGGTTTGGAACCGGATATTGTTATTTAAGCAGAGTCTTTATAATTAATGTAAATTAGTGGATGTAATCTTAACTTTGGATTTAGGAAATATATTTTTTCTATTAAGTTTTAATTTTTAATTATTAATTAGATCATAGATTAGAGATCGTTTTTACTATTAAATTTTAAATTTTAAATTTCTATTCTTACATTTAGTCACTAGTGTATGTGTTTGAGGCGTGGTTTTTTTTTTAGTGGTAGGGGAACCAGTACAGCTGATTGACCTTTAGAATTTTGTATGTGGGCAGTAAGTATGTTGGAATAATGAATGTCTTTGAATTCTGGACATGTTTACCATTAGTAGCTAGATGTAAGTTTTATTTGTATATATTTTCTTACCAGATTTTATCCTCTGGGATTTCCTAGAGGATCTGGAAGTAAGGTTTTTGTAAAAAATCTAAATTTGTATATTTAATCATAATTTTGCATTAAGGGAGTCGATTTTTTCAATTCAATTTTAAATCTTAATTAGATCACAGTTTGGAAACCGATTTTTTCTATTAAATTTCATATTGTAATTATATTACTTTTTGTGGTAAAATTTAATGTAGGAGGTGAATTTTAATGTTAGGGTTATTTAGGTACTAGATAAATGCAGGTAATAAGTGCGTAATAAGTAGAATTTTATATAGGTAATAGTTTAAGTTTTATGTGCATTAAGAGCGGTATATATAATTAATCGAATTATGGCTATTAAACCTTACTTTATCATTTAGTAAATCGATTTCTTCTAGGAAATTCTTAATTTAATTTAATTATGAATATTAAACCTTACTTTAGAATTTAGTAATTCGATATTTCTACAGAATTTTATATATATATATATATATATATATATATATATATATATATATATATATATAAGGGGTCCTAGATCTGGGTATTGTAGTATTTTTTAGCATGATTTTAGTGTTAGATCTCTAAGGTGCTTGTAGTTTACTGTGGTTTCATGCCTCTGGTTTAAAAGCTTGTTACTGTTCATATATTTAAGGATTTCGATTTTTTTTTGAAGGCAGAGGAAACATGCTTTCTTTGTAGATCTAGCTGTTCTTACTTGTTTAAGGATTTTCCATTTAAATGGATAACTCCTTAAACAAGCAAGAACAAAAACTAAAACCGAAGCAAAAACTAAAATAAAAGAGCTGAAAAAATAGACATGCAGGCAGATAAACAGACACACACACAAACATCTTGCTTTATATATATATATATATATATATATATATATATATATATATATATATTATCGATGTTCTGCAGTATTGTAAGAACTGCAACCTTGAAACATCTGAATAACGTTTCTTATGTCTTTGTCTATCAGTGTATCAAATTTGATTAAAATCGGACCACTCCTTCTATAACCCGATTTTTTCGATTATCGATTTTCGATATTAATCTATTGATGTACCATAGATTAATATCGAAAATCGATAATCGAGCTAACCTAGCTAAGAAGACTCGCAGATACTTAGAGAACAACTGTGTGAATTTTCAAGAAAATCGTTTCAGCCGTTTCGGAGTCTATAGGTAACGCACGCGCGCACACACACACACACACACACACACACACACACACACACACACACACAAAATTCCATTTATAAATAAGTTTGGATTAGATAGTCTCATATAATTTTAATTGATATTTGAAATAGTTTTTCGCGCTATATTTAATATTACTTCACTATATAAATATATGTGTGCGTGTATATGTTCATGCGCGTGACGTTACAAGATTTATTGAAGCTTGTGTATATGTTAGATTAATTGATTTTTTAAAACGAATGATTGTGTGACCACGTAGGAATTGATTACGGTTTGCACAGTGGTTAGCAACAGAAATGTTTGTAAATAACTCGGAACATTGACAATTAAATAATTGAGTATCTATCATTAGTATAACGACACACGCACGCATAGGCACAAGCACACACATACACACACATACACACACACACGCGCGGGAGCACACACGTACATATACCAACCTACATTAACAGATAGAAACATTAACACGGGGCGGGAACACACACACACAAATATGTATAGATATGTAGAAATATTGAAGGGTCGGTCAAACACACACATGCACAAATACAGATATATGTGTATAGCTAGATAGAGAGATAGATAGATAGATAGATAGATAGATAGATAGATAGATAGATAGATAGATAGATTTAAGGCTTTATCAAACACAGACGCGAATACATCCATACCCACACACACAAGCACACACACACACACACACACACACACACACACACACACACACACACACACACACACACACACACACATATATATATATATTAATAAATAAACATATTATCCTACGTCACTGGTATGACACGGAATTACATACACTACGCAATCATCAGTTGCATATTAGCAATATAATAAAACCTTTGTATTATGAAACGGATGATTGTGCTGTGCATGAATCTTATATTTGTGTCACTGACATAGGATAATATGTATATTTATTAGTACATAATTAATAGTTCTGTTGATACTACATTGAATACTGTGTTATTAACACCTGAAAAATATTTCTATATATGCGTGTATACTAGAATGTATTCCCATATCTATATTTATAAATTCACTCAAGCATAAACAAACACGCACGCGCACACACATACACACACTCATATATAGTATAAGTTGTTTGCATAGTCATTGTTATACAGTTTGTAAGTAGTGTTATTTATTTGTTTTTGTTTGATATATATGTATGTGTGTGGAGGGGAGTGTGCGTAAATCAGCCAGTTATGTTACCATGGATACGACCTTTTCGATTTCACTAGACGATTTCTATTACTTAATCGGCTTGTATTCCCAACTCAAATATTCTACATGTTAAATATTCATTTTTACTTGCATTGAGCAGTTTCTAATGCAATTGTATTTGTGCGGCAGTCTCTTTTATGCAGATTTCATTACAATTGACAGATAACGTATTATGGTCTAGATTTTTATGTAATTTTTTATGTTTAATTTTCTTCACAGAAAATAAATTATTTAAAAAATTGTCCAAATGTTTTTGTTTTCTTTTTCTGAGCTCATTCGGCTATACATTTAACCATTATCAATTATATATTTTATTTTACCTGAAACTGTATATATGTAGCGTCATTTATATTTGTAGAGTCATGTTTATGGTTTATGTTCCGAAGATGTTAAGCACGTTGTTTGCGTGTTCGTTGTGCTGGGCATTTTCTTTTTTATTGATAATTATGATATATATATATATATATGATCTTGATAAATAAATTGATAGAACGCTACATAGACTGACATCTAAAATATATTTTTTCTAGCATATTTAAAGATGGCGAATTTAAATCTGAATTTTTAAATGTACACGTTTGTAACAAATTTATTCGCAAGGTCAAAAACAGAACATAAAAATCTAATGTTTGGCCAATTGTCAAAACTTAGTAGTTATTGGAACAGAAAATTTCAACATCCCATAACCATGTTGACTATGTTCCTAGCAACAACAGCCAATAATTATCTAGATGTTTTAAATATTTATGGCTTCGTTGCAACTTCTATCGAATAAATGCAGACAAGCTTTCATTTTATCTTTTAAATATAAACATAAGATGACATACGCGTTTTTGGGAGAGATTTATTTTTATATTTATATTGGAGGAGATTTAAATCTTGTATTACATCTGTGAAACAAAGTAAACATTAAGCATACTGATAAAATTAAGGAATAATACAGGCACCAACCATATATATATATAAGAACAATTAAGACAGACGCGTTATTTCATGGTAATTCGGAAGTATGGGCCTATTTCAGGCGAGCCATCTTTAGCTTCCGTCTTTATTCAACGATGGATTCTACATGAATGGGATTCACAACGACCTAATCCGGTGAATAAAAAAATAAAGAACAAAATAAAAAAATATAAAATGTTAAGAATATAACTGTCTCTCCTCTAAAAAAGAAAATAAGAACAATCCATCCGTTTGTCGAACCCACAGACATTCCTACATAATCATCTGTCAGTGTCGACGAAAGTTCGAGGGAAACGGGTGGGTCAGACGAGAAAGAGGGAGTGATAGAGAAAATTTACATCCTTAATTTAAAGGAACCTCATTATTCTATTTGGATTTATTTGTTTTAACTTGTATTTTTTTCTCTTTAAAGATGTACACCTAGTGATCAGTGTCAGAGAAAGTTCGAGGGTAGCGGGTGGGTCAGACGAGAAAGAGGGAGTGATAGAGAAAAGAGAAGAAAGGAAAGGAAGGAGGGAGGGAGAAATAGAGCAAAAAATTGGATGTTTTTGTAAATCCATTGGTAATATTTTATTACGCCTCCTTCTTATACACCGCTCATCAAACATTAAGTCTGATGAGCGGTCTTTAAGAGAGCCGCAAAATAAAATATTACCAATGGATTTATAAAAACATCCAATTTATTTTCATTATTATTATACTCTTTTAAATTATAACATTGATTTCTCATTGGATTTAATCCTCTGTGGAATTTACCTTGTCAAGTAACAACTATTTTACATATATACATATATATATAGAGAGAGAGAGAGAGGGGGAGAGAGAAAGAGAGAGAGAAAGATAGAAAAATTAGACAGATAGATGAAAATTATACTCAGATAAAAAATGTCAATATAAGCAGAATGTAACAGAAATTAAATATATATATATATATATATATATATATGTGTGTGTGTGTGTGTGTGTGTGTGTGTGTCTTTCTGAATGTTTGGCGTGCATGTGTGTTTGTGTTTGTGTGTGTACGCACGTTATATCTCTATTCATACACACGAAAATAACCGTTCAAATAATACAATAGGTTACCAACAAGTCAATATAATAGGCGACACACATTGCATCACTGACTTGACGATATAAAGTGTCACGCAAGAACGCAATGAACGTTGCCTGACTGTCGCCCGTTAGTGTTTATTTCAATATCCATATTTTTATTTGCATACGCTCTATCCCCGACATGGAGCAGTTAAAGCTGTAAATATAGCAAACGTTAAACCTATATTTTATTGTATATATATATATATATATATATATAGAGAGAGAGAGAGAGAGAGAGAGAGAGAGAGATAGATAGATAGGGAGATTGAGAGAGTGAAAGAGAGTGAGACAGACAGACAAAAATAAAACAAACAGAATGATTTTATTGACGGTGAGAACAGACCAATATTTAAGTGGGTTCTTCCTGTCTATCAAACCCTCTCCCTCGACTAGAAACGTCTCAGAAAAAGAGACAATTTTACCTCAATGGCTAAACGAGAATATGTGACAATCGCAAGGTGCTGATTTTACAGTGCATATGTTTTTCTTTCAGTATAAATAAGACAAGTTCAGGCAGCGTGACGGAATAATGGATTATCAGGCATTATATAGTTTATTGTCATTTTTTTTAACTTTATGCGTATTTTCATTTAGATAAAATTATTTTACATTAAAGCGAGTTCCGTACATAGATAGAAATATCACGAGATAGATAGAAGACCTTTCTTTTTTAAAGACGAATGTGGTCGGAAAATATTTTAAATTAAGGATACCCATATGAGAATATGGTTTTGAGATTAAAATTATACGTTTTTTATGACGTTGTAATTTTCAATACTCGATTAGTTTAGTTGTAAAAAAATAGGAAATGCCACACCATTCGGAATTGATATTATAGTGAATTTATAATTAGAAAAAAAACTTAGATATTAGAGTCCAAGCGTGTCTTAAATATATATTTTAATACATTTAAAGCAAAACTAGATATATTGACCAAAATTACACAAATATATGTTGAAATACAAAAGAGTAAATTTATTCAACGAAATAGCCATAGAGACAACTTCAGAACCTCCTTCATCTTTTTTGGACGGTCACTTTGTTTAAGCAGGTGAATGCTGCTATAACCTTTGCATTTAGGTAAATGCTGCTATAATTCTTGCAATTTAGTTCATTTTTAGTGATACAATGAATTATTTTGGCATCTTGCTCAAATAGACCCTACTCATAATAATTATGGGGCTGCAGTCTGGGGATGTATTTGACCACATATAAGCGGCGATGTGGTCGCGGAATTCACCTGATGTACATAACTGGATTCTTCTGTTTGTGTGGCATGGTGCTGAGACCTATTGCTAGAGGTAGGTTTTCCAGCAGCCATCCTCTTGTTCAATTTCATCACCATCTATTCTACTCACTTGGTGCAAGCGTCTGTGAGGATTCAGAGGCCCTTTTGGGAAATGAATGGAGGCATAACATTATCGACACCATTTGTTATCACTCCAAACACATTTGTAATCAACATTAAACTTATCTAAATCTTGCAGCACTCTCTACAGATTGACACCAAAACATCTTGTGATGTTCGTATTGAAGCTTTCCACACGAATTCCGATCAGTTATGCATACCATTCCCAAAATAATGCTCTTTTTCCCAATATCTGCAATTTGCGTTGCAAATCTTTTTTTTTTTTTTTTTGGCTTCAAGAACAACTGTTATTATTACGGGAAAGAAAAATATTCGTCATTCATTTAATGAATCGTGACGATATATATATATATATATATATATATATATATATATATATATATATAAAATAAAAAAGTATGCTGAAACTCAGATTTGTACTACCGTTGAACTGGGATAAAAGCTTATCGATAATACACACACGCACAAACGCACACGCTCGCACACACACAAACACACGCACAAAACGCACACGCTCGCACACACACAAACACACGCACAAAACGCACACGCTCGCACACACACAAACACACGCACAAAACGCACACGCTCGCACACACATATTTATATAGGTAGAGTGAGAGAGTGGTATATACTGATTTTGCCTATTCATAAAAAACATTGAGATTGTCATATAAATACGTACATTAAGCTCTTTCTGTTTTGATTAAAGGATGTAATAACGTCAACATAAAAGTGTAATATATTTTCACGTATTTATATGTAAAATCTATACTACATCTGTAATATACCTGTTAATCACAGAAAAATAACGCACTATATCCTTAATAAATCTTTATGGATTATTTTAATATCAGCCATCAGTAAATCAAAGATCATCTTCCTTTTTTGTTTGTATGTATATTTATGTTTGTTTTCAATTCTTTTATCCTTGCCATAAGTCAAGTAACATACACATTATTTTGAAGTAAAATTTAATGCATTTTTTCATTATTCACAATATTATATTTTCATTATTTATTTATTTATATTTTCAATAAAAATATATTTAATTTGCAATGTATTACAGAAAAAGTCACTCGCCTGATGATACTGTGCGAATTACTTGTGACGTTATCTATTTCGATTGGTCATTAAATATATGCTGTTTAGCAGCTGAGTGGCTTTAAAGATTAAGATTTAAATCTTATCTTTATAGCGGTCACAGAATGCTGAAGCAGATTAACATCAAACTTCATTTACCTGGTCAACTGCCCATCGCTTAAAATAGTTTTTCTTAATCTCTTTCTCTTCTCCTTAGAAACCGCATGATATTTATAAAATTTAATGATAGAAATTAAATTTATTTTTTTTAAAATCTCATCACCCCAAGCGAGGCGGTAACGCCACTGATGTGCAGGGGGCTACATAAGAGTGAAGAGATTGGAAAAGAGAGAAACGGAAGCCACATCCTAAACAGGGAACAGGGTATGAGCCTCTTCACCTGTTCAGTAGATGGGGGTAGAGTGTGAACCGGGCGATAGTTTAGTCTATCTACTCCAATTGAAAAAAAAGTGAGAAGATTAGAAAAGAGAAAACCGGAAACTGGATCCTAAAGAGGAAAAAAGGGATGAGCCTCTTCACCTGATCAATAGATGTGGGTGGAGTGTGAACCGGGCAATAGTTTAGTTTGTCTAGTCCAATTAAAGCAAACAAAAAAAAGAAAGTGAGAAGATTGGAAAAGAGAAAACCGGAAACCGCATCCTAAACAGGAAACAAGGGATGAGCCTCTTCACCTGTTCAATAGATGTGGGTGGAGTGTGAACCGGGCGATAGTTTAGTCTATCTACTCCAATCAGTACCACCGAAAAAGCTTCACACATTCCCTCCATTTATTTTCAATACCCTCCTTTATTAATAGTTCGGCGTCAATATCACCTTTGCTATATAACATTTTTAATATATTATGAGATTTGACATTGTCCGAGAAATATTTGAAGTATCCCCTATTTGAATTTCGATTTTATTTATATGATCATTCTATGTGCCTAATTTTGAAGCAGTCCTTCCTCTTTTATGTGCCCTGTCCTTTCAGAACGTAGGTCATCATGGCTTTCCACATCTACCTATCTCTGGTGGCTCTTAGCAAGCTTTCTCCTTTTGCATCATGCAACCCTCGTTCCGTCATCCACCTGATCATGTCGTTGAAATATGTTATTCACTGCTTTTATAGTCTCTTTTCCCCTCTATATGGCCTGTTAATATCAGGTTCTCCAAGACCTTTTACCTCATTGCATGTCCCAGGAACTTCAGCTGTCTTTGTCTAATGCTCAGTATTAATTTCCTTTTCGTTTCTATCCTTTCCAAAATTTTCATTGCTCACATGCTCCATCATATGGGCAGCATCCTTATGTAGAACCACATTTCAGTTTCTTGAAGTTTTTCCTTCATCTTCGAAGATATCGTCCAACATTCACTGCCCTGTTTCTTTGCGTCTTGACTAAAAATGTCATGGAAGTTCTCTAATAAACATTGAAAAAAGCTTTGCCTTTGTGAAATTACAGCAAATGAAAGACAATTTTCCAACATTTCGTCTACTAGAAACGAAAGGCTTTCCTTTAATCTTGGAGACGTTATCTTTTTGCTTGTTAGGACTAACTTAAAAAAGAAAAAGAAAAAATTTCGTTTTATTCATGAACAATATTTTTTAATGTTTCGAGTTTTGGAGCAGTTACTTTAATAAACTTCATCAAAACGAGGGAGTTCTGCTTTTTTAACTTAATCCAAAGTAATCATGTTCAATAGCATTATACATTATTAGCACACTAATGATATCAACTATTATAAACTCACTTCTTTTTCGGCATCAATAACAGTTTCTACAAATAATGTTTTATCGAATAAATGTGAATCTTCACCTAGATATATACTAGTTTGTATTGCGTCAGTAACCGTAACCATTTTTTATCCCAAAGATTTTCCTATGTTTCTTTCTGGAAAAAAATGTCATTTTATAGTTTGATCCATATTAACTTCAACTGTTATTTGATTAAAAATATGATATAAAAACAATCAATTCAAGAGAAAAAACTGCTCAATTTAACACCTTCAAATTTTTTCATTGCTATTTATATTATAAATAATCAAGAGTAATCGTCCAGACATTGTGATGCAAAAAAGAATGTCGTTTTATGGTGAAATTGCTGTGGCTGCAGGTTGTAATTTATCTTTAGATATCTTCAAAGACCCTTTAAATACAAGAATCCTGAAATGGAAATCTCCAAAAATGCATTACACAAGGATATGAATGATTCTAGTGTTTGTTTAATCCATCTGTTTAATAAAAAACATCTTACATACTCTTTGAAGTGATTCCCTGTTGCTCATTCCTTAATGAAATAAAAAAATATTGTTCTCCCATATACAGTTTTCACATTACGATAAGATTTATCATGTAAATCTTGTGTGATCTCCGTTTTTTAAATGATCAGTGGAAAATTTCATAAAATAATTTATGTAATTAGGGCTCTGTTTGTGATCCTGATGGAAATGTATATAGAACACTGATGAACAGATAAACTGATAGTACCTATGTAATAATAAGCAGTCAAACAAGTTATCGTGACTTGTTACAGTTTTCTTTGAATTGGAATTTATTTATTCTTGATTTAATTTGCTCCACGCGAGTATTCTTCGTCATAACTGTGATTGAACTCAATACACTGGTCCCAGTGGAACGTAAAAGAAATGTTTCATTAACGCAAACGAAACATTTGTCTAAAATTTTTATTCGTTAAGCGTTTGTTCTCAAATTTATATCCTTCACTTTTAATTTATTTCCTTTCTCACATAATAACTCAGTTACTTTCGGAACTGCTTTTTCCAAAATTAGCTTCAATGGTTTCTGAACATCATTTGCATAATTTTCATTCTCAATTTGACATTGTGAAAGCTTTTCCTCTCTTGACATTTCGTCACATAAACGAGATCTCTGCAGCTGCCGAAATCAAGCTTTGTTTGAATAGTAAACATTGCAGGAATAATAATTTTCTAAATCTAATTAGAAATATTTATTTAGCATTTAGTTCATTAGAATTTCTATTTACTTTTACATATTTGATTATAATTATAAGAGTCATTGCCGGTGACAGGGCTCCTTTATGACTTTGCTGTCCTCAGGGATTCTTTCACAAATTTAGAACGGTTAAATCATCAATCTCCGTCAGTTAAAATCAGTCAGGCAATACAAATCATTTTTTGAAACTCTACATTCAGTGTCTTATTGTTCTTGCATTGGGTAAAAATTCAGCAAAAAATGTCTTGTTCAGAATGTTTAATTTCTAAATTAGTTTTTTGTGTTGCTTCTTATCAAATATTTCATTGTTTGCAGTACAAAATTTACGCTAACAGCCGTAACTATCTTCCAAATTAACTAAAATTTTGACATGTTTAATATTTCATCCCTTGTTTTCTACATTTATCATCTTGTAAAATCTCAGAAAACAGAGTACAGAATTTTTAATAAGTAGCTGTCTTACTATAATTGAATTTGAAAATTCATTAAAGTTATGAAATATAATTGCAAGTTTAATATTAATAACTATCAGCATATGTCTAGTGACATATATACTGTTATGGTCGTGCCGATAAATAAGAATATATAGCCCATTTGAAAAAGAATACGAAACTTAATATCGTTTATTTAATATTAAAATTAATTCAATTTCTGACGACGCTAATGTTTGACAGTGTGCGTAGCTCAAGTTCTCTCGTTCGAAATATGGCAATTCCATTATTGTCTGTGATAAATGAGTATGACTGCCTGCTTCTTACTGCGTATATGGATATATATATATATATATATATATATATATATATATATATATATATATATATATATATATGTATATATATATAGTTGTGTGTTAGTGTGTGTGTGTTTCTATATAACGCTGAGCTTTCCCACACTTGCAAACCAAACTGTACCTGGGAGATGATCTCATTTCAACCCTGCATCTTGGATCTTAGATGTCATACTGAGTTCAAAGAATATATTACTTTTCGCGAGTTGACATATACTACTAATTTCTTTTCCATGATATTATCTTGCTTAATTAAAGGGACTATTTCACATGTTCAGTTTTAAGTCAATCTTTAAAGAAATTACATTTCCTATCTAATTTAATTCATTTATTTTTGTGATATTTATGAAATATCATTTGTTGCTTGATTTTGTAATTGAATAGTATATTTATTAAAATTATATTGTTTTCTCGGCTTATAGTGATAATGCCATCAACATGATGGTCATATATACAAATAGAAGTTAACATTATTGGTATTTATGCCTATATTTTGAAAACCGAACGCATAACCTCACTGGATTGTATCATATAATAATGTAATGAAATAATATTGAATGTGCATGAAATATTTTTTTTTAAATATTTAAAACTCATGAATTTTTTTTTAATTATTAAATAAAACTTAGTCATTTTTCGTCTTGTAGTTAATGGTATTCTGAGAATCTTTCATCAGGAGGACCGCTGCATATTACACCATAACCATTCACAGGTAGGGATTGGGTGTCAAGTGTGACTGGGTGCTCTGCGCTGTGATTTCTGCCCCTCGCCATTTTAGCAACATTCCTATCTACCTACATTTATATTGGTTTGAAAGTAAACCATGCACAACTGATTAATTTAGGATGAAAACAATTCGCGGATGTTAGTAATTTGCTATTTTTTTGTTCGAACAAATTGGGGAAATTTTTTTGCATAATCTAAATCTCGAAAAAGAATTTTATAAAATTACTTATTTTTATTCATAATGTTGATTATGGGCAAATACTTAAACATCTGAACATAAAAAAACCTCAAGTAGATGTTAGAATTTGCTGTAAAACCTCGTAAAATTTAATATTATTTTATGAAATGTACTAACTTAGGATTTAGATATATTGCATTTATCATCAATTGTTCTTGTTGAATTGTTAACCTACATTGCATATGATCTATTCTGTCAGTCAGTTAAGTGCCACATGTGATACATGCTTTGGCGATCATGTTTCGAAAGAGACATGCTGATTGGACAGAAGATTATTCCGCAGTATGTTACCATTATTTTCTGCGATAGACTAGTTGCCAATCAAGGTTATAGAAACCAACCGGGAGCGAAAAGACGAATTAATACCTTTCCGAAGGGTATTTTGCATAAGTGAATGCTAAGAATTCAACTGGAATTCGAACCGGGATCCCCGATTTCTCGTCCCCATCCGATATCCACTGCACAACAACGCACATGATCTATTATTGTGCTTAATTAATTTACAAAAAGTTTTTATTTTATATGAATATTACTTTATGAAAATTGTGATGTAGCCCCATATATGTAGGCGGAGCCCCATATCATATATATATAACATAAATAACGTGTGTGTGTGTGTGTGTGTGTGTGTGTGTGTGTGTGTGTGTGTGTGTGTGTGTGTGTGTGTGTGTGTGTTGATAAGGTTCCAAATTTTTAAATCAACGGAGTTTCATTTATTGTGTTTATGGAATAGATTTAAGCATCATATAGCTAAATGGCCTTACAGTTCAAAAATAGTTTCTCACGTGAGAATTTAGATGTTGTTTGAATATATGTAAATAATCCTCTCTATACTTGAAATATCATTCAATTTTTGGGGGGCTGTTTTTTAGAAACAGTAGTGTAAGTGGTCTTGAAGCTATTCTTTATTCTGAGCTTGTCGGTAGTTAAAACAACTATTATCATGCCGATTTCTGAAATGTCTTTCTTATAAGTCTTATGCATACTTTGAATGGAACAAAATTAGACTAAACAAAGAAAAGAAAATTGTGTTTTTCTACCAGGATATCTTCATATGCAAAAGGTTAATATGAAATTTGAAACAATTAAGTTATTCAATGCGACTTTAGCCTCGATGTTTCAAATCTTATTTATTTATTAAAACATTAAATTTCAAATTTAAAACTGTTTTTTTACAATGCGACTTCACTTTCGACATTGTTTTTTTTTTTTATTGGGACTCTATCGTCGAATTTCGACCAGTGTAGAACAGGTATAATTATTTCAGTAAGGGAAAAAGGACACTACCTAAAACAGCTTTTATTTCACTGAGTAGTCTTTAGTCTTGTGCTTATAACATCTATATTCTCATTAAATGTTGCTCACCGTTGATTGATGCTTTTAACGCTTACCCTGCTTTGCCCTTGCAATTTTTAAAGTTCGATCTTCACAGTATGCCACTGAGTGGTCTTGCGCTAAACAAAGCGTCGTATATTTCTACTTTCGTCATTTTCCACATTTTCTCTCCTAATTCATATGTCTATTCTCAAGACTGCCCCTTTCTACATCTCTTCCTCTAAACCACTTGCAACGGTCTTATTATCTTCCCTTCCGACAATTCCTCTGCCATATTAATGGCAAATAGCCAACACCTTAATACGATAAGTTCGTATCTAAATCCTCTTAAAGCTGAAGTAGCTCATGTAAGGGTAGGGCATTCAGGTAAGCATGATATAGACAGAGTAAAATAATAAGAAGAGACCTATATTATTTGATAGGTAGCGACCTTGGCTGCTTCTTCACATCAGCAACATCTCAGATGGATTGGACGCATGGAAATGAGAGAACTGATCACATTTCCCCCAACAACACCAACAATGTCATCGTTGTTATAATAATCATAGCAACAAAGTGGCTTCTAATAATTTAGGATAAATCGAACCGAGTGCGAGTATTTGGATAACATTTAAGCGCGGCCTTCTTAATAGGCTTATGCAAGTACTGAGACGCCTATATTATGCAAAATCGCGCTTCTCACAGGGTTTCGTTGTTTTTAAGTTATTTCCCTGCCCCACAAAATATGTTTTATATCAGACAAACTATAAAATTCATTATACACGATATATTTCTGTTATTTATTAATTGTTTATTTACCAAACTGAAAGGTTTATAAAAGTTGGCGAAAATATATGGACACAATATATTGAAAAAAAAAACAAAAAAACAATCCATTTTTTCAAATCAGCAAAATCCTGTGAAAGGTAATAAAGCCACTATGACACAAAAGAGTTGCAGGATGTGGAAGAATTAGGAACAGAAACAGTATTAAGGAGGGGAATGAGAAAATATTATTCAGGAGGACAGTAGATGGCGATTGAAATTGCATTTTAAATTTGTAGATCAATGTTAGTTTTAGAGTTACAAAGAATAGCAATATATAGCAGAATTGAATATTAGTTATCTACCACATTTTTAGCCCATTATTAAGCCCGGATACCAATCGAGAAAGAGGAATATATTAGGAGAAATTTGTACGGATAGGAGAGAAAGTTGACGGTTAATCCTAGAATTGAAAATATTAAGACTGCAGTGATTGTGGAAACATCCACTTGGGATTCGGTTTCACAGAGCAGCTTTTCGCTGGGAAAAAGTTGCTCGAATAGAACATTTCGGAGATAGAGCAAGGATGGAATTTTGGTCATTTCTTAGAATGTCAGTGTAATCGTGGGTCTTTACCGTTAATGTTACAATGCAGTTTGTCGGATTTCTTTCCGTAGAGCATTGCCATATCCTGCCCGTGAGAGATAATTTGGAGGTTATAGCACGATACTATACAGAATGATAAATGAAATAAAAGAGAAAAAAACATCCATAAAAATTGGCTAATGTAGAATATATTAATAATAATTTTAACATTTAACCGTGTCCTTATGAAGAAGACATTCGGTTTCATTGGCGGTGAAGTTAATAGTGCTGCCAGTTACGAGAAAATCATCAGTGTGTTATTTCTAATTCCAAAATTGCATTTTTTTTGAGTAACACAGAACATCAGCATTATGAATATGTCATTATTATCTCTTTAAATAGTATTTGATACGAATTTTAGATGTTGTTTCTCTTAGAATCCTAAGGTAATATGATTTTTATTTTCTTGTACAGTTCGGTGTTTGCGATTTCGTAACACTATTGTGAAGTTCGAGGCATGATGGTCTCTGCTGAGGTCTACATCTTTCAATCGCCTGAAAATTTTTTCAAGCTTCTATCTGAGAAAGCGTTTAATTACAGATAGGTTATATATATATATATATATATATATATATATTTCATGGCGCCATTTCGTTTCTTTATATATATATATATATATATATATATATATATATATAAACGAAATGGCGTCAGGTATTTTATCATGAATAATAAATAAAAGAACGCGTTTTAAAATAAAAAATATGATTATCAATAATATAACAATTATAGAATAAATTTTTGAGAGAACAAAAACAGTATCAAAATAATTGAAGAAGTGAATAATGTATAAGAAATAAAAAATAAGCATCGCAATAATATAATAAGAGAACTAAATGGCAAAATAAAATTATATAAGATCCTAACAAAATAAGCTATAAAGCGGAAGTATGAGTAAAATAAATTTTCTGCGTGGGCTTTTGTCAGATTAGTGTAGTGTTTCAATTCGATTTGCCAAACTCATCATCATTAGGGAATTACATCATGTCTACATTTCACTGAAGACTGGGATGAATTTTCAGTATATATATATATATATATATATATATATATATATATTGTAATTTATTTGGGGTCAGTCAGTTAAGTGCCATACGTGATAAACGCTTGGGCAATCAGGTCACTTCCAAGAAATGTCTGACTAGGCAGATGATTATCCCGCAGTAGGTTGCCATTACTTTCTGCGGTAGACTGGTTGCCAGCGATAGAACCCAATCTTTCCTGTTATTTAACAAATAACTGGAGGGAAGAGACGGATTAATTCCTTTTCAAGAGTATTTGCGCGTAAGAGAATGCAATGATTTCTCGTTCCGCGCCAATATCTACTGCACCACAACGCACATTCTCGCACATCCTTAATAGGGGTCAGTCAGTTAAGTGCCATACGTGAAACACGCTTGGGCGATCATATCTCGATAGAGACAGGACTGACTGGGCAGAAGTTTATCCCGCAGTAGTTTGCCATTTCTTTCTGCGGTAGATTGGTTGCCAGCCAAGGTTATAGAACCCAATCTGTCCTGTTATTTAGCCCATAACTGGAAGGAAGAGACGAGTTAATACCTTTCCCAAGGGCATTTGCGCGTAGGTGAATGGAATGAATTCAACTGGAATTTGAACTCGGCCTCTCGATTTCTCGTTCCAAGACGATATCCACTGCAACACAACGCACATAAAAACAACGGATTGCTGCAGTCATTTTTATTCAGTTATAATATATATTTATAAATATAACTATTATAATATGAATATATTTCAAACATGTATAACATATGTGTATATGTAACATATATGTATGTATATAATATATGCACATAATATAAACAATGTATGGTTTAACCCTCCGTTCTATAAACTATCAACTATTAAAATTTGTAAGATCTTCCTTAAATTATTAAGTAAACATTTTTATGGAGATAAACCCCTGAGTAAGATATTCAGTAGGAAAACTATGAAGATTAGTTACTATTATTATCAATAATTACTATTATTAGCAATAACATGTATAACATTATTAGCTCCCGCAATAACAAAAATCACATCTTGAATAAGTGTAGGGAATCCAGTACAGAAAATAGAATGATACCCCCATGTAACTGTAGTTCTAGAAATAACTGTCCAGTTGAGGGTAAGTGTAGATCGGAAAAATGTTTTCTATCAAGCCACCATCTTCCCTAAAGAAAATAAGGAGAGATGTAATGTTTATATCGGAATTTCTGCGTGAATTTGAAAGCAACGTCTTTATACCCTCCTTCACCAACCCTAGTTTGAGATAGCAAACAATCCTTTCTAGAAAATACTGGGAATTAAAAGAAAGTAACTTAGATCACCAGATAAAATAGAAACTCATAGGCAAAGCTAGGACCCGTAAAAGCTTAAGAGATAGATGTAATCTATGTTTGACAGAAAAAATTAAAATTTTAAAATTTCAAAACCAAAATATACTCCTGAACAGACGTAGGGTGCTCATAAGTATGTGTCCCCATAGAAATGTATCAATTAAAATAATTATCCTATTCTCTCAATTAGTCCAAAATAGTTTTTTAAAATTTGGCCAAGCAGTAATTTTCCACAAACCTACTACAATTAACTCAAGTGTTAAGCCACATAACACCAACTACCAAAGAGGAAATTACAATTAAATTCCTTCCCCTTCTAACCCAAATAAAACCTATACATCCCATCTCCTTCCTTTACTTAAGCTAACCTCTGGGCTTAGAATATTTCCTCATTTTCTGTTTATAAGGGGACGAAGAATGCATGCCTTAAAGGACATGTTGAAAATGGCTATTTCCCCACTAAGTTTTATCTGAATTTCCATATATTTATAGCAATTTTTCCAAATTTTAACCTTTGCAATAATCTAATAAATTAAATGAATTTCAAATTATTTAACTTATTTCTCTCTTCTTATTTATATTCGAAGTGTTTTAATTACAAATTGAAACCCGGACTTGATATATATATCTAGAAAAATTTATGACCATATTATACAACTTACACACACACACACACACACACACACACACACACACACACACACAGAGGCACACACACACACACACAGAGGCGCGCACACACACACACACACACACACACACACAGAGGCACACACACACACACTATGTCTGTCAATATACCTATATGTCTATCATTCTCTTTCACTCTCTCACTCTCTCTCACTAGAGATAGATAGATAGATAGATAGATAGATAGATAGATCGTTTTATTCAGAAAAATTATTTGTAAATTAGTCAGAATTTTTTTTTTTTTTACTTTCAATACTTCTGCTACTTCATACCTGAGGCATCAACAAAATCTATACGCAAAGATAGTTTTTTTCTCGGCAAAATTAGGCTTCTACTTTCAAACACTGACGAGCTAATCCGTTATTCTCACTTATATTTTCAGCTGCGTCAGATGCCGTCTTTGCGGCTCAGATAGTCATGATAGGTAATTACACGAAGAGTCTCATTGAGATATTGAATCTTTGACATCTTTTCATTCCATACTTTTAGTTATTCTAAATTACTTTATATAAAATTATCTCGTTGTTTGTGTGCTGTGTTTTGGTCTTTCAACTGGTATTAATTTTCTAAAAGATTAGAATATGATGAAATGAAACGAAGTCTGTTGTGAACATTGAATTTTGAAAACAGCTGATGAAGTCATACTTCATCTCTCCGAATCACTATTCATGTCTATAACAACGCTCCAAAATTTGATTCTCAAACATATTCTGTTAGAGAAAATATAAGCATCGTGTAAATTACAAATAAAATCACGGTCCTATATTACTAAAAGGATGTTTCAAATTAAACATTTACGAATTTTTCATATGTTAACGTATTAAGCATTATAATACAGATTCTTGAAAATCTTCTACATTATAGGAGAAATGGATTTAAAAATAAGTCAACTATAAATAAATTGTAGAAAATTTTATATAGCATATAATGGATTCAGATTTTATAAATATATAAATATAGACAGACATGGAAGAATGTTTCGGAAAAAATATTATTACTGTTGGTAGAACTGCAACACTACGAGACAGAGGCTGTTGTAAAAACATTGATTTTAAAGGACCACGTATTTTATTATATTCATAATAACATCAAATCTCATATTCTTAATTATAAATATTATAATAAAATCGAGTATTAATTTTAGAAAAGTTAAATGCGATTAATTTATTTTCATTTTAGTGATAGAAATCTGAAATTATTAATTAACAATCATCACTATTTTTTCTTTTATTTTTTGAGTAATAAATAGAATTCCATAGTCTGAAAGACGCTATGTTCCAGCAGAATAAAGCCACTTGAAATTGATTTCCGCATCCTAATATTACGAGATTGACACTAATATCTAAGAGACCAGAATTAGCTGAGATTCTGCAAATTGTTTCCGCAGGGATGTCAAAGATAATGTATTATGGATTAAAAAGAAATTTCATTATCGACAATGGATCATTTAGCATGGACCGGCGTCAATATCTGGAGGATACATAGAGTGAACTCAGGTGTTACACATTGGAGAGTTTATGGAGATGTATCAAATGAATTCTCATAATGACCAAATGTGACATATATATATATATATATATATATATATATATATATATATATATATATATATATAAACACACACACACACACACACACACACACACACACACACACATATATATATATATATATATATATATATATTGTGTGTGTTTTAGGCAGGAATCCTTTATTAATGCAAGTTTTCTCTTATATATATATGCATGTGTGTGTATGTGCTTCTACACATGTATATGTACAGATAAAAAATATTTCGTAAAAAAAAGAACGACAAAGAAGATTTTACTAATGTTTTATTAATTTTTTTCAGTATTCAAACATGATTCATTTTGCTTGAGATAAGGAATATAAAAGAGTTTGAATAGTCTTGAATTTTCCAAGTGCTTTCATTCTCATCACAGGCCATATTTAAGATGTTATTTTTCGGTGTTTTTATGTTCTCATGTTTGACTGTAATGCATTTTTTTGATATAGTCGCTTTTTTTTGTTTTTGAAAAGGACAGTTGTTTATAGCTGTAATGTGCTGCGCGCGGCGCGCATCATGTGAGCGTCCGTCTATTTAAAAAAATAAACTTTCAAATCTCTATTTCTATTGTTAGTTTATGTAAGGTTGATGGTAGGAGAAAATTGTTAGATATAGAGTGCCTCTCTTATAGCGAAATGACTTTGAAATAAGGATATAAATAGTATTTTTGCATTTTCAACCAAAACGTATTTTGATATTAAATTTCGATAACATAATATATATATGACCCGTAACTGAACAATATTTTAATGCCTGATGAGGTTACACTGAACACCAAAAACTGAGAGCTTTTGAGTTGCAGTTTTTATGCTATTATTATAACATTAATATTAATTGTATTTCTATAAACAGTCTGTATTGAGCACCAAACTCTGAAATATATATATATCCATTATCTACTAACACTATATATATATATATATATATATATATATATATATATATATAGTGTATCGAGGCAGCAGATATTTTTCTAAACATATACTGTTAAATATAACAGAAAATGAATATCTATATATCTATTATATTTAATCATGAGCCGTATTTAGGCTTTAATTTCGATTGCCAAAAAAGACAAAAATTCTTCAACATTTGGATAATTTTTTATTAAGTTGGTTCCAAGCTTTCGGCTCACATGATCCATCTTCAATTGACCTCATAGTCTCTAATAACCCTAAAAGCACTCAACTAAATCCTCTACAAAAAACTAATGTAGTGTATCAATTTACATGACCGTTCAGAGATTGTATCTCTGGTACAAATAATAAACCCACTACATATATTGTTTTACTACAACCACGCACTCCTGTAGACTTACCTGTCACCTTTCTCATCAGAGTACAATTAAACAACATTTCTCAGAAAAAAACATAACATGCAGGTAATATCAGACATAATTTATTCAGCAATACAATGATCCTCACTCATACACACAGTAAAAAGAACCTTCAGATATTGGAGGCCATCTACATTAAATCCAAACAGCCTACACTTAATAAAATCAAGTTTAAATCTGGTCACAACACATTACATTGCATTTAGATATATGGTTCTGTTATCATTTCGAGCTCTCACGTGGTGTGACGTCATAGAAGCGTATTACACATTTGCGAACTGCCTTTGCTATTTTTAGTAACTGTTGCCGTTGCTTAGCGGAGTTTTATGTTAACACAAGGTAAATTCGTCACTGATGGTGGATGTTTTTGTGTTAACGTCCTTATAACCTCTCTGAATATGGCTCATGTGAGCCGAAAGCTTAGAACCAAATTAATTAAAAATTATCGAAATGATGGAGAATTTTTCTTTATTTTCAATTGAAATTAAAGCCAAACTACGATGTTTAGAACGTCTTATGATTAAACACAATAGACATAAAAACCTACCGTTTGACATTACTTTGAACTGAAACCAATTTCAATTCTACAATATAGTCAATAACCGACAGACAACACTTCATAATGTTTGGAACTTTTATATGTATTATGAAGAAAATCTTAAAAGTACTTTTATCAGTTTATTTTGAACTTCATATACAAATTCTTACATTAATGTACAACTTTTTGCTTGATAATACGAAAAATTAAAAAAAAAACAATTAAAGGAATAGGCTTGTCGATATAATTTTAAAAATACACGGATTATTGATGTTGATACATGAATGTCTACCTAACTGCTTTTGGTATTATTGAATTGATGATATTACTACATTATATTGAGGCTTTTCTGTGGTTCGGTCACAGTTTATTTAACATTTTCAGCTTATATCGTCTATTTATCGATATCTTAGCTCTCTTTCTCTCTCTCTCTCTCTCTCTCTCTCTCTGCATATATATATATATATATATGTGTGTGTGTGTGGGCGTGGGCTTATTCACATGCTTATTTATAAAAGAATAGTTGTATGAAGAATATGAGACCTGATAAAAAACAGAGATGAATTGGTAAATACTTTGAAAATTAAACCAGTTAATAAATATGATCCTTTAAAAGTAGAGTTCGGTGATTAGTTATACTTATAATTCTACAGTACTTACATTATTCAGACTATTGTCCTCATCTTTGTTGCCGTTTGTACGACATTTCGGCTGTTGAACTCTCAAACCTTCTTCAGAAGCTATGAATTTCGAACCGAACCCTTTTTTTCATTTTAGGTGACCTTCTGTCCATAAAAAATTGATTTTCACTTAATTTATGTCAACATAAGACGCTTTCACTAATTTATATTTTTCAGTATGAATATCCTGACTAGAAATCTGCTTCAAAGCATCCTACTTGATTAGGGCAAATATACCAGGAGTTGAGAAACATTTCATGGTTTACATTTTAAAAATCATATCCCAGTAGGTATTCTATTTTCTGCAAGTTGTGACACTGAATTCCAAAAGCGAATTTGCTTGGTCAAATATGCATTCCAGAGGTTGAGTCGAGTGTTGAGAGACAGGGAAATTTTGCAAGAAACGAAAGCACTAGAAGCGAGTACTAGATGGCTATGTCATCTCTCTTCTTTAATATGGCAGTGAATGCTAGACAATCGTCTCAAAGATAAAAGAGAGACTTGAAGCAATTTAAATGTGGTTCTACAGAAGGATGCTGAGGATAACAGGGACCGAACATGTGCGCAACGTTGAGGAAGGAAACGAAAAAAAAAACTAATACTTAACACCAAGAAAAGACACCTGAAGTGTCTGGGACATGTGATGAAGCAAAAAGGCTTGAAGAATCCGATACTCACAAGTCAGTTAGTTGGAAATAGAGACAGGGGAAAGCAACGTATAAAAGACTTGTTGGGTTTGTGGCCCCTCTAGGTGTTGTAATGGTTAGCAAGCTTGTCTCGCTAGGATGATTATAATTGAGTATTGAGATAAATTCTTACCGGGTCTCCTATACTTTCGGCCTTGTGCCACATCTATGCTGCACTTAGAAAACCACCATACTTGATGGGCTTCAGCAAATGAAAGAGCAGAGTTTGGGTGGGGTAACAGGAGAAAGCGAGCAAAGAGCCACTAAAGGTAGGGAGTTGTGGATGACAGTAATCGCTTACATCTTGAAGAGACAAGGCATAAAGAAGAGAAAAAAATTCAGTTATTTGTCTGGACAGTCGATGATAATTTCTCATATGCTAAATTCTTTACCATCCAATACTTTCTTGGCGGTTGCTGATTTTCCAGCACTCGAAAATATCTGATGCTGTTTCAGAATAGCTGACCATGATAGCCCACTTTTTATATTTCAACCTAGTTTTCTGTGTATAAAAATAATACTTTCGTGTTGAGTTTAGCAAGCTTATTTGATAATTTAACTATGACTAGTGTGATTGATCCATACTTAGTTCTCTAGAGTTTTGGCCTTCTGCCACATCCAAGTTTTGTTAGTAAACATCCAAAACCAAACTTTTATAAAATCTTACATATCTTTAAACATTGAGATTCAAGACAATCAAAAATCCTCCGTGATGTCGATTTATATACTTAGAGATGTAGGAAACTAATACTTTTAGATGTTACAGGGGAGTAGCTCTCATTCTTGCAATATTTCCAAGTTAGAAAATAATTTTGCCTAAGTGTAAATATAAGCCCATGTATCGCCATGCATATGTGTGTGCAATTCTGCGTGTTTGTCTGCGTCTGAGAGTTTGTGTGTGTGCATTCGTGTACATGTGTGTGTGTGTGTGTCAGTGTGAAAATCATAAACTGGTGAGAAGTTCCTTAATCATTTGTTTACAACAACTCAAGTGAGGTGTTAAATTGCTGCTGTCAATAATAATGCTACATATTTCAATTTCTGCTTTTATTTATTGATTTATTTTTGTTTTAGGCTATTCTTAATGTTAGTAAAAGTATTTAAGAACCTCAAGCATTGACGAATGCATTTGCACAAGCTGTTTTTTTTTTCGTGCAGTCCTTCGTCGTATAATTACTGGCGCCGGACAGGCAATAAAATTTGAAGAAGAAATACACATTGCGAAATTCGGATTCAATGCATCTTCGCAATACGACGAAATTCTTTGTTTGAACGAAAATCATTTTAATATTCAAACCTGGTTTCTTTATACAATTAGATTTATTTATAAAGGGAGGGAAGTGATCATAACGAGGCCAAGTGGGCATTGTTGCTACAACGAAAGAACAAAGCAGCCGATATCAATCATTATATATTGGAAATCGATTCTTTTCTGTGTATATATTTTCTGTCGGACACTATTGTTATTAAAGCTGTGTCGATCGATTCAATGTTCTCATCATAGGAGACTTGCTGACATTCTGAAAAACATTAACACAACAATTGATAAAATGCTACCTTCCCGTCTTTTTTATTTGATCGGGAACCACTTTCATTCGTCATATCATCACCAAAGATAGCGCTTGTCTTTAAATGTTTGATAGGGCCCTGGAGCCATATTGATTCGATAAATTGTATGGACATCATAAAGATGTGTGGAGTCGTATTTTTGTTAAAGAAAGTATTAGACAGGTCTTGAATCTATTCACTCCTTTCCTATAAAAAAATAATCTGAATAATGGCGATGAGATTAAAATATCTTGTTTCTTTGAAAAATCAAAAATTAGATTAGGTATTTTCGCACGTCTACAAATTTACAAATAAGTAAACATGTTCTCTCGCTCTTTCTCTCTCTCTCTCTCTCTCTCTCTCTCTCTCTCTTTCTGACTATATATATATATATATATATATATACACATACACACACACACGCATACACACATAGATATGTATATTATTTAAAATTTGATGTATTTACGGGATAAGAATTTTCACTTTATCAGAGTGAGGAAATGTAGATAAAAATCAACTATGCATATAAAAACCACTGCATGTTAACTGTCAGGTTCTGTCTGTATGATCATTTAATAACATCAGTTCATCAGAATATTACTGATAACGAATTTAGAACTGAAAGTGTAGGTTAGGATGAAGTATTGATTTATTAGTCAATATTCTTTCATTCTCACTGTGTCTCTCTCTCTCTATATATATATCACTACCTTTTCTCTTTCTCTCTCTCTCTCTCTCTCTCTATATATATATATATATATATATATCAGAATTAGTACAAACTATTTGGTTGACATTCGTAGTGATTTGCTTTATTAAAAGTGCTTGATACTTAGTAAAGCATTATATATGGTAATATTTTAGTATAAGTTTATAATAAAAACATCGTTTACTGCAAGACGAGAACCGTAGTATTTCGGTACTCACTTATTAGCACCTCGTCAGGCAGTGATTTTTTTTACTGTTAGGAATTATTACATATCAGTATTTTGCTGCCATTTCGGTTGAGTCCATTTACTTATTTCTTACGCAACATGGAAAAACATCTTTTAATATCTCACTAAAGAACATCCCAACTACAAACAAACGAGATTATTTCGCGCTACTTATCCACAAACCTGAAGATCTAATACGAAAAAAGAGATGGAAAGCACATTTCTTCCTTCACCCCATGAACTTTTGAAGGACAAAGATACCTATGGTTTTAAGAACTTAAAGCCGCACGTTTCATTGAAAAGCTATTAGGTTTTAAAAATTATTTATTCGAAATCTTTAATACCATCAAATTTTACATGCACAAAACCACTTCCAGAAGCATCTAGATGCTATTGTTCAGGAAAGTATTTCATCTTTAAAGTCTTTTTATTATCCGACAGAACAGCTTACTACTATAAAACCACTCCTAGCAACTCTATTTCATTAATTAAAAAGAAATAACAGAAAATTTTAAAAAGTAGTTAACAACATTAGGATTTTAGTTGAAGACATAAATGTAACAAGTAAATATATTACTGATAAATTAAAAACCAGTGATAGAGTTAGTAACCACTGCATTGTGGAGTCCTGCAACATCATTCAGGTTCATAATCCGGATTACGAGATTATATGCCCCACAAGAATTATCAATCTCACATAATCTGAAATTGGCAAAATCAGCAAAACCATCCTCGACAGAATCAGTTTCCAAATTAAAACATGACTTGGATAAACTAAATGGATCAACACCAATGATGTCACCCACTGTTTTTACCGAATCTGTTTTAAGACCAATTTATCATTCATCCAGTTTGACCTCGTTGTTTACTACCCTTCTATTTCCAAATGATTATTTACTACCCTTCTATTGCCACTTGTTTACTACCCTTCTATTTCCAAATGATTATTTACTACCCTTCTATTGCCACTTGTTTACTACCCTTCTATTTCCCAATGCTTATTTACTACCCTTCTATTGCCACTTGTTTACTACTCTTCTATTTCCAAATGCTTATTTACTACCCTTCTATTGCCACTTGTTTACTACCCTTCTATTTCCAAATGCTTATTTACTACCCTTCTATTGCCACTTGTTTACTACCCTTCTATTTCCAAATGATTATTTACTACCCTTCTATTGCCACTTGTTTACTACCCTTCTATTTCCCAATGCTTATTTACTACCCTTCTATTGCCACTTGTTTACTACTCTTCTATTTCCAAATGCTTATTTACTACCCTTCTATTGCCACTTGTTTACTACCCTTCTATTTCCAAATGATTATTTACTACCCTTCTATTGCCACTTGTTTACTACCCTTCTATTTCCAAATGATTATTTACTACCCTTCTATTGCCACTTGTTTACTACCCTTCTATTTCCAAATGCTTATTTACTACCCTTCTATTGCCACTTGTTTACTACCCTTCTATTTCCCAATGCTTATTTACTACCCTTCTATTGCCACTTGTTTACTACTCTTCTATTTCCAAATGCTTATTTACTACCCTTCTATTGCCACTTGTTTACTACCCTTCTGTTTCCATATGATTATTTACTACCCTTCTATTGCCACTTGTTTACTACTCTTCTATTTCCCAATGCTTATTTACTACCCTTCTATTGCCACTTGTTTACTACCCTTCTATTTCCAAATGCTTATTTACTACCCTTCTATTGCCACTTGTTAACTACCCTTCTATTTCCAAATGATTATTTACTACCCTTCTATTGCCACTTGTTTACTACCCTTCTATTTCCAAATGATTATTTACTACCCTTCTATTGCCACTTGTTTACTACCCTTCTATTTCCAAATGCTTATTTACTACCCTTCTATTGCCACTTGTTTACTACCCTTCTATTTCCCAATGCTTATTTACTACCCTTCTATTGCCACTTGTTTACTACTCTTCTATTTCCCAATGCTTATTTACTACCCTTCTATTGCCACTTGTTTACTACCCTTCTATTTCCAAATGCTTATTTACTACCCTTCTATTGCCACTTGTTTACTACCCTTCTATTTCCAAATGCTTATTTACTACCCTTCTATTGCCACTTGTTTACTAACCTTCTATTTCCAAATGCTTATTTACTATCCTTCTATTTCCAAATGCTTATTCATTTTGGCTTTAGAATTTGCGATATATTTTTCCAATCTAAAAAACAAGCAATGGATAATAATCATGAGTGCTAAACGATCTGTACTCTTTTGCAAGAAAGAACATTAAGAAAAACACAGTATCTCTAGATTCCGCTGATATCACAAATCTTGTTGGCCTGACCTATTTACCCTGTATAATCTGACCGCTTATAACAATATAAATTTTAAGGATATAGTGTTGTACAGGGATGATGGCCTTATAATGATAATGTTTTTTTAAGAATGTTTAAGCCAGTTGAAAAAGAAAATTAATACATAGGGGAATGAAAATTCTCAATATTACAGTGACTATCAAAATTAATCTAAAATGGTCGACTTCCTAGATGTAACACTTAATCTAGTCGATAAAACATACTCACCCTACTTAAAAACTAACACTAGTCTAATATACATCCAGGCTAATTCTAACCACCCTCGATCAATCATTAAGCATATACACTAATCTATTAAAAACAGAATTAGTAACAATGCTTCTAATGAAAAACCTTTTTATAAAAATAGAAAATTATGTGACGCAGCATTTAAAAACAGATACTATAAATGCCCTGGCCTGAAATGCAATGCACATAATAAAAACTACCATAAAAATAGAAATAGAAATATCATTTGCTACACACCCCCATTTGACCAAATGATACGTTTTGAGTTAGGGCATAAATTCTTAAAATGAATTGTCAAACACTTCCTTAAAGATAAAGAACGTAGCAAATTCCTTTTAGCAGAAACACACTGAAATTATGCGGTAGCTGTAGTGATATAGTTGAGAATATCATAAAAAATGTAATAAGAGAATTTTAAACATATATAATAACCAAAACAATCAACAGCATCCGAAAAAAACTAACGAGCAAAATAACAACAATTGCAATTGCCGAAAACCTATTAAGTGTCCATTATCAAATAAATGTATAACTGAGTCTATAGTCTAACTATGCTCTATTTCCACTATAGAAAATCCCACAGTAATAAAATACTATATCTGGTGTACGAAGAATAATTTTAAGACACGCCATTACTTTCACAACTTATCTTTTAAAAATAAAAATTAAAATATGTTTAAAAAATATAAAATTCGTTTTAAATTTTAAAATTAGAGCTAAAATATAGTTCAAAATTTAAATTTTATAATATAGTTAAAATATTAAAGTTTCAATTTTATATATAGTTAAAATACTTTTATTGATTTAAAATCTATAATAAAGAATTTAGAATTTATTTCAAATATAGATATGTTTTAAAAATAGAGTTAATATATAATTATTTTTTAAAAATATAGTTAATTCTTACACTAAAACACAGTTTTCTTAATATAATATAACTATACATCTACAATCTATTTCTTACCATACATTGATCGATTCTCTCATATTTTGATCATTTAATTTGTTTTATCTTAATCGACGGATCACCCACTGAGTCGTTTATATGACTGACGTGCAGTCTATTAATAAAAAGAAACCTTTCCTGTATGTATGTCTTGTCCACTACTTTGAGTTGAATAATAACTTAGAGAAAATCCATTAAACGTTTCACAATGATACGCAATAATTTTTCAGATTTGCAATATTGCAACATATGTATCTCAATTCATTTCATTACTAGCATAAGGAATAGCTGGGTCTTATGTCATTATAAGCATGATTTATTTTACTCTTACAATCAGAATTCTCCAACTATAACTTGATTTTCTATTGGTTAGTCGAGATAAACCTCCCAAGCTTTTACCATAATTTTCTGGATTTGGTATAAAAATTGTTTTGTTTGTAAGCTTCTATTCATTATAATTCCTAACCGTAAAAAAATATTTCACTGCCTGACGAGGTGCAATTAATACAGTACCAAAACACAACGGCTCTTGTGTTGCAGTAACCTATGTTTTAATTATAAACTTATTATGGATAATATATATATATATATATATATATATATATATATATATATATATAGTAATCATGACATTCTACAAATGTACACATGCACATAAATACAAGTACACATGCGCTCACACACACCCATAATTACAAACGTACACACACACGCACACACATTCTCACACAACTATGCATGACCACACACACACACACACACACACACACACACACACACACACACACACCATACATGCAAAGACAAAAAAATCACCTATGAAAAGTGCGTAAAACATTTTTTACGTCAACATAACAATAACGAAAATGAAACAGATATTTGCTTTACCTCCTGACAAGTGCATCAGTGATTACAAAAATGTTTCGTCTACCAAACTCTGGAGCTTCGATAAAGAATATATATATATATATATATATATATATATATATATATATATCAAAAACAGAAATAGCAGTTGTTTCCAACGAGAGAAATTGATATAGAAGAAAAAGTGCGAGATGTATGTTTTGTTTAATGTTTAGATTTATTGATACTACTACTATAAAAGGTAACCCAAAATGTTCTGTCCGTTTTTAAAGAAAAGAGGAAAAAGCTTTACAATATGTGTAACTTATATTTAGTCTTCGAAATAATCACCATCGTCATCCAGCAACTTCTGCCAACGTGTCTCCAGCTGTTCAATGCCCTTGCGTTAGAACTCGGGGGTTTTGATGCAAAGAAGTCCGTGAGGGCTTTGCGCAAGTCTGCTTCATTAGTGAAGGATTTCCTACGAAGATGATTATCTAGGGAGTGGAAGAGGTGGTAATCGGATGGCGCAAGGTCAAGTGAGTAAGGTGGATGGCACAAAGTTTCCCACCCAAGTTGTTGTATGATATCTCTGACTACACCAGCGACATGTGGCCTTGCTTTCTCATGGAGGAAAAGCACACCATTACAATTCGCCAGTGCTGGCTCGTTTTACCGCAATGCTTGTTGCACACGTTTCAATTGCTGCGAGTATAGGTTTCGACTGACCGGTTAACCCGTTGGTAGCAGTTCATAATGAACCACTTGACAACCTGTCCACCAGACACAAAGCATAATCTTGCGTGGGGGCATAGGCGCTCTTGCGGTGCGAGGGATAGCATCCTGAGGAGACAACAAATGTCTGGAACGCTTGGGGATTTCGTACAGAACCCATTTTTCGTCACTGGTAAGCACTCGATTGAATAAGGATGCGATACGGTGGCGAGAAAGCAGCGATACGCAGGCTGCCACTCGTTGTCCCTTCTGGACCTCCATAGCGTTTGCGGAACCCACGTGCTTAGTTTGTACGTTTTACCTAGGCGGTGTTGGTGAAGTTTAACTGTTTCATCGGAACAGTTGAACTGTCTTGCAAATTCACCACACGTTAGACTACTGTCCTCTTCAATGGCCGCCTTCAGGACTCCGTCATTCTACACGCATTTTATATATATTTCAACTTCATTCAATGAATAATCAAAAAACATCAGAACCTTTTTAGATTACCTTGTAATTATTACTTTTTTGTATGATATATAAGTGTTCATAATGTTATTTATGTCGTTAAACGTGTTTCGAGACTAAAGTTGACTTTCTTGAGGCGAATAAACGTTTGACGTCACACGTTGAGATCATTTTGCGTTTTTAATGGCCAATGTATTGTGTATAAATATATAAATCAAGTGTTAAGTAGATCAGAAAATTCATATACATGCGTGCGTGTTGGATTTTTATTAACACTCGCGCGTTAAATTTATCCTGTCGCCTACGTTGACAGTAAAATGTTTTCGCTCACTTACGAAATTTGACTTCGTCTTTATATTTCAAAATTGTTTTCATTTTTATTCATTTCAACTCTACAGGTCATCTAGTTTATTTTATTGTTTTGGGATACTATTTGAATTTATTGTGTGGCTAGGTTAATGTTACGTATGTACAAGGCTATTCATTTATTCAGACCTTGTGTGGGCCCGATGTTTATTTTTGTGCATTCATTGCAATTTAGAGCAAAAATAACGTTTTTAGATTTGCAGCTCAAATCTGTTTTTATTTCAAATTTAGATGTGCTTTCACATTTGGAATGTTTTCTTTCTATTATTAAGTTGCATAACCCACATAATTTTTGTTGCATTTTACCCCCTGTGTTGTGTGCTGCTCGAAGTTTGATGAGGTTAATATGTTTTTCCATTTAATTTCTCTGAATGGTCCCGATATACGATAAACCACATGGAAGAAAATATTACTTTACATTTAGTGGTGCAAACTTATATTTCAGTTAATTTTATTTTTATCTTACGTTTATTGTTTTTAGCCTAATTTGTAATTAGCCCAGCGATCAAGAAGTCTTCTACAGTATTAAATGCAGTTATTCACTAATCTGATCTTTGTACAATACAATATAAGGCAAAATGGGATATAGAGGATTTGTGTTGCATCATATCTATATAAATATGTAGGTTATGGACATTGTCTTGAGTCAATCAGTTAAATGCGTGATACACGCTTTGGGCGATCATGTCACGAAGGAGACATTACTGACTGGGCAGAAGATTATCCCACAGTAGTTTGCCATTGCTTTCTGCGGTAGACTGTTTGCAATCTGTCCAATTATTTAACCCATAACTGGAGAAAAGAGACGGATTAATACGTTTCCCAAGGGTATTTGAGTTTTCGGTTCGCGTGAAAAATATTTCATTTGTTTTCATCTTGAATCAATAGTGAATGATTCTTGCTAATTAAGACTAGAAAAATGGTTCAATGTTTTGGGAATGAAGCATTACTGCATTAAACTTAAACAGGGAGAGTTTCTGACTGGATGTCTGAATTATGAATTAACATGTGAAATCATGGATTTTACCTATCCTGTAATCTTTTCAGCAGTACTTGGGGTGAAAGTGTAGTATCATAGTCACTACTTATGCTGTAGAGTTAAAATAAATACACGTAATTATATAAGCCGACTAAGCATTTTAGAAAACTTTACTGTTCCATTTTTTCACATATCATTTTTCAATAATTTTTATTTCCATCTTCATTAATTTTTTGTCTCATAATAATTATTATTTTGATTTCATTTTTTCTCGAATTATTATTAGAAGTACTCTAAGAAGTAACGATGAGAAGAAGGGTTGTAGTATTCCTACCAATAGTAATGGTAGTAAAGCTTAAACGATGAATAGGTAGCGTAAAACTGCTTTTTCTAATCAAAGAAAAATGATTAATGTTTTTAATTTATTTTGTTCATTTCATTACTTTCTTCTCAATAGTTTCATCTTTTTTTCGTCCTTAACAATGCAATTACGAAGTGAACACAAAAGACTATGAATACAAACGTTCGATTTCCTACAAGCGACACTAATGAGGTATTGTACTAAGGAATATAAACAATGCAATTTTGTTTAAACAAACTTAACATAGAAAAAGTTTACCCAAATTATCGTATCTCTCCATAATGATAATTTCTTTCTGCTGACTTAATTCAATTAATTCGAATAATAATTTAAAATGCAGTTCATCGATAAATCTTTAAGTATGCCTTTTGTTATAAAAGATGCATTTAAATTAAGAAAATAAATGTAGGCGTAGGGTAAACATTCCACGTTGTAGATCATTTTACACTCTCTCGTTGTAAATGTCTTATATAATTCTTTTGTACTTGTGCAAACTTTGATTCCCAACGAGCATAAAGGTCATATGATTACAGTTTTGTTTTGAGTCACACCGGACCTATTTTCGCTTCGTGACAAAAAATAGTTTATTTGTTTTCAGCTTGTGCAAAAATGTTTCATTCATCATCAAGCTTGTGCAAAAAGAAAATGTTTCATTTGACATCGGTTTGTGCAAAAATAATTTAAAAAAGTCTTTATTTGTTGTCATCTTGAGCAAAAATGTTTCATTTTTCTTCACTTTTTGTAAAAAATGTTTCATTTGTCATCAGTTTGTGCAAAAAATGTTTCATTTGTACTCAAATTGTACAAAATTGTTTCATTTGATTTCAGCTGGTGCGAAAAATGCTTAATTTGTTATTAGCTTGTACAAAAAATGTTTCATTTGTCTACACTTTATGCGAAAAATGTTTCATTAGTTTTCAGCTTTTGCAAAAAATTTGTCTTCAGCTTGTGCGAAAAATGTGTTATATTTGTCCCAGCTTGTACAAAAAATATTTCATTTGTCTTCACTTTGTGCAAGATATGTTTCATTTGTATTCGGTGTGTACAGAAATGTCTCATTTGTCTTTAGCCTGTGCGAAAATGTTTCATTTGTCCTCATCCTTTGCAAAAAATGTTTCATTTGTCTTCAGTTTGAACGGAACAATTTTCATTAATCCTCAGCTTGTGCAAAAACTTTTCATATGTTTTCAGCCTGTGAAAAAAATGTTTCATTTGTTTTCAATTTGAACGGAAGATTTTTCCTTTGTCCTCAACTTGTGCACAAAATGCTTCATTTAACTTCAGCTTGTACAGAGTATGTTTCATTTGTCCTCCTCTTGTGCAAAACATTTTCATTTGTCTTCAGCCTGTGCAAAAAATGTTTCATTTGTCTTCAGCTTTTGAAAAAATGTTTTATTTGTCTTCAGTTTGTGCGAAAATGTTTCATTTCTCTTCAGCCTGTGCAAGAAATGTTCATTTATGTTCCAGCTTGTGCAAAAATGTTTCATTTGTCTTTAGCTTGTGCGAAAAATGTTTGTGCAAGAAATGTTTCATCTGTATTCATCTTGTACAGAAATGTTTTATTTGTCCTCAAATTGTGAAAAAATGTTTCATTTGTTTTCAGCCTGTGCAAAAAAGTTTCATAAGTTATCAGCTTGTGTAAAAACGTTACATTTCCTTCAGCTTGTGCAACAAATTTACAGGTTATTAAATTCTGCTTTTGTTAAATGGCAATCACTGTTCTGTTGTTAGAATCATCAGATTTTACAAAGTTTTCCTTGAAACATATTTTTAGTTATATACATGTACGTCCAGAATATTTCAGAACATGTCTCTTCACCTTTCTCTGTCTTCTTTTACTCTAAATAGCTTTACTATTTATCTTTGTGCTTATTTTACTCTAAATTTATTAAAACTAGTCTATTTACGTGTTAGTCCGTACTCTCGACTTTTTAGATATAGACACTGACTCATTTTTAAATGACCAGAATATATTTATTAAGTTTGATTATTTAAATTCAGTGTATTTAAACTTTGACCAGTAATTTATCATAAAGATGAAGCGAGGAACTTTGCATAGGAAAGGGAGCAAACTTTGTGTTGACTGACAGTTTAAAATCCATTTAATCTCTGGTAATGGTATAAAGCTTACCATTGGGAATTAAAGGATTAACAATATTTGCTAATAATCTCTTTTCGGTGAATTGTTGCTAATTCTGCTTCATGTTTTCTTTTCGTAGTCAATGTATGAGTTTCTCCCCTTGGACTAAAAAAACATTTAAAAAGGTTATAGGAAAAGAGTACACTAATTGCAATATAGTGCTTTGTAGTATAATAAATTGGAGAGGGGAAATGGAGGCGCTTCAACATTTTTCTATGTAGAATATACCACCTGTCGAGGAAATCACTGCTCGAATAACATATTTGAAAATTGTTCAGAACTTTTGCATCTGTTGCCATTGAGCACCTGTAAAGATTTTAGGGAAAAGTAGAAGATTGATATCTTTATAACTGATTTCCGAGTTTAATAAGATATGAAAAATGTATTATTTCATATATTTGGTTCAAATGAGCGATTTTTAACATAAAAATTCTGCTGATACGTATGTAGTATTTAGCAAGATATATGTTCACCTGGTTTTGAAAATTGTTGATTTTATGTCTACCTTTTTTCTTTCATCATCGCTGCAACTACATAACATTATAATGTTATCAACGCCACAAAATCGAAATTTGGCATACAATTATCATACTTACTTTGCATACAACAATACTACGAAACTCACAAGAACAAAAATAACATAAAGCACGTTATCTAAAGCAACATTATGCAGAGTAAGAATTTCAATATTGCTAACGACATCATTATTTGTTTTTCCATATTTTTTAACGATCGTAACAGACACCTTAGATATATTGTTTATTATAAACGTTTAACCTAAATATTACCAATAACTCAAGATAACAAAGATTACTGCCACATATAAACAATGTTGCTTATGAATGTCCATGTCAATTACATTGAAGATACATGCACTACACACTTTCGTATGTTGGGTTGTCACTTGTCAAAATTTAGGTAGGATTGCATGTATATCAACCATCATATCACAAACAACGAAAAAAGATAGCAGAATAAAACAAATATTGATAGATAATGAAAAATAAAATACAGCTTCCACTACAAGGAAATGTTCAAAATTGCAGGAAGCTGTTACTATGCAAAAGAAAAAATCCACATAGCATAAAATATATTTCACCACAGGAGAGAGTATCTTGAAGTGTGTATGAAATATGAATTATGAATAATAATATTAATAATAATAATAATAATAATAATAATAATAAGAAGAAGAAGAAGAAGAAGAAGAACAACAACAACAACAACAAGACTGGATGATACAATTAGTCAAACAACATAAGAGCAGAAAGAAAAATATTCAATAATGAAAAAAGGAAGGCAGTAAATACAAACACTGTATACATTTACTAAATTATGTAGAAAAGTAAAACAGGAGCCAAGAACCAACTATTGCGCCAGAAAATATGAAAAAGAAAGCCAAGGATAAATCTCTTGAACAGATGAAACAACGCTGGCAAACAAGCGTCTACATGGCCAATATCCAGAATGTGCTAATAAACCCAATTTTAATAAAGTTAATCGATGGTTACGTGCATCTGGATTAAAGTCTAAAACTGAAGGCTTTATTCTTACTGTGCAAATCCAAAGTCTTTTCACTAGGAAATTTCAGGAAAATGTTATAAATAAATAATAATGTGGATCCAAAATGCAGGTTCTGTGATAAATACCAAGAAACAATAGACCATCTAATATCAAGAAGTTCTATATTTGCCCCAAATGAATATAAAAGTCGTCACGATAAAGTCGAGCAATATTTACACTGCATTATGTGCAAACACTATGAAAAATAAGTAAACAAACATTGGTATGAACATCACCAAGTACCGATAATAGAAATAGACGATGTCACCATTCAAGGAGATTACACCATCGATACAGAGAGAAAAATTGAAGCAAATAGGCCGGACATTATTGTTAAAAACTAAAAAGAAAAAACTTGATTATTAATTGATATGTCTTGTTCAACGGATTGGAACATAGCAACCAAGGAATACGAAAAACTGTCCAAATATAAAGTGCTGGAAATTGAAATGGAAAAATTGTGGAAAATGAAAACAAGTATCGTAAGAGGAATAGTAAGTGCAACTTGAAATGATAAAAAATGGAACAAAAAAACACATTGAAAAAATCCTTGGAAACCCCAGCATAAGAGATTTACAAAAAAATGTCTTGTTAAGTACAGCCAACACACTAAGAAGATCTTTGTCTATGTAACGCTAGGGATGTTAAGGAGATATGAAAAAACAGGAAATGGAGCCATAACAACAAACCAAAACATGCCTTAGATCTATCTGCAGACTTGATAGGTAGTGCGAACCATAAAAGAAATCGATTTATAATGAAAAATGATATAATAATAATTATTTATTTACAATTTAACCAATACGTTCACGCCTTCTCTGTTTTTTTCTATTCCTTGCATTAACTTACGCACAAATACCATTAGGAAAGGAACTAATCTGTCTTTTCCCTCAAGTTAGGGGTTAAATAATAGGACAGATTGGGATCTATAGCCTTACCTGGCAACCAGTCTACCGCAGAAATTAATGGCAACCTACTGCGGAAAAAGCCTTTGCCCAATCAGTCATTTCTCTTTCGAGAATTGATCGCTCAAAGCATGTATTACGTATGGCACTTAACTGAATGATATATATATATATATATATATATATATATAGAGAGAGAGAGAGAGAGAGAGAGATAATATATATATATATATATAGCGAGAGACAGAGAGATAGATTTAGATAGATAGATAGATATGACTAAACTTTAATAAATAAATAAGAACTTGAAATATGTATAATATTATAGAAAAGCGCAATATAACAAACACCAAATGTGAGCTTATATAAACAACTGATTACGGAATCACAAACATTTACACACACACAAACCACTCATTCATATATATATATATATATATATATATATATATATATATATATATATATATATATATTCCTTATCAGGGGTTCCAGTGTTTCTTTGCAAAAATATTCTGATGAGTTGTATGTTTTCCCAAGATTAAAATCTCTTGATATCTTTTCTGATCAAACAGTCTTATTCATTCTTCCGAAAAATGACATAATAATTTTGAAAAAAATTAAAACCCTTGAAAACTTGATTATAGCGAATGGAAAGGACCATTATTTAATAACAGAATGATTTCGAAAGACTGACACAGTAAGAGAAAAGTCTCAGTATTACCTTGATAAATCACTGTAAGACATTCGGTAGATAGTAAATTATTTAAATATATACAAGTTATCAAACGTCGTCATCAATTTTATCAAATTATGCCGACATAGAAAACAACACTATACTTCAATCAAAGAATAAGAATCTGTAAGCCTCGTGAAATAAAAACCAACAGAGGAATATTTCAAAGTGACACTTTGTTCAGCTTAATATTGAGTATATTCCTAATAACATTACCATCGAATTTAACAGGACGAAAAACAACTATAAGATTTCTCAAAGGAAAAGAAGCCATCTATTTTACATGGACGACTTTAAGTTCTATGCTAGGAATGACAATGATTTGCAAGATCTCTTGAAAACTGTAAAATATTTTATTGATGACACTTGAATAGAATTCTGCTTAGATATATTTGCTAAAGTCTAAATTTTACGGGAGTTACTGCAACAAACATGTACTATTACCTTATGCCCTAGGGGTAACAATCAAGGATTTAAAGGAAGCAAAACCAGATAAGTATTTTGATGGAATTTAAGGTGAAGAATTCACCATAAAATCACAGATCCGGTGAGTGAAAACAGCAAAATTGTGTACTCACGAATCTGCGCAGTCGGAATTAACCTGCTCCGTTAAAGTGAGTAATTCATTGTATTTTTAATAAAACTATTAACGCTTTATCTCTGACCTGATATCGAGTATTTTACGATAAAATCTGCTTTCCAATATTATCAGTAAACTACTGAGCCACGGAAAAAATATCAGCGCTAAAAACTGTCACAAATCCACACACACATACTATATATATATATATATATATATATATATATATATATATAGAGAGAGAGAGAGAGAGAGAGAGAGAGAGAGAGAGTGTGTGTGTGTGTGAAAATAAACAACGTATTTCTAAAAGTAAGGTGGCCTATTGTTTTTCTTTGCTTTTAAGGCTATGAATAGTTTTCAATATCATTATACCAAGCGTAGGGATATTAGGAATAATATACATTATTAAATGTCCACGGATATTGAATTTGAGCCTCAAGAATATTACATCAACTCGTTATTGGACTGTTTTAGTAAATCCCTTGATTTTAAAATTTTAAGTATAACATTAGATGACATTCAGTTGTTGATATTCTTCTGTTGCCAAAGTGGGTACCTTGTCATCTAACAGGGGAATATTCTAGGCTCTTCTGACATATCTATAACTTTTAAAATTTCTCTTGTTGACGGAGGTTTGTGGTCATCCATTATACATATTCCCATATTATGCTATCCTACCCTGCTTAACCTCTTTTATTGTCTCCTTATATGTCTATTTTGCATCAATAGTATTTAATTAATCATTGCATTCTTTGACGTAAATAATGGGCAAGTTTAGCAGTGTATAGAAGTATTAATAAATATAATGTGAGTTTAATCTTTCAGACAGATTTCTTTTGCGTCTCCATATGAATTTTTTGTTTGTTTGGGAATAGCTGCCAGTGTTCTTCGTTCTGCTCTTAAAATTTGTTTCTATTATAGTGTCCACTACTTTGGTAATCTAGCTAAGATACTTGAAATGTTTAACAACTTAACCTTATAACCAATGGCATTTAATTTGCTTAAAGTAATTTTCTCATTGTTTCCCATTGGTGTGTTAATTTTTCATATTAATCATTATGGCATATACAGGCAATATTGGTGTGTTAATTTTTCATATTAATAATTATGGCATATACAGGCAATATTGGTGTGTTAATTTTTCATATTAATCATTATGGCATATACAGGCAATATTGGTGTGTTAATTTTTCATATTAATCATTATGGCATATACAGGCAATATTGGTGTGTTAAGTTTTCATATTAATATTTATGGCATATACAGGCAATATTGGTGTGTTAATTTTTCATATTAATCATTATGGCATATACAGGCAATACTGGTGTGTTAATTTTTCATATTAATATTTATGGCATATACAGGCAATATTGGTGTGTTAATTTTTCATATTAATCATTATGGCATATACAGGCAATATTTCATTCAGATTAATTATCAGATTGATTATTTTCTCTTTTTTGCCTGCTAGCACATTTATGGCATTTTATAACAATAATTTGTGATTTTGGAACCTCCAGTTTTGTCCCATTAAAAGTTTTTTGATTTTGAGACCTCCAGTTGTGTTCTATGAAATCGTCAGTCGTGATGAATTTAATAATCATGGCGGACAAAAGAATAAATCATTAGCAAAGAGATGTTTGGAAAGATATTTGTCGATCATCAATATTTCTGTTGTAGTTATAACTAAATTTGAACTAAATGTTAGATACTGATGACATGTCATTGGAATATCTCAATATTAATTATAGGTGTTATTATTTGAATGAATACATGGGAAGCTAACTTTCTAATGGTTACTACTGTTAAACGATATTAAACCTTAATGCTTAATCTCAACTGGGGGATGAGTTTTAGATAAATTAAACTTTGTTTTCTAACAAGTATTTTTATAGTAAATGTTCTGCCGAGCCTTTTCCCTGGTACCCCGATTGTGTATATTTACTGGATTTTACTAGATTGACATAAATGTCCTACCCATTTACCGTCGAAATATTTATATGAAATCACTTCTTCTACTCTAACGTTTTCTTTTATCGCACTTCCTGTTTGTAGAAATCCCTTCCATTTTTTTTTGCTTCTCTGACAGCGACGAGCTACAAAAGTTTACATGCAACTTCAATTTCTATCTCATTTCTTCTTGATTTTCATCCATGTATTATTCTTCATTTGAAAGTCCATGTTTTTTGTTACTGTATCTCACTGAACACCAGTGGCGGCCCTGCCCTCCTTGAGGTTAAATGATTATAAAAAAAATTATCGAGAGCAACGTCATATGTATGTGCAAACAATGAGCATATCCTGAATAATATATTTTGACAGTTTACCACCTGGCTCAATTGATTATTACAATCATTTACTAAACTTATTTTCTTCAGACACAAGGTCACAAGAGATAGATATTCATTTAAATGGAACCTTGTTTTTACAGAGTAGCTAACACAGTTATTTCCGGCGACAATCTCTTAGGCGCATTTCTCTAGGTGTTTTATTTCTGCGAGAAATGTGGATAAAATTATGAAAACATTCCTTTTTGTAATGCCTTAAACATTTATTTTCACATGAAAGATCTCGACTGTTGTACATGTTTTTTTACTTTCTACAACTTCCTTTGTTGGAAACCTGCCTTTCCGAGGTTATAAGTCATAAGAACGCTGAGATTAAAAGGGTTAATAGCTTTCTGCGTTTCTCATTTACTTCCGAACAGTTTTCAATATTAAAAGAATAATTTATTTTATATTACATTTCATATAGACCTTTTTCACTCTGTTATAAATTAACTTTCTTACGCGTTGCACTTTCGTATTGATCGAATCAAAGCTATATTGAATCTGCCGCTGTTAAAAAAAAATGATTTGCTATCTTTTTAAGCCAATAATATAATGGGACACCAAATATGATGTCTTACAGTCGAATGTTGGAAATTTATTATTTATTTATTTTTTATTTTATTTTACTTTTTGCATTTAATAAAAAACTCCTTAATTTTCGAATGTCGTAAAAATAAATAAAAACAAAATCTGAAATGCTTTATTCATTCGTTAGTCCTTTTTTCTTTCTTTCTTTATTTATATATTTTTTCTTTTCTCTGTTTTTCAGAAAGCGGGTGATTTCATCATCGAAGACGTATGATTGCCATCTCACAAACTTGCGTTTATGATAAAGAATGGAAATGTAGATCGAGTGAGAATCTCTTTAAATGCAAATCAGTGACGGAGCGGAAGTTAGCCGCTTGCTCGAAATAGGTTTTCGGGCGCGAAAGATATGAATAGCAGACGCTCTTCAAATGGTTTATCAAATTATATCGAAGATGAAAATGACTCCCGCCCAAACCTACACGTTTATATGCATATGATTAAAAAAAATTGCACACGAGCGAATGAGAGAGAGAGAGAGAGAGGGTGAGGGAGAGAGGGAGAGAGAGAGATTTATGAAAAAAGCGAGCGAGGCTCAAATTTGAAACTAGGGTAATATCTTATTATCTTCCGGTTTGAATACTTTCTATTTTTTGTCAGTGTTAAAATAAAGTTCAATTTGAAAAGAACTACAATTGCCAATCATAAATAGAAAACGATAGCAAAAAATAAGTTCCTTTCATTTTCCTTTTTTTTTTATAGTTTCGTATTTTTTCATTTATATATATATATATATATATATATATATATATATATATATATAAGAACCTCCCGATTTTCAACATTTCTTTCCATCAAATCTGGTTTCAGCAATAAAATGTTGAGTTACTTCTGCAAGAAAATTGATTTTAATTTCAAACCAAATTAATAAATAAATAAATTTTTATTTTCAAATTATCTGCTTAACATTCAACTAAAGATATATGTATTTCTTTAAGAAATGAGTCATGGGAACATGTTCATATATTAATTGTCACTTCTGTTCAGTTGTGTAAAGCATATATATATATATAAATGAAAAGAAATTTACGTATGTATTTAATTCTTTTCAGGCACACATATTTAAGTTATTTCAAATAGATCCTTCTGCAAAAACACATTAACTCCCAATATATACTTTTTGCAAAAATTCACGAATACCATGTTCAAGATTTATTAAATGTAGAATGATTGTTCAAAATGAAATGTTGTATGCAATATGAATGTAACGGAAGTTGGTGTCAACTCTAGATTATGAGGAAAAATAACGATAATGAGTAACCGTTAATATTGTTCATATTCTGAAAACGGAGATAATGATGATTTTCTGTTCAGTTAGACAGTTAAGTGCCATATGTGGTACACTCTTGGGCGTTCATGTCACGAAAGATATATGACTGAATGAGTAAAAGACTATCTCACAGTAGTTGCCATTACTTTCTGCTGAAAACTGGTTGCTATCCAAGGCTATAGAACCCAATCTGTTCTGTTATTTAACACATATTTAGAGGGAAGAGACGGATTAAGGGTATTTGCGCGTAAGTAAATGCAAAGAATTTAACTAGAATTCGAACTCGGCTCCCCGATTTCTCGTTCCGAGTCGATATCCACTGCAATCACAACGTACATCCGATTAAAACTTAACTGAGCGTTCAAGTGGTAAATTTTTAACTTTTCTAATGATATATGTGGTTAAGTAAATACAGGGAACATGAACTGAAACTAGGCACACTCATTTCAAATTCCGAGCTTTTATTAATTATAACACCCGCATATCCAATCTGACCTGATATTCCCATCTCACTACTGACTAGGCTCTAAATTTTCTTAAGATATATGCTCTATAGTGTTCCAAAAATCCTGATCACTGATAGGTATATTCATAACACATTTTAAGTTAGTCTCACTTCTCTAATATTCAAGTAACTGTGTTGTTAAATATTGACATAGCGAGATGGGAAAATAAGATGTGCAGTTAATTATAGTTTATAGACGCCTAATGTTAAACTGGCGATTTCAGTTCAAATTTCGGTTAAGTCTACTGTGTTCACTTTCTTAGTAGTCATTGGAAAAAGGAAGCCATCATACCTTGTCCCCGTTTGTGTGTTTAATAGCAGAGTTTATAAATAGGAAAATTCGGAATTGAAATATTTGAGAAAGCAAAGGAAATAACCGAACCATCTTTCCAAGTTGACATGGTAATTTCCGTAATCTATGAAAAAGCTTGATGGATTACGTCCTGAAAAGACATGCCATTTAAAAATATGAAAAGCTTTCATTTGCGTCGAAATCTGAATATCGATTTATATTCTTCAGATCTCGATATTAAATTTATTAATGACTCCGGATACCGAATTACTTATTTTCTAGTTTCAGATATTTATCCTATTCAAACAGACGAATTTGGCATAGTGATCATGTAAATAGTGCGTTGAGGTTCAGTGAGCCGAGTTCCAATTCCAGTTGAATTTGTTGCATTCACTTATGCCCAAAAATCCTTGAAAAAGACACGAATTAGTTTCTTCTCTCTCTAGCTATTGGTTAAATTGCAAAAAATATATTTTCTCTAGCGTTGATTGGTATTCAGTCTACCGCAGAGAGAAATGGTTACCTACTACGGAAAAATCCACTACCCAGGCCATCATTTCTCTGTTAAAAATGTCCCGCCTCTCAACAAAAGTGTATCACGTATGGCACTTAACTGCCTAACAGTTTAAAACGATTACATTAACTTACAATTATGTTCTTTAGAAGTTATTATTGCTTATATTGTGATGTAGAATTTTCGGAAATGCAGGTGAAATTTTCTTTCTACGTTTGGATTTATTTTTGCAGATTCTTATGCAGCAAATTATGAATTGCTTTAGGATATATTATAAAGATAACTCTGAAAACATTTTTTGTAAATGAAACAAGAAAGTAGTAAAAAATTCAAGAATGTTAATGTGAGTTTAAATTGATGAAACATAAACAAATTTCTGGGAAGCTCACTCAGAAAATTAAACGAAGACACGAATACGCTCACACACCCATTATTTAAAATGTTATTTTCAGTAGATGCCCATATTTGAAGTAGACATTGCCGATAAGTATCGTATCAGTTAGTCAGTTAAGTGCTATCAGTAATAGACACTTAGACGATCATGTATAGAAAGAAGACATGAATAATTGAGCAGAAGATTTTTGCATAGTGGGCTGCCATTACATTCTGACGTAGACTGGTTGGCAACCAAGGCTTTAAAACCCAAACTCTCCTAAATGGAGGGAAGCGAAGGCTGAATACATTTCCTAAGATGATATGCGCGCATGTGAATGCAACTAATTCAAATGGATTTCGAACTAGATTGAAGCTCTCCATTTTCTTATTCTGAGCCAATATCCATTACACGACAAAGCACATCTCCCGCGTACACACTTTTGGGAAAGTTATTAATCCATCGCTTCTCCATCAAGCCATGTGTTACATAGCAAGACATATTCGGTTCTATCGCCTTGGTTGGGAATAAGTCTATCGCAGAAAGTAAAGGCAACCTACTGCTGGAAAATCTTCTGCACAGTCAGACTTGTCTTTTTGAAGACATGATCGCGCAGGCATGTATTACGTATAACACTTAACTCTCTGATGTATCATATATACTGTTTAAAATAAAATGGACCGTATATTTCAAATAAAGTATCTATTAAAATAACACTTGAAATAATAAAATACTGTTATCCATTAAAAATAATGTTTGCAGTAATATATATATATATATATATATATATATAGAGAGAGAGAGAGAGAAATAGAGAGAGAAAGAGAGAAAGAAAAAAATAGATAGATAGATAGATAGATAGATAGATAGATAGATAGATAGGCATAAGGTGGGATGATTATGAAGAGATGATGAAAGACCTGTGAAATATTACAGCCATTAATTTAAAATATTCCTATTAATAACTGTATTGTTTAGTTCCAGATAAACTGGCATGTGACTGTTCAAAAAATATTCTTTAGTAACTTCAAAGAATTTCTGTTGAAAATAATATTAATGAAGAAATGGAAAATATTGCCGTTAATATTACAAAATTTACTAATACTAATTAAATAATAGGGGAGGCTAAGCATTATAGACATGACAGGACAATCTTTCTAATGTAAGGCCAAAACTTAATTCTAAACCAGACCATAAAAAGAATAACACCTAGGGCTAGAAGCTACAACAATCATAATAATTTACCTGACACCTGATCGTAATTTCGAGTAATCACTTTGAAAAAAGAAACGTGACAGAATGAATAAAATATTTTGGTGAACTTTGTTGCATATAGAGTTCCATAGTCACATATTAGACATAGTAATTATGTTCATCACGACTCATCAAAAAATGTTGAATATGCAATGACAAAATATATACTCTTGTATACTTAGTTTGGGATAACAAACCAAGTTTCGGATATTAGTTTCTGTACTGATATCCTCTACATAGGAATTCAATCTGGAGTTAGCGGCTCGTGCCTCAGGCGTGTCGTTCATACGCACTATCAGTCAGTATATTAATGTCCTTTTAGGTTTTTTATAAAATGAATGTATGTTAAGACATAGCAAAGCATCATTATATAAGTTTAGCAGCTAGCTATCGACCTATATTATACATTTAATTGTCTGGAATATTCACCGCATAAACTCTTACAAGAGTTTAAATAATTTACATTAAAATTTCGGAAACACACAAACAACTATGAATTTATGGCTTCGTTACTACATTAAATGTATACATTCATTGCTATATGAAATGGTACATGCCCCCCTATATATATATATATATATATATATATATATATATATATATATATATATATATATACAAACACATGCGCAAAAACACACATACATATATTTGTGTGTATGTGTATGTAATTGTGGCAACTCTCTCTTTCATATTTGAAAACAATCTTTATTCATGACATGACGATCGCGTTCTGGTTCTGGCATGAAGAATACATTCGCCACTCATTCTGATATATATATAATATATATATATATATATATATATATATATATATATATATATATATATATACTGTTAAATATAAGAGAAAATGAATATCTAATATGTTTAATCATGAGGCCGTTCTAAACATCGTATTTTGGCTTTAATTTCAGTTGAAAATAAAAACAACAATTCTCCAACTCTGATCAGGAATATGACAAGTAAATCTATGGAAGAGCGTGGTTGTAGTAAAGCCAATATATGTAGTGGGTTTATTGTTAGTACCAAAGATTAGAGTACAATTAAATAACATTTCTCAAAAAAACATAACCATGTAGGTAATATTAGAGAGATTTTAGTCAACAATACACTAATCCTCACTCATAGACACAGTAAAAAGAATCCTTCAGATATTGGAGGCCATCTACATTAAATCCAAACAATCCACACTTAATAAAATCACGTTCAAATCTTGGTCATAACACATTTCATTGCATTTGAATATATGGTTCTGTTGTCATTTGCTATCAGGCGGTGTGACGTCATAGAATTGCATTGCAAATTTGCAAACTGCGTTTGTTAATTGCCGTTGCTTAGCAGAGTTTTAGGTCAACACAAGATAAAATCGTCGCTGATGGTGGATGTTTTCGTGTTACCGTCCTTATAAACTCTCTGAAGATGGCTCATCTGAGCCGAAAGCTTAGAACCAACTTAATAAAAAATTATCCAAATGTTGGAGAATTTTTGTTTTTATTTTCAACTGAAATTAAAGCCAAACTACGATGTTTAGAACGGCTCATGATTAAACATAATATACATTCATTGTTTTGTATTTAACAGTATACATTTAGAAAACTATTTGCTGCCTCGTTACACTATTTCTATATCTATATATCTATCTATCTATCTATCTATCTATCTATCTATCTATCTATCTCTCTCTTTCTATGTATATATATATATATATATATATATATATATATATATATTATATCTTTAAACGTTACTTTTAATAGGTACTCTTAAGATTTATAATCTTAAGAGTACCTTCATTATTAAAAATGAAAAAAATATTTTTTTCATTATTCATTTTTTCATTATTTTTTTCATTATTACCTTCATTATTAAAAATGAAAAATATAACACTCAATAACATCAACAACATACAGGCTAACAGCATGCTTACCGTGTACGGTTACATAACACAATAACACATAACACTCCTGCATATTATAAATAACGCTACATACACGCTGATACACGGAAAATAACATTCATCCACAAAATGGATAAAAGTATAACCGAAAGCGCTCGTCTAAACAAAACACTTGGGTAATTCTTACAAAATTTATGCGTTCAAAATAAAAAAAAATTCCAAAATCAAATAAAAACTTACAGAAAATCTTAATCATCACACCTCTCATTTTTAATGAAACCTGCATAAAATAAAGATTTCTGCCCAAATATATATACATATATCTATGTGTGTGTGTGCGTGTGTGTGAATATATGTATATTTAAATTTTAGAACATTTCTACTCACAGTAAGCTATATCTTTATAAACAATTTTGATCATAATAAGAAAAAGATCAAATAATTTTCCTTTACTTAGTTTTTTCATAAGTAGGAATATATATTTGAATCAAACGTTGATCTGTATATATCAATTTATTTTTTCTTGCAGAGTACAATATAACAATTCCTTTTATAAAATGTCGTCTCATGTGTCTCGACAGAAGAACATGATCAACATCAAAACCGATGTTGACTGAATGAATGTGACGTCTTTATCGCTTCTCATTCAAACGAATTCATTGATATTAAATAGTATTTGAATCTTAAAATTTCTAAGTGATGTCGATTTATCTCTGCTTAATTTTATAAGAGGCCATTCATCTATCACCTCGAATAAAAAAGAACTCTGCGATGTATTGAAGACTTTTAAGAGGGAAGAAATGATCATATCTTGAGAATTCAATTTGGAGTAACATTTATATTATTGCTTCCCAAAATTAGATTTTAGAAAACATTCCCCTGGTGACAAGCAAATTAATCTCTCTTTTGTGTTAATCTGTTCTATTGTCTAAAGAATAAAATGGTATAATTACGTCTTTTGAAATGAACTTTTTCTCAGTATTTCTTTACGTCTATCAAAGCCATTAATTTATTATAAAATAATTTAAGTCTACTTTTTTTCGTAATTTCTGGGTAATGAAGAAAAACGGCGGGTAATGTGACATAGATCCGAAGGTACTTAGAAATTTTGAATGCTTCATTCCAGAAACCTAATAAGTCACTAAAAGTTGTGAAGATTCAATTAGAAGCAAAACGTCCTTAACTACTTTGTAGTATATAATCTTCTATATGGTGAGCAGAAATCTTAGAACCAGTATAATAAAAATTATCCAAATGTTGGACAATTTTTCTCTTTATTTTCACATTAAATTAAAACAAAAATACGGCACTGAGAACGTCTCATGATTATAAACCATAAAATTAAACCGTAATTTTTAATTTTTTAAATTTTGTAATGTAAAGTTATCTAATATCGAGTCATGAATCTCTGTGTCTGCTTTTCCTCTTTCTAACGTAGTGCTGACAAATTCATTTTTTAATCCCACCCCATTTATAACTTCTTGTGCATGGATATGTTTTTGGGTTTTTTTCATTAATGAAATTTTGTACCATATTTTAATTAATAATGTTTGTTTTCGACCGTTGCTGAGGAAAGCGAGAAATTTCTCGCTGAAATAACTATCCAAGAAAATTAAGTTTCGCAAATTTTGAATTACTTTATATATTTGACTTTGTAAATAGATAATTCTATTTACTTCCAGCCCTCCACCTTGATCACATTTAATATTAATAAAATTAATATTAATAGGATCAGATTTTGGAATTTTATCTATATGCTTATCCTTTTGTTTGTGGTGAATATGCTTTTTTAGGGGAAAGTTGGGTTGGGAGCTCATTTGGATTCTGTTGACCTTATTTAAGTCTTAGAGTTTCCTATCCACTATATTGTCCTGCCGTTCTCTTTACACCTGTATTCTCATTCTTTTCTTGCTCATACTCTGACTCCCCTAACTTGATCTTCTTTCTCATCCCCCTTCTCATGTAGCCCTCTGCGCACCAGTATCAGTTCGGCTTTGCTTGGGGTAAAATGATTAGAAAAAATAATATATATCTAGGGTGGTCCAAAATTAGGTGGAGGTTAAGTGGAAGAGGTTTGTGTATCGGTTGCAACAAGACTGGGCAGACCCACATTATTAAAGTATAGTGCTTGAGTATCTTGAAGCATTTCCTAAGAAATTAATTGGCATAAGATGTCTAATTGATTGACCAGCACGTTCACCTGACTTGACCCTAATATATTTCTTACTGTTCCGCTTTTCATGTATGTATTATATTATCATGAGTAGATATATTCGAGCTGATATCTGTGTTCATTGATTTTTGCTTACGTTTTTTAAAATTAGAATTAACGCTTACCAGCCTAGGAATTGAGAAATCCAGAAACAATATGCCGACGAACAAGAATCTTCTACTAATTGGAAATAATGTCGGGTTAAATTTCGTTTAAAATTTGCATAGGCCGACAATGAAGTAATGATGCAACTGCTGTAAAATATAGCATGCTTTAATTTTATATTTTATGATTAATAAGTGCATTGCTTCTTTCCAGGTAAACTAACATATCTTTGCAGTAAACTTCAAATATAAAGTGTACAGACTTTTGTTAAAATTAGTCAAAGAAAAGCAACGTGGTGTTATCAAATTAATTGCAGAAAAATCTTTTAGCCAAGAAGACCAAGGACGTTTCATTTGCTGGGATGCTGATGACGAAGTTTTTGGGATGCAAACGATATTTTTTATTAACTACTGGCAGTATAGCCCGGCGTTGATCAGGTCAAATGAAAGCTTTAAAACTAATTCATTGTTCTGGAGCTCAGAATCTTTGGACGTTGGCACGAAAGACTAAAAAGCAATAGTTGTTTCCAGTTAAAGCGAAACCGTAGACTGAAAGAAAAATGAATGGATGTAAGTCAAACTCTGATTTCCTGGTATCGATATCAAGTAAGTTTGTTCGCCGTAAACTAAATTTTGAAGGCTAAATAAGTCCTCTGATTAAATGCTATCATGAGTGAGACTAAGAACTACAATTATGCCTACTTAGAGCCAAACCCGAAGAAAAAACTAGTATGAAAGGGCTGAAAAAATTACAGATATACAGGCAGATAAACACACACACACACACACAAATATCTTGCCTTTCATATATATATTATCGATTTTCTGCTAGCTTAGAACACACGCAGACGCTTATAGTACAACTGTGTAAATTTTCAAGAAAATCGGTTCAGCTGTTTCTGAGTCTATAGGTAACGGACACATACACAGACACACGGAGAAAGAGAGAGAGAGAGAGTGAGAGAGAGAGCGGCAAAGTTTCATTTAAAAGTAAGTTTATATCTTCAAACGTGCCACACTATAATGGGAAATTACAACGCAATATTTTCGGTACAGTTACTTTACGAAAGGCTAACGATCAACAAACACAAAAAATTGTTTTGTATTTTATTTTTTCATCAGGACAAGGCTCTAGCAAACTAATAATTTATTTCAATATGCGCCGAACGTGTCTGACTTGGTTGAACAACTTATTTTTCTCCTGATTTAAATATCATCTCTCTCTCAATAAGAAAAAAATAATACAATAAAACACTTATCTAATCAGTCAGATATAACAATGCACTTATTAATAAGAGCAGCTGAAAGCAATGCATGTCCAATTTCAAGAGTATAGCATTTATTTTTCACATCCGAGCAATTAACTTTTCAGTTCATCGTCGTAGATTTCGAATGATCTCAGCAAAAGTGAATTTTCTAAGAAGACAAGTTTATTTTAGTTTATCACAGTTCGCAGTGAAGTAATTGTTAAATCACAACACTGACAAAGAATCGTTTTCTTGATGATAAGTGGAAAATCAGGTACCAATTTCAATTTAAAAACATAGGTTTTCTTAATACTATTCCATTTCTAGGCTTGTGGGCATTCATTTTATGTTTAAGAAGAAAAAAGTAATTTCAAAGCAAATATATGTAACCCTAAATATAAAAGTTCTGTTAATGACGGATTTAAAAAATCATATACACACACACACACACACACACACACACACACACACACACACACACACACACACACACACATATATATATATATATATATATATATATAAAGCGGGACAGCAAGAAAAATGATTTTATTTTAAATACGTATATGGATATTCATGTATGTATCTGGAGTTATTGTTGATATGTTTGAGTGTTAGCTTTTATTTATTATTAATAATGTTTTTGGTTAATTTTATCGTTTTTGATGATGCTCCTATATTTATATTATCGATGATAATGTAATTGATAAATTTTGGTATGTGTCCTTGTGCATTTAAATGTGATCGACTATAGCTATGGGCAGAGAGGTTTTTATTTATTCAGTGAAAATTGAAATAAAGTCCATTCCATGTCTACGGCTATATCGTGTTGAATACACCAGCTTCCCGCCCGATCACCGAAGTTAAGCATCATCGAGCCTGGTCAGTACTTAAATGGGTGACCATTTTGCTGTAAATTTAAGGACCAAGAATGGTCTACCGGTCCTTCATTTTTGTTGGGTTTGGGTGCAGGGCTAACAACCCTGCCCCGTAAAACACAGTTTGTTACAGAAACAGCAACAAAAATTTGCTGCCCTATGCACCATCTGGGTGGGATGGATAAATGATGATCATTCCGTGATATTGAGTAAAATATAGTCGATAGTGTTTGAATGTAAAACAATTGGACACTATTTAATTAATGTATATACTGAATAGAAAAAAATACATGATCACATAAAAAATTCTATAAAACTTAACACCAAGACTCTCTCACTTGCCTATATATATATATATATATATATATATATATATATAGATGACACCTAATGAGCAAAACGAACCTACCTAGTTTTCGTCTAAATGGATCATCAGGGAAAGCTGGACCCAGCTGATGTCAGTCAGAACACTTTTGACTGACGTTCATGTACTAAGCTCTTTTTTTAAAACCATTTTTTCCTTCCGCCGAAAGTTTTCGAGGAAGGCTTCCACTCGTTTATATATATATATATATATATATATATATATATATATATATATATATATTAGTTTCCTAAAGTGTTATATTATTTAGGTGAGGATATGTTATTGATCTAGGCAAATTTCAATGTGTTTTGCTACCCAAACATTTATATAACAAAGGTTGACATATTTCTTCTCATAGCCATTTGCTAAAACAATAATTTCCTAGGAAACAGTTTGTTTTTTAAAAATCAGTTAATGTATGGCTACATTTGATTTAATAATTTACTCATTAAATCAACGAATATGGAATGTAATATCACTGTAATTATTAATAGATTGAGAAACGAGAAAATATATTTAATTTAAATGTTTATTATCTCATGTAAATAGAGACTGATTCAATCTAACCACTAGAGGTACAACAGTGTGAACGATATCAGTTATTTTATATATGGCTGAATGAATACATGCCCAGCGTATATTGTAGATCAGAATTAGGGCTAATTATAGTGTAAAAGTATAGTGTAAAAGTATAGTATATAGATGTGCGTTGTGGTGCAGTGGGTATCGGTTCGGAACGCGAAATCGGTAAGCCTCGTTCGAATTCCATTTGAATTCGTTGCATTCACTTTCTCACAAATACCTTGGAAAATGTATTAATCTGTCTATTTCTTCCAGCTATTTTTTAAATAACAAGAGAGATTGGGTTCTATAGCCTTGACTGGCAACCAGTCTACCGCAGAAAGCAATGGCAAACTACTGCGGGACATTCTTCTGCCCAGTCAGCCGTGTCACTTTCGCCCAAGCGTGTATCACCTAAGTCTTGAACAACAATTGTTATTTTTCACAGAAGTAATTGAATCACGTACATCAGGAAAATCATATATTTTATAAATGGGTGAGTTGTATTGCATATTTTACGTGCTGTATTATTTCACACTTTAAAAGAAACATTGTATGCTACTGAATACAGAACTTGCACTGCATAAATATTTTATTAAAAACTACATGACAGCAGAATTCTAAATACAATAGTCAATTCTATAAAGTTATTCCGGTATGTTCCTTGTATTTTCCTAATGATTAACTAAATTAAATTATTTTTACAGTAGTACTTGCTCCGTGATAGGCATACGATAAGTAAGAAATGAGGTAAGGATTAACGTAGCGCTTTCGTTAACATTTTATTTTTACCTAGAAACAGATATACAGTCTTATTTTCTATCAATCATATATATATATATATATATAGTAATTTTCGAGTAAAGCTTTATCGAACACTGTAAAAACCTTAATACATTTTAAGTGAGATGTGCTGAAATTCTTTTGGCATGTGTGTGACATCATTATATATATATATATATACTGAGTATTAGGAAGCAATCTCTAAAGTGTACATATTTCCTTAAAGACAATCTGACAAAGTACAGCTATTAAGTTTTATCTAATTTTAATATTTTGGTACGAATGTTTTATTTTCTGGATACAGTGTGTGTAATAAGTGTTTAAAACTTCGGCATATCCATGCGCTTCCCACTATTCATTTAGCCATTATTAAGGGTGATTTTTATTCTTATCTTTAACCGATGGTGTGTGATTTTTATGCATGTGTCTAACATTATTAGAATTATAATATTCCAAACATGGCCAGCACATTGTGGACGTGTATGTATTTAATGTCATTGAATGTTTACATTTACATATAATACATGATGAACACTAAAGTCAGTAATTTCTGATTGGGTATGAGGAGAAGACAAATTGGATAGCATCCGTTATTCAATATAATATTCTGATGATAAAACAATTCTATTTGAAATTAATCAATACTTCCGAACACCAGTTTAATTCCCCAGAATTCGTTAGATTCTCCTTAATTCCTCAAATATATCGTTGTTTCATTAAATATTTCAGTTATATTAATGCATATGTAGAAACCACTTTTATCAAAAAACATTTGTCACCCTAATTCAACTAGTTTACGTATGCATTCAATAACACAACTCTCACTTGATATTGTCTCATATTTTGAACATAGTGTAATCTATTTCTACAGTGGTCGCTGATATGCATTTTGCTATTTCGATGAGAATCAAACTTTACCTCACCTATTGATATGAAGAACAGTTAAAGTAAATTTTATCAAAAATTATCGTTAAGAAATAAATGATAATTATTCTAAAATGCAGTATTTAATCTTTGTCTTGACGAAGCGGGCAAGATCATATTAAATTCTAACAAATATTATATGGCAAATGGGAAACACCATTTCCAAAAAGAATCCAATTACCTGTGAACCTATAAAGGAAAATGAATAGAAAGATAATTCACAAAATTGAGTACCAGAGACTGTTGAAATATTACCTTCAAAAATATGTAAAACACGATGAAAGTTGAAATCAATTATGCGTAATTTTGATCAGTCACATATCTGTAAAGCTTGACATTGAACATCTTAAATAGCCGTACGCTAGGGTAAAAAAACGGACAGCCTAACCAAATATAAATTGACTTTTTTATGCAGAAAAATGATGACGAAATGTTGATATTGATGCATTTAAATATAATTGCATAATCTAAACTTATTTATAAGAGGAAATTTCTCTCTGTGTAAGTGTGTGTGTGTGTGTGTCTGTGTAAGTCTGTGTCCGTTACGGATAGAAACCGAAACGGCTGAACCGATTTTCTTGAAAATTTACACAGTTGTACTATAAGCGTCTGCGAGTGTTCTTAGCTAGGTTTTGTGTCGAGGTAGCCCCGATAAATATAGATAATCGAAAAAATCGGGTTATAGAAGGAGTGGTCTGATTTTATCAAATTTGATGCACTCATATACAAAGACATAAGAAACGATATTCAGAAGTTTCAAGGTTGCAGTTCTTATAATAGTGCAGAAAATCGATAATATATATATAAAAGGCAAGATGTTTGTGTGTGTGTCTGTTTATCTGCCTGTATGTCTGTATTTTTTTAGCCCTTTTATTTTAGTTTTTGCTTCGCGTTTGGCTCTAAGTAGGTATATTTGTAGTTCTTAGTCTCAGCCATGATACCATTTACTCAGAGGACTTATTTAACCTTCAAATTTCAGTTTATGACGAAAAAATCTTATTTGATACTGATTCCAGGAAATCAAACTTTGAATTACACCCATTCATTTTTCTTTCAGTCTACGGTTTCGCTTTAACTGGAAACAACTATTGCTTTTTAGTCTTTCATGCCAACATCCAAAGAGTCTGAGCTCCAGAACCATGGATTAGTTTTAAATCTTTCACTACACCCGAGCAACGCCGGGCTATACTGCTAGTATATTATATCTCAAAGTCCGCAATTCTCAAAGGTTGCAGCATTGACTATTGATTTTAATTCTGTAGGTGTCATTTTTGCGGAAACTCTGTTTCGCTTTCTGCTTAGTCCTCGACATTCTAAAGCTATCTGACAGTTAAATGTCATAAATAATTGGGCGATCATGTCCCGAAAAAACATGGTTGACTGGTCAGGATTTTTTTCCACTATAGGTAGCCGATACTTTCTGCGTGATATTGGTAGTTAACCAGTTGAGAGAACCCATTCTCTTCTACTATTTAACCCATGCCTAGAGGGAGAAGAGACATTTTAATAACTTTCTCAATTTTGTTTGCGTGGAAATGAATGCAACGAATTCAACTCGGATCGACGATTTCTCGTTGCGCAAAGCACATCTAACACTATATCTAAACTTAATCTAACCTTCACCAAATACCAATAGAAAATACGTTCTCTTAATCTATATGAATGATTAAAACCATCTGCGAAGTACGAGAATATATTTACATTAAACGGCAAAAAATCCCCTTATTACCCGAACAAAGTAAATGCCTGTACTAAAATATAAACGACCAATATTCACTAAGCCCTAGCCAAATGAATGTTTAGACGCTTGAAAATAAATAATCAAAGTTAGCTTATTGTTGAACCAAGTAAATGATTATAAATTAAATTACAAACAATTAATATAGGATCTAGTAAATGCTTACAGATTTAAACATAAAATGAATCTAATATAATTCTATTTAACACGTCGTAAGATTTTTTCACCGTAACTGTATTAGAGTTAGATTTTAATTTCGAAGTATTTAAAATACTTGGTTAAGGACATGATTGCTATTTTTTGTTAATATGCTCAAATATTTTCGTAATTAGTGTTTATAAAATTTGAATATTTAAGAAAAAAAATACCTGCGTTGAATTCTATTAGAAGAAGGACTGCAAATATCTCTCCAGCAAGGGTTTGCTTCCCCCACCCAGAGTGTATATTTGTATTAGTTCATTTTTTTTTGTTTTTTATCCTTAGAATTGACCTTAAGCTTGAGAAAACCAGCGCACCTATTGATAGAAAAAGAATAAAGTACATTGTTTAATACCACGAAGGTCATTCGAATATTTTTTTAATGCAATTATAAATTTTACGAATTTATTCGAGGGCAATATATGAAACATAAACATTTTGTTTTCTTTTATATCACGTCGTATATGTATTCGCTACTCTGTGTTATAAAAATATTGTTTCTATATTCCAGACTCTTTTATAACTGATATCTCGTCCGAATCCATTAGCTGTTTGAAAAGCTGATTGAATATAAAACTTTCAAAGCAAAATACTTCCCTATTATATCAGACTAAATAAGCTTTTCGCCCAAATCTACAGTCAAACAATTAATTTAAACAAAAGGATTTTTTAGAGAAAAGAAATAGACACAAAAGTATTCAGTTATTTGATGCAACCACAAATGGACACATTACCTGGAGGGTGCCATATATTAAGACGATCACGAATCATTATCTCTTTTCTCCTGGTTTTTCTTAAAACCAACACGATTGCAAGAATTTGATTAAATCGTGACACGAAAGACTACTTTTTGATTCGTCCTGTCTTTATCTCAGCCACCCATTTCACTGTTTTGAATGAACTAGTCATACAACTAACAGTTAAAAAGAAACAGTTTGCTTTTATTTAAGACACCCGAAGTTAAAGTGATTACATGAATGTCTTCAAGAGCGGAAACATAGTTTTTCATCAATGTTTTCCGGGCAGATACAAGAAAATAATATCGACTTCTGATGACGCCCATTACATAACCCGATAAGAAGACTTTTAGATTATAGTTAACCAATAATCCCCAGATTCGAAAATGATGCGCATAATGTCGACAATTTAAACGATGTAAAATTATCGAAACCTTCATTTTTCTTTAAAAGAATCTATCATTAGTCAGTAAGTGGCGTACGTGATACACACATAGACAATCATATACCAAAAACGAAATGACTAACCGGGCAGAAGATTTTCCAGCATTAAGTTGTCATTTCATGTTACAGCACACAGTTTACCATCAAAGGCTGTAAAACTCAATTTGTCTTGCTGCTTAACCCATAGCTATAGGGAGAAGAGACGGGTTCATACATTTGCGTATGTGCATACAACAAATTCAACGGGAATTCGAACTCGTCTATCCGATATCCCCTTTCCGAGCTGATATCCACTGTAACAAAACACAAGTCCGTGTGATGTTATGTACTAAAATAAAAACGTTTTATGTGAGAGGGACATCTACTATTTCACTAGTATTGTTATTTAACATTAGTTTTGCCCAGTGAAAAAAAATTTTGCTCAGTAAATAAAAATATAATTTAATATGTGTAAGTCTTTATCATAACGACAAAAGTATACATTCATGGACAGATATGACACTGTATAAACATTAATACCACATATATGAAAACTAAGACACAGGAAAGATTTTATCGGCTGCATTCAAAACTATGTGAAAGATAGAAGCAAGTATTTGGCTTGCAAAGTTTTTGTAACTTGCAGAACGAAATTAATGCATATGTGATACTAAAAAGGAATAAGGATGTTATCATAAGCTGCAAAGAAATATATAGGTATGAAATAAATTAAATTTTTTGCATCCAACAAGAAAAAGCGTGAATTTATTGCTGTGTATGGCTAATGTATAATGAACAGGAAGTATAAATCGGTCTGATGTAGTGGGTTAAAAAAGTGTCGCACGAGTTTGGAAGTCTAAATCTTTTAGGTAATCGACATTCGTAAAAAACAAATATTGCGCACATCGAAACTTCGATTGACGACGGTAGAATGAACAGATTTCTTGATATGTTTGTGGAAGTCGAACTCCAAACTCAACTATCCACAATATATTGGAGTGTTGAAAATTGTTTCAAAAAGTTGGTGAATACCTTTTGTGAGGAATCGCATTTTCTAAAAACAATCTACATTTTTAAGCTATAGCCTTCTACTGATTTTCTTACCAAACTTAAAAGTAAATATGAGAATCCCTACTTAAAAATGTGCAAGTTTAGAATTGTTAATTTCTTTTCAAGACAACATGAAAATATCAAATATTAAATAACTTTAAAGATCAAGAAAGTCAAAATCAAAATAATTTAAAATAATTCATTACAAATTGTCGGTTGCTTATAACCAAGTTTCGTTAAAATTCGTTAATTTCCGTAACATGTTTACATTTGTTGACATTACGATACATATCAGAGCAGACATGGTTTGTTTTCGGTAGATCGAGAATTGTGTTATATAAGCATTATAAAAACCTCGTCTGATCAAGAGGCTATTCATGGTCGAGTGGTTAAGACAGTACCAGATCAAGTGGTAGCTTCCCCTATGTAAATGGATAGCACACATTTTCGTAATAAAAATTTATCGTAAAATAATCAGGCCGGTAGATATAAATATAAAATACTGTTTAATTAAAAACAGAATATCTACTTAAATACGAGTATCGGTAAAAATAATGTTCAAAATAATTCATTACAAATTTTCGGTTGCTTATAACCAAGTTTCGTTAAAATTCGTTAATTTCCGTAATATATATATATATATAATATATCTAAGTATGTTTGTCTACGTTCAGGCTATATTTAAAATATAATATCTACATTTTCGTGTGGTGAGACATTTTCGTTGCACATTTTCATTATATATATATATATATATATATATATATATATATATATATATATATATAACACTATACTTTGCGGTTCACAAAATCAAAAAGAATGCGCACGCGTAAAAATGAAAAAATATAATGTTGCGAAAATTTAACTATCGCAGTATAAATATGTCAATGTGAGTGTGTGTAAAATTATAAAAATAGAAATATCATCCATATAAAAGCTTGTTTCGTTGCAACACAGCTCATCAAAGTGCTAGACATCCACTTGCTTCCAGCCTGGATACTCACTCAACAGATTTGGTGAAAGTCGTAGCCTCTAGTCCTTAAGCTAGAGATGCATTTAATGAGGGAGTGATTTGAGCGTGTTATATATATATATATATATATGTTGTGTATACATACGCCAGTCACTGAACTGAATTCATAACTAGGAGTAACGCGTAAATCGCAAAAGTGGTAAATGTTTTTAAAATTTTCTTGTCCAGATTGTTAAATTTTTTTTGAAAATGTAAATAAAACACTTTATCACTGTTTTTCATATTTTTTAGAGTAATAAGTATTGAAATGTTTTTCGGAGCTTTCATATAGCCATCAACGCTATTGAATGTATAATCTATTTTGTGGACCAATCTCCAAACTCGCCGCGTATATTTTGTCTTCATACTTAGATATTTGTATTCCAAACAGATAATATAGGTTTCTTAGTTGCTAAAATAATAATTGCCAAATCAATACGATCAAATGATCCTTGAATTTCTTGTGTTTGTTACACTATTTGTCTAGTAAATTATTAGGGCATCATTTGAACCGTTTATATGGCGCTGCCTAGGCTTATTCCAATCTCATACATGGAATCACATGATACTAACAGCAGGAAATAAACTCAGAACTATTGAAACTTACTTCTTTATCGAGATATAAAGGACGTGAGATTCAAAAGGCAAACCCTATTCATTTAAGAAGGGAGGACGCAGACGATATTTAAAAGTTCATTGTCCAGCCAAGTAGAATGACACGCAGCCATAAAATGAAATTCAATATATTAACTCCGTTCTCAAACGTATTGGAAGATAATTAGCTCTTCGAAAAGTATTCTGATATTTATTAACTGAAGTATAGATTGTGGAAATAGGCTGCCCGAAACATTTTCTCCGCTACATCTTATGGAGAAATTCACCGCCGAGAGTCTAATAGCTTTATTAATAGGTTCCGATGGTGAACGATCCCATAGCGAAACAACCGAATTGAAAAAAACTATTTCTTCCAATGCTTTGCTTGGGAAGTGTTTAAAGATATTATGTTGCATTGAGTATAAATCGATAATACACAACGACAGATGGAAACATCTTGGATTATAAGTCTGTTAGTATTTAAAACAAAACGAATCTAAAAAAAAACAAAAAAAAACAATTAGATTTGATTTTGAAACAAGTAAAAGAAAAAACAACTTGTAATGAAAACAACGTTGTGATGTAATAGGATATTGTTTATATTAAAAGGCACTATATTTTGTCCGTCTTATATATTCATGGAGTCGGCTTAATTTCGTTCTTGTATGTTTTCCCTTTCTTTTAACGATTTATCGTCTGTTTTCTCATAAGGTTTTATTCAGTAACTATTGTGTCTGATTCAAAATTTAAATACATTCCAACACACGATAAATGTGTGCGATTACAAGTTAGATGCAGTTAGTATTTATAAGTTTCATGTTGATAGTTTGGAACCACAAAATATATAGAGGTAAATTTATCTTATAGTAAATGTTCACAGCAGTTTTCCTGTAAAAACCAAGTACAGATATTTCAAAGCTCGATTGTGTGTTGTGATGCAGTGGATATCGGCTCGGAACGCCAAATCCGAGAGCCGAGTTCGAATTCCAGTTGAATTAATTGCATTCACTTACGCGCAAATACCCTTGGGAAATGGTACTAATCCGTCTCTTCCCTCCAGTTATGGCTTAAATAACAGGACAGACTTGGCTGGCAACCAGTCTACCGCAGAAAGCAATGGCAACCTACTGTGGGATAATCATCTGCCCAGTCAGTCATATTTCTTTCGAGACATGATCGCCCAAGCAAGTATCACGTATGCCACTGGCTGATGATATATATATATATATATATATATATATATATATATGTGTGTGTGTGTGTGTGTGTGTGTATGTATGTGTGTGTGTGTGTGTGTGTGTGTGTGTGGAAATCAATTAATATACACATATATATACACGCGCACACACGCATGTACACACAACTTGTTATTGGTTTTAATAAAACCGTGCAAATGTAATATAACAGTTAAGTATATATTAATAAATATACAGTAGCGGCCATAATATAAGGAACGAAAACAACAAATACATAAATATGCGTATTACTTGAAAAGTAATGTATGATTAGCAATGAAATTTTTACCGAATAAAGATTAGGTTGTAATGCATAATTATTATACAAAGTTACAAACATTTACATCACCGTTTTTTTAAATAAAGATAAAATGAAACACAGGAAATAAGCTACTGGCCCAAAGTTAAGGAATGATGTTAATAATTTGCATAAACTTTTAATTTACATTCTTAAAAAACTCAATAGAACTTTTCAACATTAAGTAAAGGTTCATTTATCATTAGGATTTTATTTTTAAGCAATATGCCAAATTTTACAGGCAAAACGCTCTTTTTTTTAAGAAAAGAAACTCATTATCGCTAACTATCAAGAAAAAAAGTCAATTTCAGAAATTTCTGATATTGTTCATAGGTCTAGTGTCGTTCATCGTGTAATTAGCAGGTATAAAATCGAAAAATTGTTAGATGCAAAAACAAAAACCGGCATACCTCCAAAATCACCGCAAAGAAAAGATCGAAAATTGTTAGAATATCTACAAGAAACCGTTTTGAAACTAATATATCAATTGCCCGTAAATTTAATGAAGACACAGATAATAAGAGCTCAGAGAAAACGGTTGTTCGCAGCTTAAAAAATGCAGAATTGCATGCCCGTATTCCAGCTCTGAAGCCTTTCATTTCAAAGCAAAACTAAAGGGCACTCCTGGAGTATGCGAGAGAATACGTTTGGACTGACGCACAATGGGATTCAGTTTCTTTCAGTGACGAGTCCATGTTTACTATATTTGGTTCTGAGAGCAAAACTTACGTACGTTCTCTCTCTATATATATGAGAGAATGATAATTTGGTATTTGGGCAGAAATCCTTCTTCAACATATGTTTGTTAAGAAGTTTGTCAACATTTTTACTACACTTTTTTGTATGCTGAACATACTTTACTTTTCTGAGGTATTCATCGTTAGTTAATTAATTATTGCATGGACAATCTGACTGTTAGAATCTTCTAATATAATATCTTTCAACAGTATTAAAAAGTATTACAAATATTCGATTTAAATGTATTTATTGTCAATGCTATATTATTAAACCAAGAACTATAAATGACATTTACAACCATCATTTTTTTTCAAACGTAAGAATTTTCAATCAGTCTGATATGAGTCCATTTTACCGAAAAGTAAACCAAAATTAATAGGAACATTAACATAATATTTATAGACGAGGTGTGCCAGAGTAGATATAACTTTATCCTTCCTACCATACATTCTACCCATAAGTGATTCGTCAAGAAGATACCTTCGTGCTAATGTAATCAGGGAAGTCTTTCAAAAGTAAGTGAAAACGATACCACGGGCTGACCCAATCATATTATTTCCTGTTGGTATTTTCAAGCTCGTTTTCTTTCTTTATTCGTTTCTCGTCATTCAAAAGAAGAATACATTTTCAATCAATCTGGTCAATTATTTTTCGTTTTCGACTCAGTTCCTGTTATTATAAGTAAAATCCTTCCTTTCTGAGAAACTGTCTTCTCAATCTTTTTGAGCGTTACTATTAATCTATTTTCTGGATATCTTCATACGGTGAATTACAAAGATCATTAGTAATGTTTTTGATATTTCAATATTCGAGTTAATTCTTGGGATTTATGTCTTTGCTTATGTTTTAGCTGGATTTATTATTTAATTTGTGTGGAATAATAATAAAAATTATTTTCCATAGATGAGGTAAGTTGTATGATCGGAATGACAGTAAACAGGAATGTCTTCTGAAAACAGTAAAATGTTTCTGTGATGATATTTGAATGCAATTCGGTTCTGATAAATGTGCTAAAGCCACTATTCTACAAGAATCGCTAGAAATACCCTCCACTATTAACTTTGACAGTGGGGTAAATATCATAGATTTAAAGCATAGAGAAGCTTATAAGTACTTCAGTATAAATGAGGGTGAATAATGCGCCATACAAAAGAACATAAATAGTGTGTACTATAACAGTGAGTGCCTGAAATGAACTAACCTGAATTCTCATTACAAAATTTTGGTCATTAATAGCATTGCATTATGATTGGCTCACTATAGTTTCAACATTTTGAACTGAACTCTAAACAATGTCGGACGAATCGATTCTAAGACCAAAAAGCTTTTTTAAGTATAACATGCACCACTCAAATGATGATGCAGACCATATATACATACATCTTAAAGAAGTAAGAAAAGTTTTTTTTCAGCTAGAATTGTCACAGACAATCACTACTGGCTTGCTAACATGCATGAAAACAGCAAAGGCCTGCATGATAAAATTAGGCAAAAATTAATTAGGAATTTAGTATGAAAATATATTGTATCATGAAAGAAGGTTGTAAATTCAAACAAGATTTACATTTATTAGAATCTGTAGAAAGCAAAACAAAACCAAATATCCAACTGTTGCAGTAAATTATATGACAAAGAAGGCCACAGATAAAGCTCTTGAACAGATGAAACAAACATGTGCATGACCAATATCATGAATCTCATATAAAGCCGATATTATTATATTTAACACTCAAATATAATTACGAGCATCTGGACGAAACTTGCCTACTAATCTATATGGCTTGTAACATAGGAACAAATGAATTTAAAAATCTATCGGTGTATACACCTGGAAATCGAAATCGAAAACGTGGTAATTGAAAACAGGAATAGTAATAGCTGTAGTCTTTGGGCTTCAAATGATAAATAAAACACAATAACACGTTGAAAAATATCTGAAAATCCCAGCATAAGGGAAATACAAAACATGTCTTGATAAGTCCAGTTCACAAACTAAGGATAATTTTGTCTATGTAATGCGAGTGGTGTTATGAGAGTTAGAAAAACAAATCATGAAATGTAGCCACATCCACACAACATTACATATCTTAGGTCTTCTCACAGACTTGGTAAGTTTTCTGACAATAGCGGAAAATGAATAATAATAATAATAATAATAATAATAATAATAATAATAATAATAATAGAATGGAATGTTAAAAAATGGAACAAAACAACACATTGAAAGAATCCCTGGAAACCCCAGCTTAAGAGATATACAAAAAATTGTCTTATTAAGTACAGCCCACACACTAAGGAAAACTTTATCTATGTAATGCTGGGGATGATAGGGAAGATAGAAAAACATGAAATGGAGCCATAACAACACGCCACTACCTGCCTTAGGTCTCCCCGCAGACTTGGTTGGTAGTGAGACCAAAGCAGAAATCGAAATATGATGAAAAATGACATAATAATAATAGCAACATTGTAATCAAAGACCAAGAAAAAAAGAATATGCTTTCTTATTAACTTAGGTGTTCCTGCAGATTGTGATGCATTTTTGAATATCTTTAAAAATGTATCAAAATAAAAAAAGTATAAACTTAAAGCGGAAAATTCTACAACGTAGATATCAACAGAAATAACGGTCGTAGTCATAGTCGTCGTTGTCGTAGTAGGAGTAGTAGTATAAATAATAAAAATAGGATCAAAAATTATATGGAAGAGAAAAGTAAACAAAATTGATTAACAAATATACTCCGGAACTATAGAAAAGCAGAAAGACGTTGGAAACTAACACACTGAAAAGGTATTGGTAGCATACTAAAGAATTACTAAAATAGAACTTGAATATTGAAAATAATATCTGATTCTCGACAAATCTTAATATTCCATGTCTTTCCATTAATATCATCAGATATGACATTTGTAGATTGAAAATAAGTGTGAAAGAATATCATTCTTGTGGTATGTGAACAACGAGTAAGTTTTAAGAAAAATGGTTGCAATAAGTAAATTTATATTTAAATTTAGGAGAAAGTTAGAGTGGAATTGTCAAGGCCAATAATGAGGAACGAGGGTAAACAAAATTTGCTACCTCGTTAAAGCAAGATGGACAGATAGCAACAACGAGTAAGCAACCTATCGAAAAGATTTTGAAAATGAATGGCGAAATAAAGAGGAGTTTTAAAAGGCAATCATTACTTAGAGTTGCAAGAGAAGAGGGATTTATGGGGAAACATGATTGATCATGTGATGACGGAACACGACAAATGTAATAAGTGTCGGTGTTATTTGTTTTATGTGGAACGTGTCCGATTGGCAGCTGATTATTTTCCCAAACAGCCTGTATTTTTCTCAGTAATCTATGTTATTTACACTCGGATATTTGTCCTCATGAGACAGTAGTCAGAGTAATATAATGTAAATAATGATTACCTACTTCATCAGAGGATTTCAGACAGAAACCTGGCTGTAGTTTGATGCGATTTATCAATTGTGAAATATATTTATGGGTGATCTTTAGAAACTTTTGTAGTATTCATTATCCGAACATAATCATTATTTAAAAATGAATCATATAATCTTTAACTCCTGGTCAAAGTATTAATATGTTTCTTCTTTTTTCACCGAGACATTATGCTCTCTAGTAACAACTATTATTACCTGTTGCAGAATAGCACTCACTGCTCTTCCCTAATACATGTTAAAAATCCTCTTCTATTTTATTTAATCTATAAAGTTTTCTGCTACTTTGATACTCTCTCTGAGAACTTCCTAATTCTCATCGATTTGAATAAAAACAATATTACAGCATTAGAAAATATTGTTTATTTGTAAATATCCTCTATGCTCACCCTAGTTGGACTTCTGAATCTCAAAGTGGCCAGGTAATATATTTTATTTATATTTGGCTTTTCTGATAACAAGTAGTTTACGTAATTCTCTTTCAATCCTCATACCATCGTGTGTATGTTTTGTTATATTCGCTCTGGGAACGCGCTCTCATTTTTGAGTTTGACCGAAATAGACATTATTACAGGTAGTCTTTTTAGAAACTTTACTGAAATCTCTTATCTGTCTCATGGTATTTGTTCCTTTGCTTGTCTTTTATTTTACAAGTCCTTATTTACTTTGGAGCAAAATCTTTTGTATCGTCGTTTTCACTTCTGAAGCAGACATATTTTATTGTAATTTTTACCTTGGTGTTTAAATATTTGGTGCATTTTTGAGGGCATTTTCCCTAGTCAGATTGCCACTTTCATTTTTCAATTTTAATGTTTGTAAAATACTGTAAATGATAAAGTTTATTTACGTGTGCTAAAAGAATTCTAGGTAATTTCCTCAGTGTTAATGCATTTGACATCTGGTAACTGACACGCGCAGAGGTTCTTATTTTATATTGTTTGGCCCTCTAGATAGAGAAAATCTGTCTTGATATAAATATTGGCAGATGGCAAAATTTATCATAACACTTGAAAATTAAAATAAAATTATAAAATGAAAAACAACAAAGCAAATAATCTTAAAGTGGATTCAATTGTTCTTACAAATTAATTAATTATATTTTTGAAATTTATAAAAAAAGCATCACAACGAGAAAATATTGGTAATATGTATATCTACGATAGAGTACTATTTAATTTACTTAATTTGTTATGTGTAACGTTTTTTTTTCTCCGGGTACTTACATTTAAATAAATGTATCTGCGAGTGTTTATTCGTGTGCGCGTTTGTGTGTGATTTTCGTGTTTGTTTTTTGTGTGTTTGTGTGCATACATGTGTCGGTGGGTGTGTATATGTGTGTGTGTGAGTGTGTGTGGTAATCAGAACACATATTGCTCGAAATTGTGAGAATAGTTTAAAATGAACACTTATGGTGACACATTCATGAGTAAGAATATTAGAATTTTCAATGATTATATTTAGGGGAATAATTAGAAAGGAATGAGAGAGAAATGACTCTCCTCTCCTCTGGAAGTCGTTAAGTACATAGCTATTAATTTTCAGCCCATTATTTTGAGAAATGACTTTAATTAGCAATAATATTATAAAACTCATTATTTTATCGGTAATATTCAATGGCGAGCCATTACACAAGATAAAAATATCAAGGGAATTAATTCATCGCTCTTTAAATAATTTCATTAAACATAAATAAATTTATTCGATGGACAGAGTCTAAATAATTTTTCTAGTGTTTATGTCATGTGCAGGAAACTGATGTCAGTGATGGTGGTAACCGTCAGTAATTCCTAACTATTCCAGCCTTGAAATATATCGAGAAAAATACATTAGTTTTGATAGTATATGAAATATCAGTGAGATTTCATCATAAATAAGGCAACTTTGCATATGCTTTGCATTAATTCCATTTGATTACGTGATTCTCCTGATATCAATTCAGTAAATTATTGTTCAGTCGCTGTTTCGTATTTAATGTTCATATGAGGTGCAATTAATAACACCTGGGAATAAGAAATCGGAGATGACAAACCAAGTTCGAATTCCAATTGAATTCGTTACACGAAAGTTATTAATGGGCCTTTTTTCTTTCTTTGGTGAAAATAGCAGGACAGATTGGGTTCTATGGCATTGGTTTTCAACCAGTCTACTACAAATAAAAATGGCATTCTACTCTTTTTTTTATAATCGTATCACCCCGAGCAAGGCGGTAACGCCACTGATGTGCAGGGGGCTACATAAGAGTGAAAAGATTGGAAAAGAGAAAGCCAGAAACCACATCCTAAACCGGGAACAAGGGATGAGCCTCTTAACCTGTTCAATAGACGTGGGTGGAGTGTGACCCGGGTGATAGATAGGTCTATCTACGGGAAAAGTTTTTTGCCGAGCCACGAATGGATCGAAAGAACACTGTTGCCCAAGTGTCAATTACGTATGACACTTAACTGGGTTATATATATATATATATATATATATATATATATATATATATATATATATATTATAAAATGAAATATAGTTGTTCCAACGAGAAATTGATATAGAATAAAAACTGTGAGAAGCCGTGAACGTTTACTTTAAAATGTATATTTATTGTTCTAATAAGATTTTATACATAGTATGATATTTTAATTGTTCATCATGGTATTTGTGATGCTACACGTGTTTCGAGTCTAAGATTGAGTCTCTTCAGGTAAATAAATTTGTGGCTTTACACATCGATTTCTTTCTGTTTCTGAGAGCCAAGTTCTTGTTTATATATATGCAGGTGTAAAACAAAAATAAAAGTAAAGAAAAGAATAAAGAATAAAGAAATAAATCAAAACGGTGGAGTAAAAAGTACAAATAAAGTACATCCAATAAATCAAATATATATATATATATATATATATATATATATATATATTCTGGAATATACAACGTTAAAAAAGAAGATATACTCAGTAATACATTTCAAACAAGAGATTTTAATATGCATTGGGGAAAAGCACAGCGCGATAGACAGAAAATACATCCATACAGAGATAAATAAATATGATACTACTAAAAAAATAGATTTGCACATTGTTATTTAGAATTGAATATGAAGATGCCTACGCGTTATTATTCTGGGAGACAAAGAGTGCTGTGTCAGATGAGTGTGATAGCAAAAAAATAGATATCAAATGAATAGCCTAAATTTGATAATATATAATATAATCAAAACTAGGAGAAATAAACAAACTTGACAAAACAAAAAATATATTACAAATGAATATGAATTACACACACACACACACACACACACACACACACACACACACACACACACACATATATATATATATATATATATATATATATATATATATATATATGTGTGTGTATGTATGTATGTATTTATAAACGAGATTATAATTATACATGTGTCGAAAACCTTCCGCGAAATCTTTTGGCGGAAAGAAAAAATGTTTTTAAAAAAAGAAAGAGCTTAGTACATGAACGTCAGGCAAAAGTGTTCGGACCGAGAACAGCACGAAGCCCAAAGGAAAAAAAACTAGATGTGAGTAATCATTTAGCAGAACGCGCTGAATACAGAGGTAGAGCGAAATAAATTGATCATTCCTAATGAGCCAGACGAACCTACCTATGTTTCACCTAAACGGATCGTCAGGGAAAGCTGGCTAAATAGGCGACGAAAAAATATAATGTTTGTACTTCTATTTTTTCGTTTCCTTCTCTTAGTGTCCGTATATACTAATTTATCTTTGTGACCACTCTTAGTTAAGGCATTTGGAAGACTTTTTATTATCCTCGAAAATATTTTTACTAGATGAATTGTTTGACAGTTTATAAGAAATATTTTAGCAATGACCCTCACAATGGGTGCAGTGTGATTGTATTTAGTGTTTACATATTGGGGGTCTTGATTTTCTTTCTTGTATGGGGATATGCTTCCATTCAGTAAATAAAGTGTAATGTCTAAATAATTAACCACATTTTAAATTAATTTCCACATCCAAATAAAATCCATACATCTTAAAAAATCAATACAGTTTTTTTGCTTATCATGTCACACTTTTGGGGATTACTGTTGTCAACTATGTTTAATTAAAAAGAGAATATCTACTTAAATACGAGTATCGATAAAAATAATGTTCAAACAAATCATTTCAAATTGTCGGTTGTTTATAACCAAGTTTCGTTAATCTCCGTTTGTTTCCGTAACATGTTTACCTTTGTTGAAATTACGATACATTTCAGAGCAGATATGGTTTTTGCGATAAATTGAAAACTGTGATATATACGCTTGATTAAAACCTCATTTAGACTAATGGTCATTCTTGGTCGCGAGGTCTAAGACGTAGATAGGGATCGCAGTTTCGAATCCTGCCGAATGTCACACATTTTCGTAATAAAAATTTATCCTAAATAATCAGGCCAGTAGATATAAATATATAATACTGTTTAATTAAAAAGAGAATATCTACTTAAATACGAGTATCGATAAAAATAATGTTCAAAGAAATCATTTCATTCATATATATATATGTGTGTGTGTGTGTGTGTGTGTTTGAGTTTATGGGTTTGAGTGTACAGGTGTAACAAGAACAGCCTAGATGCAAGAATGCATATATAAGATAAAGTAACAAAGAATACGTTTCGAATATTATAATGTTACAAGATTTTTCGCTTTTTCATATTGTATTCGAAATTATTAAAAACCTATGATCTTTTTCCACATTGTATTCGTGATTATTGAAAATAGGAGTTCTAGAAACGTACCTTGCCCTAGGAGATTCCATCCCTTTATGTTTGAAATCCTTGCATGCACATACACAAACTTTTTATTAAATTATGTTTGAATAATAGAATAAAATTAAACACACGCTTTATTTCCGTGCGTTTAATGACTGTAGGCTGTCACCACTTATATGACTCCTGATAAATTTTAAACTCAGAGAGAATCTCAGAAATCAAATGATATTTAAATGAAAATAAAGCACAAGATGTATACCAATATGTGTCACCAAAGGATTTTATTTATTTTAGTAATACTTAATACTGCGTAAATGTTGCTCCTATTGTACAAGATCTGCCGCTTATATAGATAAACATGACATGGAAAATAAATATAAGCTTTTCTTTATACACATCTATGAGATTACTGCCATGACGTTTGAATATTTCACCATATTCTATTCAGAAAATATGACATTTATAATTCAATAAATTGTATTTTCACTATTTTTTATAGCCCAATGATATATTTAAGTTTTATTCTGAAAAGTTCTTTAAGAATTCATTTGGTTCAATAATGGATTAAAAAGGAAAATACGAACAGGTATATATATACAGAGACCTATATATATATATATATATATATATATATATATATATATATATTATACCAACAATGTAAGTCGTTATAACAATGAGGGAGAACTGTTATGATTTTATGTTCATGCTCATGCGAAAATTATATATGAATGAATGTTCGTAGCTTGTATCTCTCTTTTTTTCCTTCACACAAAACACACACACACACACACACACAAACACACACACATATATATAGATATATATATATATATATATATATATATATAGAGAGAGAGAGAGAGATTAATAAGATATTATGTTCAATGTATGAACAAGGCTGTATTATATATATATTACCCCCTATATATATATATATATATATATATATATATATATATATATATATATATATATATATATATTACGAGGAAAAATAATCATTTTATCATACTTTATAGAGGTTAAAATATTCTTCTTTCCAACCCGTTATTCATGTGGTGCATTCAATTTTCACATATAATCTTAATCCAAAGTCTATCACTCCCATCGAAAATAATATATCTTCATAAAGCTGCAGAAAAAAAATGAAATTATGAAACAAATTTGAGCCGTGATTCTCAAGCAGAACAGAGACTTAATTTAACTTAAAGTAAATTTCACACATCCTGTCGTTTTTCTCGCGAAAGTACTTTTTTGCGTACTTTTTTGTCTTATGGGCGTGATAACTTGACAATAAATAGTCCCTGGATGGCACAGTCAAAGATGACTAAAGATTAATGACCGTACTGGGAGACATCATTGTCGAGTTGATAAGATATATTTTGGAAACTGTCATCACTTGGAAATGTCCGGACATTTCCAGGTGGTTACCCTCTATGGAGTATTCTTCAAATAAAGTAGACGAAAGAAAAGAAATATAAAAGGCTACTGTAAATCGTGTTTTCAGTTAACTATTAGGAGACTCTTGGGGAAAATGAAGAACAAAAACGGTAGTCAATAAATTGACTTCTGATGAGCTCATTGCTTACTTTATATTTATCTTTTGTCCATTCGGACGCGAATGGGCGGAAATGGCTTCAAATACTGAAAATATGAGAAAGAAAGACATTAACGTGAAATGGATTTTTCCAAAATGTAGATGGAAAGGAGAAGAGAAATGATAGAAGAAAGACAGATTATGAGACAGAATCACGCGACAAAAAGTAAAAGAAAATTAGTTTCAAATCTAGCATTTATTAATAGAGGCATACAAATAGAATTTGTCATATATATGTGCATATCAATACATAAGTTCGTCACTACGATGCCGTGTTATTATTAGCACGCTTGACTCGTTAGATCAGTTAAAGTGAGTTCAAGCCAGAATGCGTGCTCCGTATAGTCGGCCTTGCGCCCCCTCTGAATTACTCATAGTAAGTCTCTCTCTACACACACACACACACACATATATATATATATATATATATATATATATATATATATATATATATATATAAACCCTTTTGCATATTAATTTAAAAAGCTGATTTAGTTTGCTTTCTTTTAACAAGGTCGGTTTTAGACCCACTGGAGTGACAGTGTGTAATCGATTTCTATTTATTCCTCAAATTAGAATATTTAAAGTGATGTGCAGTGATATCAATCTATATTCGGAGTGTATTATGAAATTGCTTTCGGCTTTAAAATATTGGGTCATCCGTGATTGCGTCAGATCTTTATCTCATCCAGACTCAATTGTCTTGCATGTCGAATTAATTGTCATAGAGAAACTTTTTTTTATTTTTTTGCGATAGAAGTGTAGTAAAATTGTAACGCTGCACGAACACGCTAGCAAACATTACAGAGAGTTAGCAGGTATATACAGGTTGCAGCCTGTCAACTGTCAGTCGTGTCATCAAGTCAAGAAAACAAAATAGATCCCCAAGTCCAAAACGTAAAATATGCAGTTGAAATAGAAAAGCAACGCCAAGAAACGACGTATATGCAATCAGTGAAAGTGTGGAAGATCCTAGGAGTATATTATTTATTTTGTTTGAATTAAATTGCACAAGAGTGTATATGAATGTCAGTAAGATATGGAATGCGAACAAAGTGAAGAAATTACACAAAGTTCTAAACACTTTTTTTTTTATCAACAACGCATTACGCATTCATTGTGTAGGTGTTTTTGGTTATAATTCTAACTTGAAGACGCCTGAATATTGAAGATATAACCTGTTACCAATTAAAATAATAGTTTTCAGCTATTTATGAGATCATTTTGTGTCATACACATAATCAAAAATTGAATATTTCTATATATTTAGCATTTCGAAGATTTATACTTTCCGTTTTAGCTATATTTATTCTACAACTATTATTATAAAGTTGTGTAAAACAAGTCTTCCCTTCATAATTATTTTTGCACATTTATCAGTTTACTATTCATCCTTGCATTGAATACGTCGACAATATCATGTTTGGCGCCCGTACTATATATCTCGAAATACTTGACACCATTCAAAGACGGGTTTGTAAGGCATGATATCACGACTTCAGTTAAATTTTCCCGCAGTGAAATGCTTTTATTTTTTACTTTTTATTCTGTATCACCCAAAGCAAGGTAGTAAAACCACTAAAATGATGAGGTTACGGGGTGTAACCATGGATTCTAGACGACTTTGAAATCTCCTAAATCTGTTTTGGACGGTTTTCTTGTTAGATTTAGAAAGTTTGCCTATTACATGATTCTTGTTCATCTTTGGTACAAGGAGATTTATTTGTCATTCGTTTATATTATATGATAATTGATAATTAAGGCGGTTGCAATCTAGAGAGTTAGGTACCCAGATGAAAGCGGTTTTGTAGTCGCAGAAATTATATGACAGATTTGACTGTGTTCTATTTTATGGCATTGTGCAGAATCACCCGAAAAAAATAGGTTCATCTAGCAGCCACCCTCATGATCATGGGTAGCAGTCCCTGATCAAGGGACTAGATGCAAGCCTTCGTATTGAGTCTGAGTCCCTGTGGTAAGATGAATATAGGTATAACATTGCCATCGTTAGTGATCTCACTAAACACTTTCGTAATCACCAATAGATCCATAAAAAATATTTCAGTCCACACATTGACATCAAAACACTAAAGTTTTCGCATTGGTAATTTCAATGTGAATGCCAAACAAATCATCGTGTCTTTTTTAATTTCTGGCGGAGTAAATATCGTCATTATGCTCTTATTTACAATGTCCAACTGACCTTACCATAATATGCAGTAAATATCAATAAAACAATGCGCATGCACGACTTCAAACTTATAATATGACGCATCATCTATCTATCTATCTATCTATCTATCTATCTATCTATCTATCTATCTATCTATCTATCTGTCTGCCTGTGTAAGTATGTATTTGCATACAGACATGCGGGCAATGTGAACTTAGTAATCAAAACTACATTGTGACTGTTAGTAAAACATCAGTTTGTAATTTCTTAGTAAGACATTCAAATATTAACTCATGCATTTAAATATTGATTAGGCCAATATATCAATATATACTTATAAATTTTAAATACAACTTCTTTTTCTCACAGTCATTGACATAATCATAAAGAAGGGAATAATAAATATACTTCTTGAATGTATTTCTTACTTAAATGAGAGGATTAACTATTGTCAGCTTTCGATTGGCTTGGATGTTCCTTAAGGTGGGAAGCAATATGAAATGTTATCCACAATCTTGATGCCTCTTAAACTCGTGGTTGCCAGTTTGTGTGATTATATCTGCGAATAATTACATAAATTGCATAATTCTCTTGAGTAATTCCTCAAATATTTGACAAAATATTTCTCCAAAATTAAACGAAGACGTATATACGTATACATGAATATTTATCTATTTACAAACACTGCTGTATATTTCCTTCTTCTACATACACACACACACACACACACACGCACACACACACACACACACACATATATATATATATATATATATATATGCATATTACAAAAAGTGAAAGAACACGTAAATTAAAACCCTCTGTTCAAGAATTTACTTTTATTATGTGTGCTCGATAGGGAGTAGAGCTAAACATTTTAATTTTTTATTACATTGGTTTACAAAATCATAATATCACTAAACAAAAATTTTAATGTTTCAGAACGATACTGTTTGTCTTCAGATAATATGTTAAAATAAATGGCATATGAAATCATGGTTATTAGCATATTAGGGAGTGGTAATTAGAGAAAATACTTTAGGAGTGTCAATCAAAATTGAGAATTATGTAACAATGGAGTTTTAATATTTGAAGAACAACAGTATTGTATTTTAATATTTAAAGAAGAACAGTATTATGCTGAAACATGAATTGTTTTGTGTAGTGAAATCTTGCTTTTATAAACAATTACATTAACAAAATTACAATATATATCTATATCTATATCTATATCTATCTATCTATCTATATATATATATATATATATATATATATATATATATATATATATATATATATACAATAGTTGCTTGGGGTAAAATGATTATATATATATATATACTGTATCGAGGCAGCAAATAATTTTCCAAACATATGCTGTAAAATATAAGAGACAATGAATGTCTATTATGTTTAATCATGAGCCGTTCTAAACGTCGTATTTTGGCTTTAATTTCAGTTGAAAATAAAGACAAAAATTCTCCAACATTTGGATAATTATTTATTGGTTTTCTTCTAACCTTTCGGCTCACATGAGCCATCTTCAGAGAGGTTGTTTAAACTGTAATACAATAACATCCACCATCACCGACGATTTTATTTTGTGTTGACATAAACCTCCGCTTGGCAACGGCAATAGCGATAAAAATAATAAACGCAGTTCTCAAATTTACAATGCGGTACGACGTTTAGAACGGCTCATGATTAAACATAATTGACATTCAATGTCTCTCTTTTTAACAGCATATGTTTGGAATATATATATATATATACGAGAGTCATCTAAAAGTTTGGTTGCCACACTATTAACTTTTGATACTAGACATGTGAAACTATGCATACATTAATTTAAACTCTTCGTATTAAAAATTCTTCAATTTCAGGTAAAATATTATCTTGCATGTCAAAGACTACTTCAGTAGGACATAACTATTAGCCACTTCTTTTGAAAATCGTCCAAATTTGCTTTCTTACTTTTATCAAAAGTCTAAAGTAAAAGTGTTCAGATACCTAGGACATTCATGCTGACATAGTTGCTACAATAATAGATGACGCTTCAACTTTATTAACAGCGAAAAGTTCTTAATGATCAATGAAATTTATATGACAAAGGTTTCTTTTCGGTGGACGCTAAGATTTCTGACACCTGATGTGGAAGAATTGTAATCATTATGAAGACGACATTTTCTAAGGATTCTGAAAGAGAGGAAACTGTAATTGATGTTGTGGAAACATACATCTCTTTAGCCTAAGTTCCGTCATATATTTTCAAGGAATGCCGAAGTGTACTTCCAACGAATTATATTTAAAAGAATTGAATTACTGTTCAAGCATATAACAGCCATCAGTTGACAGACAATTGAAACATTATAATAAACAGATATCACTAGATTTTAATTAACAGATGTCATCATGTTATAACTCTTTCTTTGCTAATCCACTGTACATAAAACGTTGTATAGACTGAGACAATTATTAAAACATTAACCGTCACTGATAACTGGAATGTAAAATACAAATATATCATAACATTCTGATAACTAAATTTTCTATATATTCTCTGTGTGTTCCTCTGTGGTCACGTTCTAAAATACATCAATATTTTGGTTCTTAATTGCACTAGTAAAAGGTATAAAGAAAGGAAATCGAATTAATAGGAACCAATTGGCAAGCTGGAAATATATCATTCAAATGTACAGAACCGCTTTTCGTGATGTTTTGATATAAAGCAAATAATATTATAAATTCGTATGATTTGACACACTATAAACACCTGAGTTGAAATATATGGCGCAAGTATTTGTAAAGCAATACATTAAATATAGAAGTGTTTGTCATGTTGGAAATGGCACAATAATTAGAATCCTGTGATCCACTTAATCATTGGTCTTTTCTGGATGACGTTGCTAATGCGACATTTATGAAAAATTGATGTTTGCAATGATGTATCAGGTAACAGCTCATTGAATACTATTTTCTTAATTTTGGGTCTAGCATTTTTGCTACTTGTGTTTGGGTCAATACTTTGATTAAATAATGAATATTAGAATTTAATGATATGTTACTACATGAAGCAAAATTTAATGTCTCTTTCGTTATTTGTAAATAGCCATGAATTCTTGAGATGTCTACTGGTGCGGTTTCTTTTCCTTTCTCCAGAATTTGAATTAAGAATATTTTTATGTATACTGTCCTCAATTCAAGGCTAGTTATACAAGTTTACCTTGATATTTAACCCATAGTTTTGAAATGAGATGAGAAGTATACATGTAATTTTCTAAGGTCTATATTGATAAATTCATTGCAACTGGCGTTTTCGGAATTTGAACTCAACTCACTGATATAACGTTCGTGTACTGTAATGGTCAGTAAGCTTATGTCGCTAGTTAGATTAGACTGAGTAATGAATTCGATCATCACTAATCTACCCATATTTTGGCGTTGTTTAATTTTGTGTCTTTCACAATTGTTTCAAATAATGATAATTTACTTCTTCTGCTCAAATCTTAGTTTATTTTTATTCGTTACTTCATTCATTTTATTCTATAAACAATAAATTTCTACTTTCATTCCTTTATTATCTTTTCTCTTTTTCACCTTACTTATAAGTTTTTATATATTCTTTCCATCTTTTATTTCTTACTGATTTCTTTAATATCATAGTTTGGCATCCCTTTCATTTTTTCTAGTATTTACCACTTCCGTTATAAATCACTTCCGTTTTTATTTCTTTATTTCTTAATTTAGTCTATTATTTTCTCATATGTTTATTTTTACCACAAGTTATTTGAGTCGTTTTTTATTCTTACATTCATACATTTCTTATTTCTTTCATCATTCCTTATATTTTTAATTTATCTATCTCTTCCTTTCTTTATATTTTCATTTATTTTTTGTATTAAATGATTCATTTTTATAACGTATATCATTACATAATTTTTATTTTGCATCCATTCATTCACAAACCAAGAACTGGTTTGTTGTTTTATCATGAATTATTCAAAACTTCTTCACCATTCTGTTTGTTTGGATATCAGCTTTTCAATTGTAGCGCATTCCAAATTTCAACGGGTATATATCGCATCAGATTACCAGATCGGTGTTTAGAAAATAACTTTTAATTTTCCTTAGAGCATTTTTTCTAAATTTCGCATCTGCATCTGAGTTATTTTTATATACGACTGCGAAAGCTTCAGGAATGATTTGCAACATCCGGAGCGCAACTGAGAATTCAGAATACAGAGTGCAAACAAAATATTCTTAAATTTTAGAGCATAAAATAACTTCATTCTACTAAAGTTTATATTTCAACGATTATTTCTAATCTACTATTTACAAACACGCTTAGAAATGAGACTGTTCTCAAAAAGTAAACTGTTAAAATCGTTTCTACATTGGTTACATGGGAACCGTGATGATTTTCGAAAGTCACGTTAAAACCGTATATATAGAGGAAAATATAAATTATTTCAAACAGCATGATTTGAAAATGTTAAAAAAGCGGTATTTTTATTATACATTTTTTGTTTATGTGTCATTATACCCATTGTATAAATATCAGTCAGTCAGGTAAGTGCCATACATGATGCAAGCTTCGGCGATCATGTCTCGAAAGTGACATGACTTAAGTGGGCAGATGATTACTCCGCAGTAGGTTGCCATTAATTTTTTACAGTACACTAGTTGCCAGCCAATGCGATAAAATCTAATCTGTCCTGTTATTTACCCTATAACTGGAGGGAACAGATGGATTAATACTTTTCCCAATGTTATTTTTGCGTAAGTGAATGCAAGAAAAACAACTGGAATTCGAAATCGACTTTCCGATGTCAATTTCCGAGCCGCTATCCACTGCACTACAACGTACATCCAACGCATAAATATACAGATCTTAAAATATGACAAGCACTTACATATGTTAAAATTTTACAAGAAATGTGTAGTTGAAACATCTTGTAATTAATGTTAATAATTTCAAATAAAATCTGATTACTGTCATATTAGGGAGAAACACCGCTTCCGGTATATATATATATATATATATATATATATATATATATATATATATATATATGCATTTTAAATGCAACTTCTTTTTCTCGCAGTCATTGACATAATCATAAAGAAGGGAATAATAAATATACTTCGTGAATGTATTTCTTACTTAAATGAGAGGATTGACTAGTGTCAGCTTTCGATTGGCTTGGATGTTCCTTAGGGTGGGAACCAATTTGAAATGTTACCCACAATCTTGATGCCTCTTAAACTCATGGTTACCAGCTTGTGTGATTATATCTGCGAATAATTGCATAAATGCTCATATAATAAATTGAGTTATCGCCTTATAGTTCTCTTGAGTAATTCCTCAAATATTTGACAAAATGTTTCTCCATAACTAAACACAACGTATATACATATAGATGAATGTTTATCTATTTAGATTCACTAATAGATATTTCCTTCTTCTACACACACACACACACACACACACACACACACACACACACACACACACACACATATATATATATATATATATATATATATATGTGTGTGTGTGTGTGTGTATAACAAAAAAGTGAAAGAACACGTAAATTAAACCCACTGTTCAAGAATTTACATTTATAATGTGTGCTTGATAGAGAGTAGAGCTAAATATTTTAATTTTGTTATTACAGTGGTTTATAAAATCTTAATATCACTAAATAAAAGTTTTAATGTTTCAGAACAATACTGTTCATCTTCACTTGATATGTTAAAATAAATCAGCGAAGATAAGCGAAGTCCATCCTGGATGGGTAACCGTTTAGAGGTAACAAGTGCTACGAGCTCGAATGTCCGCTGGCATAATCAATAATGGCTCGAAATTGTTAATCAACGATCCGAGTTTCAATTCAACTTCAGTTTGTTATATTATTTTACGCGCATAAATATTTGGGAAAAATACGAATTCAACACTTCTCCCCAAAGGCTATATAACTCATTCCGTGATGCTATTTGGCCCATAACTACAAGGAAAAGAGACGGATTAATACTTTTTAAAGGGTTTTTGTGCTTAACTGAATGAAACTAAATCAAATGGAATTCGAACTCGGCGATGTAGCCTTAAAACATTGACAAATATAGAAAAGTGCTAGAAAACTGAGTTATATCTTTGTGCTTTAACATCGAGATAGGTCAGACGCCAAATATTTAACGTTTATAATTAAAGTTAAGTGACCCTGTAGCATCAATCACTTCTCGATGTAGATTTGTAATTGATACTTGTTTGATTTTTTACCTCATTGATTTTACATTATAAGTGTAAGAAAACCGTTTGGAAAGACGAAATGAGTAACGTTTATTTTTTCATTTGTATTTAAGTTACACACTATTAACATTTCAATACAATATTCTGATTTCTTCGTTATTATTTGTGGATTCAATCATCATCAGCGAGTAATAGTTTCAGCTGACAGGAATTCGAGGAGGAACATAATCTCTTTGAAGAATATACTCAACGAACGCTTTTTTCAAAACTCAGAGCAAGAGGTAAACGTGATTTTGCATATCTACCTGTCTTCAGTTGCTCTATGTTTTTACCTCTTTTTAAAACTCTTTTAACGACCACTCAGTCAGTTAATTGCTATACTTGATACCCGTTTGGATATGACTGATATGACTTGGGTAGAAGATTTTCCTGAAGTAGAAAGCCTTTACATTGGCTTTATACAAAAAAGTCTGTTTTCCTCTTCTCTCTCCAGAGCTGGAAGGAGAAGAGATGGGTTTAATACCTTTCCCAAAGATGGTTGTGCGCAGGTGGACGAAACAAATTCGACAGGAATTCGAACTCGGCTCTCTAATTTCTCATTCCGATCCGATATCAATTACACTCCAACGCACATACAATTCACCAAAATTTGTTATGTATGTAACTGAAAGAGTCATTTTTTTTCTTTTGTTTTCAGGCTAGTCTCCCTGAAAGTAAATCACTGCACCTCCTCGGGTTAACTCTCACGTCAAACCACAATTGGAATGGCTATAAAGAATACATAGCTAAATCCGCTGCTAAGAAGTTGGTTCTCTAAGTAGGGCCTGAAGTGTTTTCTCGTCAGTAACAATCGTGCACATCCATCCTCCGCCTGTGCATTTAATACTGCTGCCATATCTGGTCGGGTGCTCCTGCTATCCAATTAAGGACCCTTGACAAAATCCAACGTAGAATCTGTAATATGATCGATTTCGACTTGGCAGCTTGGATACAGTCGTTTTCTCACCAATGCAATGCGTTTTCCCTTTGTCTCTTCTACAAATACTTTCTCGGCTTCTGCTCAGATGAACTTAGCTCACTGGTACCCCCTATATATGAATTTACTCAAGCCACAAAATTAGCAACTAGGTCCTACCCTTGTATGGTGAAACCAATAAATTGTAAACGCAAATTATACTCCCACAGCTTCTTTTCTGGCACTTCTTGCCTGTGGAAATCCCTTCTGTTTACTTGCTTTCCCGACAGCTAGAATCTTCAAGAGTTCAAATATAAAGTCAATAGTCATCTCCTGTCTCACTGACTTTCATCCTCTCTCTCATCCACTTTTCTCGGTCCACCCCAATCTCATCAGTATTCTCATCCTTCTCTTACCCTCTTCCTGACACCTCCTGTCACCTGTTTTTCTTTCTCATAATTTTTCTCCAATGTAACAATAATGCACAATAATGGCAGTAAAATGCTTTACTTGCAGCGACTAAATCATAAAAATGTCTCATTGTTATTAAACATTTACTTGTAGCTGTTACTATCTTTAAAACTTCTATCTTGCTCTAATACTCTGCCCATTGTACTCTTATTCGTCACTAGAAACAGATCTTTATCACTTCAAATATATCTTAAATTTGTGTGCAGATTACATCGCTTTCACTGCATACATGAGAGTAGGTACTATAAACTTATTTCATTGATTCTAAATATATACTGAGTTTCTCGGCACAACTCATGGTGTGAGAAACAATCAAGCCATAAACCCGGCCAGATTTTAATGACTGCATTGAGACTGAATGTATACATGCAATTAGTCGAATTTTCTTAGCAATGCCTAATCGCGTTTCGTTTTGATTTTTAAGTAAATTGTGCTGAATAATCACCGGACATGTTTTCTTTATTTATTTCATAATTTTTAAAATTCAGTCTGTGATTTGAGTTACAAACCAGGAAAGAAAAATTGCCTGTCGTCATGAATTAATATGGCTATTCTAAGCATAGTATATCAACTCTGGACAAACACTTGCGGTGGATTTATACATGTGATTTGCAAATAGTATCAAAAATACATTTCGCGGTGGTAAATTAATTTTAACGATAAAGTCATTCTACTAATCACTTACCTAAATTTTCCGCTTTCAAGTTAAAACATCACCAAATTTGACTTACCTGCAACAGAATAAATACAAAATTTAAATTTACGAAAAATCGGAATTTTGCAACAAATCGGAATTTTCTGCTTAATTATTAAAATAAAATTAATTTTGATTTAAGATCATATTTTATCTAAATATCAGCAACTAAATATATCTTTCATAAAAAGAGAAAATAAGCATTGTGTTGATACATATAGAACGTAATGATGTCACATGTCAAACCCTTCTAGACCTGCTCTTAAAGAGTGATATATTTATAACTATTTTCGCACTATGTTAGCAAAAATACTACATTTACCGTTTATATTGAGATTGTATAGCAGTCCATATAAAATACACCCAGAATATATACAACTATTGATTCAGGATATCCACGTAGTATGATTAGAGCTGGTATAACTCACAATTCAAAATCCACAATAATTCACAACGTGGCTTAAAATAGCCTTCCTTTCGTATTATTTGGAAGAAATACGGGAAAAAAATCTGGATAATATGTGGAGTTTATTATATCTTAGTCGATGTCATACGCATTGGCATAAATTGGTCTAGATAAACATATATTCTGCTTAAAAATACAAAGATAAAACAAAGTAAGTATACAGAAATGAAAAACAAAAAGGATTGTATTGATTATACATATGTGAAAGTAAAATAGAGGTATGATAGTTAAACTTTGCAAAAAAAAAAGAAATTCTTTGTCAATTAAGTGAGATAACGTATAAATTTTTGCTACCTTCCAACCAAATAAGTGTTTTGAAAACCATTTGTCGTTGTTCTTTGCTGACGTCGATTACGGTTCAGCGCGTTCATAGCGACCATAGATATAATCGCCGACTTTGGATATTATACGCATCATCACATTAGTAATACATTGTTAAATACACAGACTAATTCTTATTCATAGCAGTTGCACACTATATGTAGATATTTAAATGCAAAATAAATACAACGTTGATGACACTTAAAATAGCGAAGAATCAAATGATTTACTCGATTCGAATATTACACATTCCGTCTGTTTAGGTTAAGTTATAGTTATTTCTTAATTTTTGTCTGACGCGGCAAACAAAGAGAGAGGGCTGACTCTCTATATCGATTTCCCTACGTTTGTAAAATGGTTTAAAAAAGAAAACTGATAGCTCTAACATCATGATAATTGTCTAACTGGAGAAATTATAATTTAATTTAATGTATCTCTTAATAAAGAATTGCACGCTAAATCTAGAGATTACGCGGTACCAACAAGATGCTTGTTTTAAACTTACAGTTTTGTATTTACCCGGAAGATACATTGCGTAAATCAGTTATTTCTTATGATAATTTAAAATGGATTTGCTCCTTTTCTTTTTCTATCCTTCTAAGCAGAATAATGTTATTCTTGCACCGCTATGTCTATCCTTATAAAATTGATCAGAATATTTGTCGCCCTCAGCTGCTTACTCATAAGAATAAACCAATTTCTCTTCAAAGTTACGTTTCTGGCTCCGTCAAACCTCATACCCCGTTATATTTTACGAGTTAAAAAGCGAGGCAATTTTATTTACTGGGATTTCTGGCGGCAAAAATCCATATCAATTTTGAGGACATTAACATTCTTGGGTCCCGGTTTGTATATAAATTGTGACATTAGACGCTCAAAATAAACGCACTTATCAAAACTGTGAGAATAGTATTTTGCTCAATAGCCATGTTTAGAATCAGTGCATTTCAACATACTTGAATTGTTACTCTTTTAAACAACTCCAGGATATTTTGTTTATTTATTAAAGATGGGTTTTACGTTTTATATGGTTTTGTTCATTGTCAGCAGCCAAATATATCATTCAGTTTGTAAATGATAATGTATTAGCATCATCGCAATTTTATCATCATCAGATCTTTCCTGTCAGTGTCTTCTGATTGCTTTTATAGGAGAAAGTATTTTAGCTTCAGTATTTCCTGTATTATCCTGGTTAACCTTAATATTGATATGATATAAACTATTGAAATGCTTCATAATTCTCATATTTCTCAAATGTCATTGTTGCTTGTTTTTTAGCTGCTTATCAAATCCTTATATGCCATTTAATGACGAGATTTAATTTTCTTGTTAACATTGTTCATTTACTTTACATAAACACATTCCTGGTATTTTTCAAATATTTATTACAGGTATTTTTAATATAAATGTTTTTTTATACATTCAGTATTTTTTTCATTCGATTTAGGTGTTAACTATTTGTGCATAGCTAAATTTCTAACAAGAGCTACTACCCTGGGTTAGAGTAGATCTTGGAAAAACTGCTATTAAATGGTGGTTTCATGCTCATCAAAACATCCAGTCCCTCGATCAAAGGCCTTACAGCTAGATCCATTTCACTGTCAAATCTATTCTTTCGTGCATAACTTAATCCCAGCAACACCTTTGGAGATAATCTTTGCATTCATCAAGTTTTCATACTTGAAATATTGGTTTGTCTGGAATGATTTTGCCAATTTTAGGAAAATTTAAAACTGAAACAAAATTATGTCATTAAACATTTATTTAACTAATTATGAATCATTTTGTTGCACAAAATATTTTCATTTTTTCATAAACTTAAAGTTTCTGTTTTCCAAGAAACTCGGTGATTTATTGGCAAAGAAGTCATTAAGGCGATTTTACTATTGAGAATATTTCGAAAGGATCGAATAAATTAAAATCCAAAGAAATGTATTTTGATTATGGCGGTGGGTGTGCCAATATATTCTATCAAAGCTGTAACATTTTATACAGGGTCGCCAAAAAAAAAGTGAGGTCTGACATTATCTTGATGAAAAACAACACCATTTCAGTTCACGAAATTTTGCGGTTTCCCTTGACCTGTTGCACTTATTTCGTCCAGATGCGAATAGTAATTTTCAGAATCAATTGATTGTTTACATAGCAGATGACCCTAGTACTGTGTATCTTTCAAATCTTGCCATAAGCACATCATCACTTTCTTAGAACGAAAGCCTGCTTTTGGCCTAGCTAAATTTCGGCTCATGTCGTTTAACCCAGGGTCATACTTGCTGAACTTTCTTATAAACGATTCATTTCTTAACACCTCTTTTTGCTGAATTTGCTGAAAAAGGGTGTATTTTCGTAGGATATATACAGAAAATTACTGATAGAAATGCAATCCAAAAGATTATTTTCAGTCAGATCATATGCTACTCAAACCTTACGAGTTTTGAGTACACAATTTTCACTAACTGCTTATAAATGGTTGAATTTGATAAATTTAGTGTTTCTTTCAATTCACCTGTTGTGTAATGAGCAATAGCTTGATTTGGTCGTCATGTTTAGTGGGTTATCTGCCTGAGCATAAGGCTAAAATCACCAATTCTGAACGTCTGTACAGTTCTGTCAGCTAAAGCACCTTCACCGTCCACAAAACTTTTGTGTTGCTTGCAAGACATTTTTGCCTTTACGGTTATAAACAAAGCAACAAATATTTAAAATGTACCTTATAATATTTCATTTTCATAGGGATACAAAACTGACACGAATTAAGCAATTTTAAACCTTATTTCTCAAGACAAAGTTTGAAGTGTGCTCTAATTTCAACATATAGCTTTCGATAAATTTGAAGTGTTGGAACATGAACGACTAAAAATTGGTATGAACATTCTGAACAATATTATCTTGCCAAGTGGCTTAATGAAGTTTTTAGTCGGAACATTGTGTTGCAGATTTATTTCTGTTTTCAGATTTTATACGCAAACCGAAGCCAAAATTTGAAACAAATATTCTTTTATTATTTGATTAGTAAGTCTCTTTACTAATATTCTTTTGGACGAAACAATAGATATCTGTGCAGATTTCTTGCGTCGTGGCCCTGTAAAAACTCCGTCTTTCCCTAAGAGCATCTTCATTGAGTTGATGGCTACGAAGTCCTTCTCCTTTAGGTTCGATTATGATATGTATCAGCTGATTTATGGGGTAGCGATGGTTAGTCCTTTTGGTCCTTTATTAACTAATATTTTCGTGGGCTACTATGAAAGGCTATTAATTGACATAATAGATAAGCCCTATTGTTACTTCCGTTTTGTTGATGAAACTTTTAGTACGATTGCATCTTTAAGTAAAGCGGAGGAATTTTTCTCCTTACTTAACAATATCCACCCATCTTTAGTTCTCCATACCGAAGATAATGTGTTTTAAGCAATGGCTTTAAAAATATAAAATCTCCCCCTTTCTCTCTGGTGTGCCGGCACAAGTACACACTTGTACACACACGCGCACGCACACACACACAAACACACACACACACACACACACACACACATATATATATATATATATATATCAAGTATATGCTTTGTATGAGCAATTTGATCTCTGAGAACATGCATTTTTTTATTTCGCATAGAAGAGGTGAAATTTATTATCTCGAAATTTACATTGAGAATTTCATATTTCTATATATTTTCAAGATATTAACTTATTATATGATCCACTTTAAGATTGATCTACTGCTCTCGACATCTAGCCATGAGCCAAAACGAGTTAGTTACAGCACAAATATGTACATTGTACAGCTATGATATCACATATAATAACTCCTTAACGACTTTCAGACCTTGATGCAGGAATGTAATATTTGGTTTGTGAGAATCGTAAATGTCAGAGCAAACGTAACTGAATAAAAGACAAAATACTATATAATCCTTGATGGTTTTCTAATCATTTTATATCACACGGATGTGCCTTGTGGGGTAATGGATATCTGCTCGGAATGTGAAATCGGAGAGCCGAGTTCGAATTCTAATTATTCCGTTGTATTCCCTAACGTGCAATTAGGCTTGGGAAAGTTATCAATCCACGGGGTAAATAACAGGGCGACTTGGGTCCTCTAGCCTTGGTTGGCAAGTAGTATACCGCAGAACATAATGGCAATGTTCCAGAGGAAAATATTCTGCATAGTCAGTCATGTCTGGAATGATCGCCTGCTTTGTATAATGCACGGCATTTAAGGAACTGACTGCTATGTCACTAACTTATTTTTTGTTAAAATGATTTACTGAAACACATATTTCATCTCATGTGTTCTCTAACCGAATAAAATATATTAAAATGATTGTGTATATGCACACCAATGCATATTCACATCACCTATAATATTTTTTTCATATCTGAAATTTGACAAACTTATTAACCTTGAATTCATATTACAACAACTGGTGGATGTGCACTGCTGAAGAGTCCCAAATATAGGACAAAACGGCCGTCCAGTGCTTTCTGCATTCTGTTGAAGTCGAATAAAAAAGCTCGATGAATTACTTAATTATTCAAATCTTCCTACTACTTCAATTATATCTCTGTGCTTTAACCAGCTTATAATGCTCTGGATTGAGCAGCTTGGTTTGAGTAGTCGTGGCTCTGGGAGGCACCGTCCTACAGGTAAAAGAACTCGGATGAGTTCCACTAAGGAGTTTAATTCGTTATCTCTTCGTCACCAGGGCTTGTAGAGTCCCAATATAGGACGAAACGGCCATCCAGTGCTCTCTGCATTCTGCTGAGGTCAAATGAAAACGCCCGATGAATTACTTAATTATTCAAAGACAATAAAAGTTAATAAATATTATCCAAATGTTGTAGAATTTTTGTCTTTATTTTTAAATGAAATTAAAGCCAAAATACTATGTTTAGAACGGTCCATGATTAAACATAATAAATATTCATTGTCTGTATATTTAACAGTATATGTTTAGAAAATTAATTGCTGTCTCGATACACTAAATATATATATATATATATATATATATATATATATATATATATGCGTCTGTGTGTGTGTGTGCGTATGTATGTGAAATCAATTTAAGAATCAATACACACTGCATTCCACTGACTGTAGTGTCATCTAGTCTAAGAAAAAGAGATTTCAAAAATTCCTTGGTAAGTTACGTTTAAAATACGTAATACCCGTATATTTTGTGATTATCCCTGAGAAAGTGAACATTATTTAATTGATAAATGGTGAGAGATATTTTAAAATGTCATACAGACTTCAAACATTTCTAACTAGGTTTATTGGTTGTTCTATACAAAACATGACTACTATCATCAAATAACGTTTATCCACATTTCGATCAAAACATTTTTATATAGTGTTTCAGTTCTAAACTGTTAGTCAACAGTAATATATATATATATATATATATATATATATATATATATATATATATATATTTGTACACAGAATTGTGATATTAGCCAATATAAAACTTTACTCTGGTTTATCAAATTTTATATCATGATATTTACTTGTTTTACAAACAAAGAGTAGAATAATTACTCGCAAATATATTGAATTGCTTTTCAATTTCCATGACTATGAAATACTACTGAACATTTAGCTGGGAAGTATCATTAAACTATTCGAGTTTACAAACTTTGACAAAATACTTCACTAACCATCATAGATATAAATGAAAATCATAATCTAATAAAGTAACGGTGTATCAATGAAAAGATTTTATTTTTTCCATTTCAATGATGTTGTCGTTATTTCCAGCTCCCTCTTCTCTACTTCTTTTTCTCTGAAACTTCTCAGCATCTTTGACATTATTTTTCTGCCTTTCATCGCGATAGAATATGATTAATTTTCTGTCCTCATTTTTGTTCTAGTTCCATATTTAAGGAATGAAATTATGTGACAGAGATTTAAAAAAAAACTCTAAAAATGCTTGTATTAGACTGTATTCAGATAATTGTATGAATAGTATTTCATATGTAACATTCTATAGTTTAAGATAATTTCTTTAATTTTGCATCTAAAAACGGTATATTTCGGGATTTGTATTATGCAGATCTATATATACAAGATAGAATATAGCCGATCTGATTAATTCTATGAGAGTTGAGGTATTATATTTATCTATTTTATAATCGAATTTACTCCGAGAAAGACAGAAAAGACACGAAGACATAAATTTTTACTGTGTTTGAAAATTTAGAAACCATAATATATTTTGAAGGAACAAGAACAACAACAGATTAATCAGGAAGAGAGGAGACAACTATTGACCTTCAATTTATACTTTTAAAGATCATCGTTGGCCGGAAAGCATGGAAAACCGGAAATCAGCGCCACATGCGAAAAATGCGAAAAAAAAAACCAGCGTAGGTTACATCCATCCAAACCCAACCAAAAATTGATAAAAACGGGTTGCCAATCTGTACCCAAATTCACTAAAACGTCTTGTTAGACCTTTTCAAAATATGAAACAATAACTGAGTTTAAGTTTAGATATTGAAGTTTAAATATTTGATAAGTGTTTTGCAATTTGACGGATATTTTCATTACGAAACATAAAAGCACAATGTAATAACAAATGGATTCATACAAAGTCACACAAGATTTCTTTAAAATCAAAGTAAAGTTTGCTGAATTGATGTGCAATATCAGGCTGACTATATAGAATATATTGCTATCCAGTTTCTTCACAACAAAAATGAGGACTCTATGCTAAATAGTAGGATTCTATAGAAAATACCATGGATAAAACAAGTCAATAATGAGTAAGTTTTAAAGAAAATGCAGAGCAAAAAAGTTATGATTAAAATAAGGAAAAGTTCACAATACTGATTTATGTAATGAGAATTAAATGCTTAGAAAATGTGACACCCTCAGAATTTACTGAATGCAATAGAGACAGGAGTATTCGGCTAATAAACTAGCTAACGATGTTGAGTAAATGGATGTAAGATTAAGGAGTGGAGAAGATAGCAAAAAAGCAAATATCGCGAAGAGGATAGCAAAAAAACAAATATCGCGAAAAGCTACGAAGGATAGGATATCGTGAGAATCTTTCTCTTGACAGCTATGTACCCATATATTTATGTTATTGTGCGTGCGTGGTCACCATCGGTTGACGTAAGTTATTCGCCTAATTTAACGTAAGTTATTCGCCTGATTTAACGCAATCTTATGGACATGAGTTAGAGCATAAAAGAGACTACTGCCCCTCGGTTTTGACATCTATCCATGATAGTTAACATATTTCCTAAAATACACCATAACTTAAAACAAGGAATTATGTTCATATATATATATATATATGCACATGAAAATTGCACACAAATATGATTCCTGTAAGCAATATTATGAAAAAAAGTCATTGCTCCAGATGTTCATTTAATAGTAGAGTTTACTTTTTACTACTAAACCTTCTTAATTGGCAGCAACATATCTCCAGCAAAATTAAATCATTAAAAATCTAAAGTAAAACTATTCGTTAATTTAAAACGCACCTAACGGTAATGAAATTTAATTCATACGACATATCTTTATATATTTAATATGAATGCATTAGGTTCATTCTTCTCGTAGGTGTTTAAGAATATATTTAAACTAAGCAGAAAATATACAGATTTCGAAATGCCTTATACTTGTCGAAACACAAAAAATAATATTAACAAGTAACGGTAGAAATCATCAAATATCTCTTATCCAATAACATTAATATACAATTATATATATATATATATATATATATATATAAATATATATATATATATATATATATATATATATATATACCGATTCGGATAAGTAAATTATGTCTATTTTTAATTTTGCACATGGGCACTGTTTGTTTTATATTTTGTCGACTACAAAATTAAGTAGGCTCAGTTGCACTCCGTCTGAGAGAGAAACATGACGCAATTCCCTTCACTAGAAATTTGTAAATGGCATGATGTACTCCCCACCTTTTGTGACGGAAATTCCAATATTTATTTTCTGAGTGTTTGAGTGTCAATCTGAAGACAATACAGAGGATTTGGACAGAGTTGCATGAGTATAATGACAATTACGAAAGTATTTTGACTGATCACTAATGATGGTCAGGTCATGCCACCATTTATCTTCTAACAGGGCCTCACACTCAGCATGGCTACATCATATCTTTTGAAAAAGAAGCATTTCTCTTGTTCAAGAATATGGCTGCTAGAAAAGCCTATGTCTAGCAACAAGATTCTGCAACATGTCATACCCGAAGGAGAACCCAATCATGCCTGTCAGACAATTTCTGTGTCTAAATCTTCCTTTGCATATGCCCAACTAAATCATCAGACAGCGATTCCCATAATTATTTTATGTGGAACTCATTTCAATGGGGCACCAGCAAATTTCCTTATAGAGCAAAGGAGACCGTCCAGAAAAGATGCAAGAAATTTCGAAGTAGCCGAAGCCAATGAAAATTTTATTGAATAAATTGACTCTTTAGTATTTCAAAATATTTTGCCGTGTGTTATTTTTTTAAATATTTGGTAATTTACCTCTTTATGTAATTTTGTAAATTAAAGGAGTGTTATAAATTAATTCAACCATATTTCTAATAAATATTTTGTGTAGGTCAAAGATTTTAGGGAAATTCTTGTTAAGTAATTCGAAAAATATTTTTCCTGTACTGGAGTTTGCTCCTGAATTAAAAGGCGAGCTAAACAAAATGATATTCTATTTTCTCATATTTTTCTTTGTTTTCTTCCATTATCTGGAGCTTATAATCTAAATTTTATTGTCATTTTCTTGTAAAGCTTTTTCGTAATATTTTTTCCTCTCGTCAAAGATTGATACATAACAGCAATTTTATACAGTTCTATAGTTTTACAGATGTTTTGGATTGTATTGGTGCGAGAGTTGATCCAGTGTTTACATATCTTAATTGTTTGTTTGGTTTAATTTATGGTGAAACGGTACCAGTTTGTAAATTGAGTTACACATCTAAATAATGGAAAACTTTTTTATTCATTTCGACATCTATATCGAAACATTTGAATAGCGTAAGAAGCATTTTTCTTACTTTGTCATTTGTTCTTTTTTTGTGAGGCAATGTTATCAGTTCATCATCTCTATATATTCCGTGTTCATCTATGTGGACTATTTTGTGTATTTTATTTAAGATAAATAATCACATTAGCTCGGAAAACTCTGCTCTGACGAATGAAATTTGTGGTAGATCAAAGGCGGCCTATTTAATTTTTTTCATCTTGGTCATTGTGGAAGAGCACGGATTTGCAGCAATGTATAATTATTTTCATGTGCTCTTATGTAAAGTTCTTAGCAAACTCTAGAACATCAAGACAAAATCACACAAAGAGGCAAAATACCAGGAACAAAAAATACGAAAAAACAAAGTATGGCATAATACCGTTAGTGAATAATGTAAATACTAAAATAAAAAGAAATTCCCTATTGAAGGTGATTATAAAAACGACGGAGTCATTTACAGAGCAGAAGAGATAAAATATAATTAGGATGTACTGAAAGCAGTTTTATAATAAGATGGAATAACCACAAATCCACATTCAAGCTAGAAAAATTAAAGATAGCTACAAACTACGTGTGGTAATTAGACGAAAATAAGAGCATAAATCTCTACGTAGCGTGGGAAATATTAAACAATGTCAAACACTAAAACGCTAGTGATATCTGTAGATTGTGCCATGAAGAAATGTTAGTGATAGTAGTATTTCTAGAACGAGAAAAGCTACAGCAGGAAAGGTTATAAATAATGTCCGGATATAAATATATGAATATATTTTCTAGGTTTATGTTAAAATGAAGGGAAATTGAAATTTATATTATGAATGTTAGTCTGTTTTAGTATAATTTCTATAAGTAAAGGTGAGATTGGGAAAAATCCGGGGCACAAATTGATGTTTTGGTAGTATTGGATAGCGGCACTCTTGAGAACTTTTCTTCTGAATAAATTGTTTATTCTTTTTTATTCGTGTGGCATTTTTAAAATCAAATCAATTTGCGCCCCGGATTTTTTCCAATCTCACCTTTACTTATGGAAATTATGCTAAAACAGACTAATTTTCATAATAAAGATTTCAAAGAAAACGGTTGAATTCCCTTCATTTTAACATCTCATGACTTTACGCTACACATGAAGAAATTCTAAAAACTAAAATATTCTGTTGATCTTTCGAAATGATTTGTGAGCGTCTTTGTGGTTATCAACACTGTTTATTTATAGATACGTAATTTAGAATAAAGCTCATTTCGTCTTTTTGCCTTGAAAAATTCCATCACAAGACGAAACGTGTAGGTGATTTAAAATACAGTTTTCCTCTTGTCTTTATTTTATTAACCATATATATATATATCTGACATTTCAAGTCATATCTATATATATTATACCACGTTTTAATTAATATATATATATATATATATATATATATATATATATATATATATATATATATCACGTAAAACAATATATATATATATATATTATGGTAGGTCAATTTTTGAACTGTAAAAAATAGCACTTAAAGAAAGTTACAAAATAATGTCAAGAGTTACCACAAGAAATATCTTTCTTCAAAACTTTGTATTTATTTGAGCATTTAAACTTACAGACGAAATAAATTGGGATTTCTATCGTGATATAGGTGTCACAGGAAACGTGTCGCTTAAATAAAACCAGAGTTTTAATAAAAAGAAAAAATACAATACGCTTAATAATAGATATTTTTCAGTTTAGTATTCTTTTTTTTTAGAAATTTAATGAAAACTTTAAAATTAAAAAGGAATAAAAACACTATGATGTTTAGTTTAATGTACGAATATCTATTTCCGTATGCCGCTTTATTTATAGGTATTTTTATGTTATTCACCAGTTGGAATTACCTCCCCCTAAACAATTGTTTTTGCTTTGTTTACTCTTTTTACGCTTTTAATTAAAACGAATACCTCTTGTACTTTTTTAATAGGTAAGTCTTATTTTAATGCAAAATTCAACTTTTATAATTATTCTGATTTGTTTATATTTTTCAAGTTAATATTTATTTATGAAAAAGCCTGTTTACGAGCTAATCTCGGAAGTAACTCTACCTTAAAGTAAGTAAACATTACTCTTAATTTAATGTATTTATTTCAAATTTTATCAAATTTATTTTAAAAATATTTGTGGAATTTCATTTCTGATAGTACTTATATTTCAGGATATTTCAGGATCGTGAATATCTAAAAGGATCAGAGGGGCAAAATAGGGCCTAAGTGCACTTTCCAGCTTAGATCTGTTGATAAAAGTGCTATAAAAAAGTGAAAGGGATAGAGAGAGGTTAAGAAAACATTTAGTTTCATCACCAACAGCTTCAACATCAAATGTTTAGGCTAATGTTTTTTCTACTCATCTTCTCCAAGTGAAAAAATAGAAGAAGAATATTTGCAACCAATGAGTCATCCAAAAAGCCCTTATAATTTCCAAGATATGCTTTCAAGTTAGTCAGGGTGGGGGGCATATCTTCTAATCTTTGAGCCATCTTTGTCAATACCTAGCTCTTGGATTTGAAGGCTATGACCTTTTTATACCAAATATTAATATGAAAGATATTATAGATAAATGCAAAGTTGATAGGGTAAAGTCTAAAGTGAAAACAACTGCCCAACAAAAACATGATGAAAGTGTGAAAAGCTTATATTTATTGCAGTTGATGGGAGAACGAATAAGGTCACATTGCTCTATGAGGATTTGAGGAGGACAATGGACAGAAAAATATGAAAAAACTAAGTAACCAGAACGCCATTTAACTTTTTGCAAAGGAAGCACCACATGAAAGTCAATATCTGATACATAGAGTTCTCCCTAATAATCGTGCAACTGGTGTTGTTCATGCATAGCAAGTAGTGGATGTTTTGCATGAATTAAACAGTGAGAACACTATCAAGGCTATCCTTGTTGACAAGAGTAACGCCAACACAGTCTGTGAAGGTGGAATGTTTGCAATTTTAGAAAAATAAAAATCTTTTAAATCTTCATGCAATTGCTTGCTATTTGGCCCATAATGAACTACCTTTCAGAGCTCTTTTCAAAACATAGATGGTTTCGCAAAAGACCCTAAAATATTTAGTTGTCCTCTGGGGAAATTATGCTCAAATGATTACCATAATTTACTACAAATATCATGTTTCTCAGTTAGCAGTCCTCTGCATTCAATTTTAAAAATTGATGAAATACATGATCTAAGTTTTGACCAAAGACTCCTGTATGAATACACAGTGGATATTTCTAGAGGTAAGGTTGACTTTATATATGTCTCCTGGAAAATTGGTCCTTTAAACCAGGCAAGGTGGTTAACTTTCCCATCAGGCTTATGCATTTATGGAGTCGTGGTACATACCCACGAAAGCTCACAACAAAACTACACAGTTTAATAAGTTTTATTGCAAATGTGTATGCCACTTGTTGGTTTAAAATTAACAGAAATAATAAGTTCCACAGTCAGCAAGTGCACATTTTTCATATGATCCAAAAGATCAAGAAGCAGTCTCTTGAAATCCAACAGATCACTTTAATAAATACACATTTTGTTTATTGTCTGAAAACCTATATTCCATAGTCAAATGTGATGAAGTTGAAGTAAGTGAAGCTTTAAAAAGATCTTTGGCCATTAGGTAAGTAAATATTTATTTATATATCAATGACTCAATTATTTATTGCAATTTATAGAATCATTTTAAAGATTTTATCGAAATTCACCATAATTATTAAGGTAGTAGAGACTGGAAGTTTTTAAATGAATCAATAAATAAATGTTTATATTCTTTCAGGAATGGGAAGTCAACCAAGAAAAGGTTAAAAAGAATTCCAACCATTAATTTTAGTGCCACGCACTGGACACAATTGATAGATTTATCATTATGTGGCATTTTTGAACCACCAATGACTGAAGAATATTCTGAATCTGAACTTCAGGAATCATTGCTAAATGGAACCAAGCTTGACTTGCCAAATTTACCCTCACATTCCCAAGGCATGGAACGGGCAGTCAAGTTAACAACAGAAGCTTTGCAAACTGTATATGGTTTTGAAGCAAGGCATCAGTATATTACAGCCAGAGTTTTGAGTCAGAAATTCAGACCAGCATTTTTGCCTAAGGGCTCTTTTATGGAGCAAATTGACTCTATATATTAGGCTTTATCAAAATAGTGTTTGTTTTTCCTCATTTGGTTGTTTGTTATATTTTCAATTATAACAGAAAAAATAATTTAAGGTATTCAAATATAACTGCTTAATTCATAATGTTAAAAGGCAGTTTTTTTAAAGCAGATACTGAAAGTGGGGGGGGCAGATGTTCAATTTGAAGATTAGTCACAATCTTTTAATTAATATCATTTTTATAGCATAAAATAACATTCTCTGATTTAAATACTAAAATTATTTGGTTCTCTTACTAATATTCAAGCCAAAACTTGCAAAAATGAGGAATTTTCTGTATATTTTTGTCGGCGATCTTTGATCCCAAACGCTCAAAAAACCGTTGAAGTATTTGATCTAATATTTTGAATCAGTACTTAATAGGGCCATACACAACTTTCGGTAAGTGAGATCATTTAATATTTAAAGAAAAGTGAAAAATCAACCTACCCTAATATATATATATATATTATACACACACCCACACAAATTCAAGTTTAAAATTATACTGACGTAAAAATATTTAAAACGTGGGTAACCCTATTTAAGCAGACGTTCTGTTCATTTGAAATATTTTTTTTTATTTTTTTGTTTCGACTATCGGACTGAAGATTTGAAAAATTTCTTCAAATGCGACAGGATGTCAATCTCTATGAAAGATATGAAGGATATCGGTTTTAAAAAATACTAGTGATTCTTTAGTAATATGGAGCGTTTCCTAACCAAGAAGCCAAAAGACGTCTGATTTATCTTGCTACATTCATTCATTCATATATATATATATATTTATATATACATATATATGTGTGTGTGTGTGTGCGTGTGCGTGTGCGTGCGTGCGTGAATATGCTTGTTAAGGAATATAAAAAGTGTTGCTTTTTCATTTAATCATAGGTGGCTTGTACATAATTATTTCCAGCACTCTGTCTGCTGTCAATTACCATGCAATTTCTAGGTTTAATAATCCCATTTCTCTTACAAGTATATATAATATTCGTATATCCTAAAAATATTTTTGATATTAGATTATTATTTATTTTCATCGTTTTAAGCGCTTATTTACCAAAGTCGGTCAATTTGTGGAACAGAAAATTGGCTTACCCTTCAAAACCCTGTTTTCCATTATATGCAATTTTGAAATATTTTAGTGCAAACTAATTATACGCATGTCGAAATTCGCGCTGCACGCCAGATTAAATATCACTAAATCTGCACTCATACACAAAATGACAGAAAACACGATCTATACTGCTCCCCTTTTAAACACTCTTTACAAATAAACATATTAAAAAGGACTTTTATTTTTATATGCATACGAACATTTAATAGATGGAAACGTTGAGGTTCTCTTACATTTTCTCCTTCTAGAACACGCAGATTCTCTCTCACACACACAATCTCCCCCCTCTCTCTCTTTCTGTTTTTGCTTTCTCTTTCTTTTTCAGTGTTTCTTCTGCTCATTTTGGTCATACTCTCTTCCTCACAAGCACAGAGAAATATGCACAAAACCGTAATAAGTTTTGGAGGCATATTAACAGATCGCGCCATCTGTTTTTCGCAGGAGTTAACGGTGGGTATCATTTTATCGCACATATCGCACAAAATTAATCCACCAGGAAATAATAAGCACTTACTGTAAAATTTAAAAAAAATATTTTGCATATTCAAAGTATATTATAACGAGCAGGTTTCTATATAAACTATCATTTATTCTGTAATAATAATAATACATACATACATACACACATATATATATATATATATATATATATATATATATATATATATATATATATATATATATATATATATATATATGCCGCTGAGAGAATGTGTATTAATGGGTGTAATTTAACTAAGTTGCTTTTAGACAGCAGTAATTCAATCAAAAAGATTTTTTAAAATTGCCCCTAGAAGTTCTGTCGTTTTTTTACATCATTTTTCATACATTTCCAGCTTCCAAATGAGGTGTTGCACATTGAAATAGAAGTTGTAAATAAATTGTTCATAGATTTGCACATCACTGTCATTGTTAAGTGTTTTTTCAATGGTAAGCTGGATTTATTCGCCTAAACTCTGGTGATTCATATTTGTGGTATTTGAACACAAATATGGGCAACTTGAATCTCTTTTGTTCTAATAGTTTCACAAGTAGTCATTTATTGCATTGTTATACTACTAGTTATATATAGATAGAGATAGAGAGATAGATAACGAAAAATAATTCGTCAAATAACTATAACAGTTTTACACGAATACGGACACACACACACACTCACACACTCACACACACACACTCCTCACACGCATATATATATATATATATATATATATATATATATATATATATATATATATATATATGCGCCGCATATGTATAACACGCTAAAGTTTCCCCTCGCTCATACCACGCACCCATGGAAAAGGAACTCCGACTACAGCAAAATTTCGCTCACGGATGGAAGCAATTGGATAAGTCTACCACACTGATCAGCTGTGATATAACAAAACAGGCTTGTATATATATATATATATATATATAAAGTCAGATAATTTTTTTAAGTGAATATATTTATGTATGTATATATGTATGCATATGCGGTATAAATGTTTCTGACTGTACATGTTTACGACGATAAAAAATACGTTCATATTATTCTATCGATATGAACGTTACGGTTGAATTTTTTTTTTTGTTTTTTGTTTTTTTGCGCTAGTAAACTACTTCATATAATTGTTTGGTAATGATTCCTTCGTAAGCAGAAATATATAAGTGTCATTTTTGGGAAATCGTCATTCGTGCATATATATATATATATATATATATATATATATATATATATATATTGTAATAGTTGTTATAATAACTATTACAATATAACGCTCTACGTTTGTATCGAGCACTCTTTATAAAAGTAAATGCATGAACACAGGTAAAAAACCTACGAGTTCCACAACTTGGTTCCAATATATATATATATATATATATATATATATATATTATTCTTCATCCCGTATCGATAAACAAGGATTTTTACATGCATGAAGCAAAATAATGGGTTTTCAGTTAGGTTTGCAATCTGATAATTTCATTGAAAATCGAATAGATACAATGTCGCTCTTCGAATTCGAGGCGCGCAAATTATACTAAACAACATCAAAGTTCAAATAGAAAAAATCTTTTAATTTTTCTGCATGTTGCTTTCTCTGGTGAAGCTTTAATAAATGAGTAAAATTTAAGATTGATAATCTATTCTTATTTGTTCTTCATCTTATCATTCTATCGGATTGCGATCTAAACTGTGTCAACATTTAAATATAACTCTCTCTCACGCACACACATATAGTGTAGACTTGCGATGCCGTTTAGCGCCAAGATTGTTGTTTTTTCACTGCTTTAAATTTTTCATTGTTAATGATAAAGATAAAAGATAACGATTTAACGCTATAATCATTCTCATATATATATATAAGTTGTCCATAGATTCGTGTGCACTTTAAAAAAAAATTATAACTATATTTGGATTTGCGATAAAAATACTTTCTATCACAAATACAAATAAAGTTGCAAATTTTATAGACTCGCTGTATATATTAAATGTGTTACATCGAACAAAAACACGTAAATTACTAAAATTTAATATCTTTCATGTTGAGCAAACTATTGTCATAAAACGTTTCCTCGAAAAAATATAATGAAACTCTGACAAAATATTAAAGACACTAATTTAGAACCGACTTCAAATATAAACAGCGAAATAATAGAAATATTAGATCGAAGATATTATGGGATAACGCTTTTAAAATTGTAAATGATTGTAATTGTTTAAGCATAGAACAATTGTGTTTATAACATGTTTGTACAAATGTCAATAATTTGGTCGATATGCTTGTGTGATTTCTCCCGGGAGCATGCCTAGGCGATGGTATATACAAGCCATGTTCTGTTTAGATATCATGGCCCTACTCTCGGCCGAAAAAATTAAGAGAATTAAAGAGTATTATATTTTGGGATGAGTTCACTGTAGGACTTTTCATAATATTGTCACGCGGATCCATTCTGATTTTTCTGTTGGGATTTACTTCCATAGAGCCTCCTTTATTTTTCTTTTACCGCAAGGCAGCAGAGGTTTCTACCTCTCTAGATGCTTTGGAAGCATTTCATTACAGTGGGGAACTATAGTAGGATATCAACTAAAGTATTCAATAGAGTTATCTGCCCCTAACTCGTGGCGTATCCGTTAAACTTTGCGTTAGTTATAAGTTTTTTTTGGAACTTATCCTCATCTATCTCTCACTCTCTCTCTCTCTCTCTCTCTCTCTCTCTATATATATATATATATATATATATATATATATATCCTTCGATTTTTGAACAGTTCGTAATTCCTGGCACTATGTAAACATCAGGTGCAGATTATGAACTCACCAGTCAGGGATTTGAAGTTCTGGTTCTGGCGATGTAAAAGTAGCAATATATTATAATACTTGAATGAATTTTTTAATTGTCAATTTTTAATCTTTAATTTTTTTTCTTTAATTTTTATAATTTCATTTAAACTTAAAATTCAAAAGCAAACGCTTAAATTCTGATTTAATGGCAATAATATTTTGGGAACACGGGTTTCGCATATGCAACACGGGATATTGTTTTTAACTTAGGGAAAAATAGTAATATGGTATATATGTAAAATGTATATAATAATCCAAATTAATATATTTGATCTGATATTTATTTCTATGTTTGCTGTTAATCATCAATTCATTTTTTTGTTTTTGTTTTGAGAATTAGGTTTATCTTAATGTCTTAATATACCTATTTTTCCAAATACACAAATTACATCTATTTCCTTTTCCGTTATCAGAATTAGTTTTCGAGATGATCTCTCAGGTAATAACTGGTATTTTGTTACTGTATATCAATTGCCTGAATTATTGACGTTACTGAATTTAGCATTACTTAATGTTGGTAAAAATGTTAATTCAAGTATTTCTCAGTAGAAAGAAAATAGAATTTAGCATTGCCATCAGAATGGATGTAGGCCTCTAAATTATACTTTCGATCATTCACTAGACGTTAAGTGAGCAGGTCTTGTTTTTAGCAGTTGCGTTTATTTAATAGCAGAGTTACTTTTAATTTTTCGGTTGTAATTGTATTTGTTTAATATCATCTTGTTATGTCGCAATATATTGTAACACACAAAAACACACGTGTGTATGTATTGTGTGTGCGCGCTTCTCTGTGTGTGTGTGTATCATTCTGTGCGTGATATATTGCGCGTATTTTTAAGAAAATTTTTCCTGAATATAATTTATATATATATATATATATATATATATATATATATGCTGCGCTCATTTATGACTTAGGCGAATATGACCCTGTACATCTTCCTCTCTCTTGTAACTTTTAATATTTTGTCTTGAGATTTCTGAAAATAGAGCGTATGTAAATATAAAAGAGTGAACATTGACGTCAATACTCATTGGCGACAGACTGTTTCATGCTAAGCGCAATCATCAGGCTACATCCGTTGTGTTTTCCCTCGGCTATAAATATAAATATAAGAAATATTTATATATACGCATATATAAATAGCCGAAGAAAAACTCAACACATGTGGCCTGATGATTGAGCTTAGCATGAAACAGTCTGTCGGCCCTGAATGTTGATTTCAATGTTCACTCTTTATATATATATATATATATATATATATATATATATATATATATATATAAAGAGAAAACAATGTACGGATTGAGCAAGAAATCAACAAAATGAAAGGTGTTTATCTAACTAGTGAGAACTCGACACATCGAAATATCATTACAATACGAATACATTTTTTATATGTCGAATTTTCTATATTTGTAAAGTTATCGTTATAAATTTTAATGAAAATCGGAGTGTTATTCCCACTTACGCCACATAACGTTTTATTCACATCTGGATGTTGTATATTGCTCTCGGCCATTTAATTTAATGGGTAGCTTTTGTATATTCTCCGAACGTGAAATCTGCATTCTCTCAAGAATATCTCCGTTTCTCCACTTTTCAACTTGAGTAGTAATTTATACTCCTTCATAGCGTTTCTTTTTCCCAGCTGTAGTCATGTTAAGTGCAGAAGTTTTGACCATGTGTTTATATGTGTCGGGAAGCTACTGACATCGAATACAGCGCGAAATTGCACAGGACAAAATATATATATCAAGTCATATCAGTAAATTATGATATTTTGATATTTGAAAATATCTGCATGTCAATTTTTTATTTAATCTAAATGTGTATCGTTGTTTATCTTCTTCTTTGGGCCGAGGCTTCATTCGGACATGTTTAATGATGTCTCTCTACATCTTCCACATAGATTTTAAAAGTTTTTTTTATTATTATTTCATTTTACAACTCGTTCTGCTTTCAACATTCACAAATTATTTCCGTATATAAATTACTAATTTCTTCTGTTGCTATTCCTTTAATTTATTATTTTCTCTGCCAAATTAACACAACCCTTTTTATTACATATGTTCCAGATGTTTCAGCAGTCTCTATTGTAGTATTTACTATGTTAGTTCAGTAGGGTGGTGGAAAATAGACTGTTTTGTTTTTTACAATAGAATATGACAAAGATGCATATTATTGTATACATAGACGTCGTTTGAGAATATTATAGATTTATGTAACAAGCTGTACCACAGGTTTAAATGTATTACTTGTGTATACTCTACATTTCAATTATAATGTCTTACCATGGCGTGCATCTATTACTTTTTAAATTAGTGGATGATTACTCATTTTCTGACAATGTTATTCTGTATGTGCATTTACAGAAAATATTCAATTTTATAGTGAAAGATTTTGTTTGTCAATCACTCTGTTAGCCTTTATGTAACAAAATGGATTTATTTAAAAATCAGATCCTTTTTAGAAATATGCTACCAGTCCGTTGAGATTTAGGCTACGAAAAACGATTGTTGATAATAACAATAATAATATAATGGGGTAGAATCCAGAGTATGTGTGTATATTGTGTATAATTTGGACTAGGGAATTTTGTAACTCGTTATTAATTATTGCTAATGTAGATGATGCAAAAATATCACTGGGTATATGCAAGGAAAAGTGAATCTTGGCGACAATATCAAAATTAGCGGTTCGGCATGAGAGCCAAGTTTTAATTCCTATGACCTTCGTTACATTCACTCCCAATTTATTTACATTTCCTCCACAGATTTTGGGTAAATAGTAAGAAAGCCGGTGTTCTTCAGGCTTTCATGGTAACCCGTCCAGAATTATAACAACTCTCTATTCTAAGCAGCTTAAGCAATGGGCTAGCAAACCGACCGCATAAATCCGACTAGGAGAAACGCAGCAGCAACTTCTGACGTGTTCATAGCTGTGGCCCCATATACATTAGATTATGTGTGTGAATGAGTTTAGTGTGAACCCGTACTCCTTAGAAATCAAACAGGAGATTGAGAGTGTGTGACCAAATTTTACTTTCTGCAACAGTCGCAGAAACATCATACATTCAGTTGGTATTATGCTGCTGGAACACTCTGATTTCTCTTTCAGATACAGAGATATTCCTGTCAGTGTGCGGCAGTCCATGAGAAAGTTTCAAGTTTTGAGTTAATGATGGTTACAATTATCACGTTTATATTGCACAAGTTGTCTATCACTGTGGAAACTCCTGAGATTTATCCAACATTTATTCCAATATTACTCTGGAATATACTATAAGGTAAGCCTCCTCTCTTCAACTGATTTCACGACCTGCTTTAAGATAATTTGATCCGGACACGTCTCCTACAGTGTTCACTTTATTTCAATTTCACCGTCTCGAAGAATTACACCTTTCTTTTCTATCAGATATTGGATTTTATCATACTTATGAATGATTATATTCCAGTGGCTTGCACAATTAGCAGCGGTTCGTCATTCGTACTCGGTCATGCTTAAATTATTCGATTGATCATGTTATTTTGTTGTTCTTCTTCTATGGAGCTTATCGGCTAGTATTGAGATTGATTATCGGGAAAACAATTATATTTAGAAAAGTCATTCCCTTTTTTATGACCACATGAATTTACAAGAGCTACTATATTGGCATGAAGGTCCAACCCTCTTACTGTTTAAATAGCTAAATGTAACCCACTCTTCTACTCTACACTTTCTTTTATCGCATTTCCCGTCTCTGGAAAATCTTTCCGTTTGCATGCTTCCCTGATAATTACAATCTTCAAAAGTTTAAATGCAGTGTAACATGCCATTTTCTATCTCCTTCATTCTCAGCCGTCATCTTATTCTATCATTAACACACTCAGTAACTTATTTTGAGGGTGGGGGGTTGCTGTAGCCCGATGTGAACCAGTAGTGGTCCTGCCTTGCTTGGGGTGAAATAATTAAAAAAATAAAAATAAACAACAAAAATAAATAAAAGTATCAAGAAAGTAGGGTTATTCTTTCTCTGTCCAAGGTTGATATTGGATATTAAGATGAATTTTACTTGTGTTATTGTTATATAGTAAATTATTATTTACATTTCATTCAATATGTTAGTCAGGTATTTTGTGTTCATTCAATCTTTAGCGTCATCAGGTCATCTCCTTCATTCTGTTGAAAAATTCTCCTCAATATTTAACGTAATTATTTTTTATATGTTCCATATAATCTACAGAAAAATGCTACCTTTTCTCGTTAAATCAATTTGTATATTTTGTAAGAAATCGTTTTAATTTAAGGGTTAAGGATGAAACATTAGGGCAGACTAGACTCTTCAGCCATGGTTGACAACATGTCTAGGAGAAGAAAAAACACTGAAATCAAATCTAGGCCATGATAGGGCTACTAAATCCACTCTGTATAACCGATTTGCTATAGGAATGCAACAAGGATTAGTTTACGGGTGATTTATTGATTGAATGGGTGAGAGAATTAGTGTGTGCCTGAGGTAGTAAAATAAAATTCATAACTCAAAATTCCTAAATAATATTTAAGTTTGTTTTTACCGTTTCTAGCTTTTACTTTTGCCCAAATTAAATGTATTTCTATTCTTTTGACAAGATAACTTTCATATTTACCTTTAATTTTCAAAGAAAATTTATCTTTTGTTCCTAGTTTCTGGTGTGGCCAATTTTAAATATATTACTTAGAATTTCTTCTCAATGCCGTCATTTTCCAACTACGGTCTAAACGAACCGCATTCTCTAGGATTTTCTCGTGCTTAAAGACTGTTTTTATTCTTTCGGAATAGTTAATAACAACGCCTTTTACGCATTTATTCTTCATTACTCTCGATCAATATTTGCAGTTCTCTTCCTGCATAAAGCCATTTTGTTTGTAACTAGATTCCCTTTTTCTCTCACTCTCTCTCTCTTATCTTCACGTCTCTCACTCCCTCTCTAACGTACACACACGCAAACACACACATATATTTAATTTATTTGTTTGAACATAATTTCTAATAATGACTGAACAAATAAATTAAATATGTCGGTTGTTTTTCCATTTCTTTAATCTCTGAAACGTTCTGTAAAATATATACGTATGTGTGTTATTCTGACAATCTTTTATCCCAAACACATTTCAGTATATAAACTTCTGTATCCAGGCTAAGCATTAACTTCAAGAAAACTAAATGCATGGTCATCTGCAAAAAGAACACCCTGAGATTCTCTCTACAGGTCGAGGATACTAAAATGAAGCAAGTATGGAAATTTAAATACTTAGGAAGTGTTATAACAAATGATGGAATGTGCAACACTAAGATCTAAAGACGAATTTGCATGACCAAGGACGCATTTCAAAAGCTAAGCAGAGTACAGAGAAACAGGAAAAACTCATTGGAAGAAATAAAAAATGAGATTAGACTGTTATGTAATATTTGTCCTGTATGGTATCGAATGCTGACCGATCACTTCAAGGATGAAGGAGAGATTGGAAACAACAGAAATGTGGATCTCCGGAAGGATTCTGGAGATAGTCTGAACCGAACATGTCCACAACTACAAAGTGTTAGAAAGGATGCAAACGAAAAGGATACTTATACTTAGCATCAGGATGAAACAATTGACATTTCTGGGATGCGAAAAGGGGAAGTTCAGATTGGAGAATCTAATATTCACAGGAGGGAGAGAGGGAAAGTGATAGGGACAAGCAGCACCAGACTTACTTGGTGGGCTTGAGCAAATTGATGGCGGAGCGGGATTTGGGAGAGATACCAAGGGGAAAATTGTTGAAAGCGACAAGTGACAGGCGCAAATAAAAGCCAATGATCGCCTTCGTCCCGAAGATCTCGGCCTAATCACAAGCTGATTTAGATTTAACTTACTGGACTAGAAGGAATTAAAAAGAAAAATGATATTTTGTTACTAAATATTTTTTTAGAAATGTTTCATTTAGCAGCAACGCTTCGTTGTAGCTTAACAAAATTAAGATTTTACGTCCTTCTCCCTTTCAACGCGTTCTGTACTAGAAAAAAGCGTTACTTTTTTCTGATTTTGTTTATGATGAGCTGCCTGGAAGTCAATCATCTGCCTCTAGGCATAATTTACATTTGAAAAAGACTGAATCTTTTCATTTTAACCTTGATGTGCTTGGTACATGGGATTTCTGGAATTTTCTTACCTTTGGCTATATTCCGTATCTAAAAGGTTAGTAATGTGGATCCTGTCCTTGGGAAGATTTTATAACTAGAAAATTCATGATCTCACCTGTTAAATTTGAATATTTTTGATATCTAAAAAAGACGAGAATTTGCCTCCTGCTTCGAGGCTTATTCTGCAGCAGGATAATCTAAAGTTCACATCCTACTTCCCGGCATATTTTGTAGAGTGTTTAATCAGCAGCCGCTCGAGTTTTTCTGTAGTTGAAAAATCAGTGATTCAACGTCTTACAAAGCATTTCTTATTTAACTGAAATTCACATAACAAAATCTTGATTACATTAATTCTTCTTTCCTCTCTTCGTTTCTAAACAATTTTTTTTTAATCATCTCATCCCAAGCAAAGCATTCCACTGCCACTATTGCGCATGGGGCTACCTAGGGGAAGGTAAAGAGAAGGAGTGTTTAGACATAGGGAACGTCAGGAGGAAGGTGACAGATGACTAAGGATACCGAGGATGAGGGTTGGGCAGATGGGAAGAGTGTTTGATAGAATGGGAGCAGGTTAGTGTGTTAGGAGGTGTCTATTGACCTTACATTTAAACTCCTGGAGATTGTAGCCGTCGGGGAAGCAATCGTGTGGAAGGGAATTCCACAGTCGGGAAGTGCGAGGAAAGAAACTGTTGGAGTAGAAGTTTCGGTTGCATTTTATCGGTTTCACTGTAAAAGGGTGGGATCTAGTTGCTAATCTAGTATCTCGTGCAAATTCGTATTTAGGTCTTTTTCAAAATTCGTAATCTGTAGACACGTAAGAATTTTTTCAATGGTTCTCATTTATTATCATCTTTATTTGCTGTCTCCACCCAGGACAAAGTAGATCATATCGCTGAAGAACTTCTTGTCTCTTGTAGGGATTAATAAACATCATCTTTTTTTATTTCTTATAAGCTCTATTCCGCCATCTATTTACTCAAGATCACTAATTTTGTTATGCGTTGTTTTTATTTGGCCTTCTTACATCATATCTATCCTGTGAATATCAAATTTGCCATGCTCTCTTTTCTCATTATGCGCTAGGGAATCATCAACTCTCTGTTCTTAATGTAAAGTATCAGTTTCCATTTTGTGTGAATTTCCCTAAAACTTTGTCGTTGCTCATTTAATTGCTTGAAGATTTAATTTTTAAATTTCAAACTATTTTTTAAAGTTAGGTAAAATAGTTTCTTGATAATATTGTACATTAAACATAAATGATGTTGTATTTTGTTTCGGAAAATTCAAAAATTTCCCTACTTACTTAATTTCCAAATTTAATTAAAATATTTAAATTCCAATTTCATGTTGATATTATTAGCTAAAGAGAAAGGTTAAAATTTACCTTTAAAAGATTTGGGTAATTTAAACAATTTACATTTCAAACATATTAATTTATTTTAGTTCACTATTTCGAATTTTCAGTTAAGTTGAATGTCAAAAAATGGTAAATTAATTTCAGAATCAATCAACAAAGTTAGATTTACTGAAACGCCAGTCGTAAAGAAATTAATAAGTCAATTAATCAAGATTTATACACAGAAACATTACATGTCGAAAATTCATAAACATCTTGATATTAAAATTTGCTCAATTTATTGATTTAAAATTATTTTTAAAAGTATCTTCACTATATCACATATACATGGGACTTTAGTCTATAAAATATTATGGTAAGATGATGTAATATATGGTGATTTTTAAGCGTAGCTTAGATGCGGCACAAGGAACAACCAATGAGGATCTAAATTACTACTCAATTAGAATTATTCTAGCGAGACAAGCTTTGAAACATTAGACAACCTAGAGGTGGCGATGAAGTAATATATGTTTGTTATTTTAACTACTTGCTTCCCCAACAGATACAATCTCCAGGAGTTTAAATGTAAGGTCAATAGACACTTCCTAACAAACTAACTCGCATCTATTCGTTCAAACACACTTCCCATCTACATCCTTACCCGTCTATCACCCTCCTTCTGACATTTCCTATATCTAACCACTTTTTCTGATCACTTTCCCCTATGTAACTCCCTGCGCAATAGTGGTAGTGGAATGCTTTGCTTGGGGTGAAACGATTAAAAAGAAATTAGATTAAACTTGAGAATTTCATTGGAATTTTATTTATTCTTTCCTAAATGCTTTTAATTTTGTGCAGAATGCCACTTTCTATACGATATCTTCACATATGTAGAGCACGTCAACGAATTCAGGTTCTTAGATTAAAAATCATGATACTCTCTATAAAACATGGCGCGTGAGTGTTTATATAGTAAAAATGTACAATACTTGTATTCGTCACTCAAGAATGTTCCAAGTAAAATGATTATGTTTAAAATAGAAAGAGGGAAGAACGTACAAATAAAATACATTTACAGGCTTAAATTCTGATTGATAATTCAACAAAGCTTTATAAAATAAGTTATATTCCAGTCAAATCATAAATGGTGTCTGACGGCAGTAAAGATTTTGATACAAGTCAATATTGAGAGGGCTAGTTGTTTTTGTCAACTTTCTTGTGATCTGGAGTTTGATGAAGTTTTTTTTTTTACATTTCCTTACTACGGCTCTTCTTAGAAAGGGAAAATTAATAGACTTTCATACGAAAATCCTTCATTAAAATATCTTTTAGATTGCAACGTTTATTGCATCTTCTATCTCGTGTTTCCCCTCTGCTATTATATTTTCTTTGACATTAGCTGTAATTAGTTTTATTAGTTTTAATTTGATTTTTTTGTTTATCTTACATTCTTTCTTTTAAATAGGGTTTCTTCAGCAATTCATCTGATAATTTGCTGACACATATTGTAATATAATATATCAATCGAATAATCAAAATCAATATTTATTTTACATGTTTTTGATTACAATTGCCATGCGTATGGCCAATATTATATAAAATATAAAAATACGAACAGCAACATAATTTAAATTCGCATAAAAAGCAAATAATTAAAATTAATCATGAACAAAAAATAGTAATGATTGTATTTCATCGGAAAATTGAAAACGAAATCAACATGATTAAATCATACCTCCCCAACCAAAGAAACATCTAATGAAAATTTAATTAGAATATTATTCAAATTCAAGGTCATGTAAATTTATTTAAAAATTAAATCTATTTTCTTTTTAGATATGTTTATATATATATATATGTGTGTGTGTGTGTGTGTGTGTGTGCCTGTGTGCTTGTGTAAATGAGATTAATTTTATTTTAAAATATGTTGGCAAACAAATTCAATGCCAGGGTCTAATCTAATGCCTAAATATAAAAATAAGTATTTTCCTACACGTTCCTATACATATATATATGTATAAGGGAATGGATTATAATATAAAAATTTATATATATATATATACATATATATATATATATATATATATATATCATAGGGGACTGCTTCTTCATGTGACGTGTACTTTCAGAACGTAGGGATCTTGGTCTTCCATTTCGTTCTGTCTCTTGTCGCTTTCAATAACTTTCTTCTTGGTATCCCTTCTAAGCGCCACCGGCAACTATTTGTTCAGAACTAACAAGTACGTCTCACTCTTCTTTCCTCTGTCTCTTCTTCAAATTAACCGAACTGTGAGTATTAAATTCTCCAGGATTTCCTTTCTCATTACGTGTCCCTGGAACCTCATTTGTGTCTTCCTGATATTTGATATAAGTTTTCTTTTCGTTTTCATCCTTTCCAATAATTTGCACACGTGCTTCGTCCATAGTATTGTGGTCAAAACCGAGCGGCGACAGTCTGCTTCATGCTTGAATAAAATATTTTGGTCATGCATGAAACAGACTACAGACTATTGCTGTTTGGTGTTAACCACAATGATTGCTTCAGCATTTATAATCTATCACTAATATTGAGCTCTTATACAAATACATATTGCATATCCAGTTTATTCATAGAAATAAAGATAACTGTAAATGACTGATATGCCTGTATGTATACGATGAATCCAGTTCAAGAGGTCATCACTCGAAAATTTGTTGTTTCATTTTTTACTCTGATTTCGGAATGTAGGCAAGACTGGTAATTTTTCAATAACCCATCTTGTATGCAATGAAAATACTGACGAAGAGATAGACAGATAGATAGATAGATAGATAGATAGATAGATAGATAGATAGATTTTGACAAGACTGAAATAGATAGATGTTAAAGAGATTGTGATAGATAGATAGATAGATAGATAGATAGATAGATAGATAGATAGATAGATAGATAGATAGATAGATATTGACAAGACAAAAATAGATAGATAGATTTTGACAAGACTAAAATAGATAGATGTTAAAGAGATTGTGATAGATAGATAGATAGATAGATAGATAGATAGATAGATAGATAGATAGATTTTGACAAGACTAAAATAGATAGATGTTAAAGAGATTGGGACAAGACTAAAATAGATAGATGTTAAAGAGATTGTGACAAGACTAAAATAGATAGATGTTAAAGAGATTGTGATAGATAAATAGATAGATAGATAGATTTTGACAAGACTAAAATAGATAGATGTTAAAGAGATTGTGATAGATAGACAGATAGATAGATAGATTTTGACAAGACTAAAATAGATAGATGTTAAAGAGATTGTGATAGATAGATAGACAGATAGATAGATTTTGACAAGAGTAAAATAGATAGATGTTAAAGAGATTGTTATAGATAGATAGATAGATAGATAGATAGATAGATAGAGAGATAGATAGATAGATAGATTTTGACAAGACTAAAATAGATAGATGTTAAAGAGATTGTGATAGATAGATAGATAGATAGATAGATTTTGACAAGACTAAAATTGATACATGTTAAAGAGATTGTGATAGATAGATAGATAGATAGATAGATAGATAGATAGACAGATGTTAAAGAGATTGTGATAGATAGATAGATAGATAGATAGATAGATAGATAGATAGATGTTAAAGTGATTGTGATAGATTTTAACAAGACTAAAATAGATAGATGTTAAAGAGCTTGTGATAGATAGATAGATAGATAGATAGATAGATAGATAGATAGATGTTAAAGTGATTGTGATAGATAGATTTTAACAAGACTAAAATAGATAGATGTTAAAGAGATTGTGATAGATAGATAGATTTTGACAAGACTAAAATAGATAGATGTTAAAAAAATTGTGATAGATAGATAGATAGATAGATAGATTTTGACAAGACTAAAATAGATAGATGTTAAAAAAATTGTGATAGATAGATAGATAGATAGATAGATAGATAGATAGATAGATAGATAGACAAAATTCTTCTAGAAAATAGAATTTAATTCTTATAGCACGACAAATAGGCGCCTTATTATTTGGGTATACTCGGGAAATAGAACGCGGGCGTAAAGAATATCATTAAATTATGAGATTGCACAGAGTTCGCAGTCTGAATCATTTATCTACTTAATCATTGTTTTGAGAGGAGAACGCTTCTCGAACGCATATCCAGCATCAAGACTGGAATTAACCTATCATCTTACGGTGATTCAGTATAAATAACTAGCAAGACATTTGAAGAGAGCAGGAAGCAAAGTGTTTATCACAGCCACGCCCAGATTGAGTTTGTTCCAAACAATTTTTTTCATACAATCTTCGTAGGAAATTTACATTGCTGACAGCTATCAGCCAAACACTGTCCAGGTGGATTTTGAGCCCCCGTTTGTGTTTGCGGATCTCCTAGCCGGATGTAAGGTAGACATTCATGTTGAGCCGAGATGCCTTTGAGGATCAGTCCATCGTCAGATAAATATATTTGTTTTAATGAAGCAAGAATAAAAGAAATACCCAGTTTAAATACAGTTAGGCTGTAGCTAGCAGTTTCATCTATCTATCTATCTATCTATCTATCTATCTATATATATATATATATATATTTATATATATTTTCACGGGACCTACGTTCCTAAAATGTGGTGGCTTCAGGCGATTTGCAATAATTGATTTTACCGATTTTATTTGTTTTTTATATGAACACACACATATTTTAATTTCAATTTCCACATGCGTAATATATATATATATATATATATATATATATATATATATATATATATAGTCATCCGCAGACAGATCTATTTCGCTTTATCACAGCTCATCAGTAAGATTCGACATCCAATTCCTTTTTAACCAGGATTGAAACCCGACCGACCGAACTGGCGTCAGTCGGCGATTCTACTTCTGAGCTATGGGTGCTCGGTAGAAGATGCAAATTATATATATATATATATATTACAGACATTTTACAGATATTTTTACAGACATTTTACGGACACTAAAACGGAAAAATAAACATATCAACGTCAATCTACTCTCAATGCGGTATATATATATATATATATATATATATATATATATATATATACGCGTGTGTGTGTGTGTTTGAGAGAGAAAATCAAAAACGAATTCCTAAAATAAAGGTTAGAGTTGTTTTTATTTTTATGTTTTAAATAAAACGTTTATTACCATCATTATTAACTACTTAATAAGACATTGTTTTTTCAATGTCAAAACGAAGTGTACAGTTTTGTAGTAGTTAATACTTTGCACAAGTTCTAAAGTAATAATTAAAATTAAATATGCATTGTTCTATTTTTATGTTGAGCTCTGTTTTAAATTAATGTTTTAAACGCTGCAATTAATTTCTTTGTTCTTATTCATTTGAGGATACACGTTTATATATACCGAGTGAGAGAGAAAGAGAGAGAGAGAAGGGGCGATATAGATCAGTTTTTTACCTTTGAATATATTTCATATATAATGACACGTATTAATATATTAATTTTAACTTTCATCATTGCTTACAAAAAGCAACATGAACGCTTACTTCATTCGGTACATTCTTATCATAGAAAATATTTGTAGGATAAAATATCGACAAAAGACTATTCTGATATTTATATGAATTTGCATTCAATAACAGAAAATACAATTTCTCCATGAAATATGTATTATTTATTTTTCACTTATATATTATCGCTCATTTTGTAGCAAAATATTACACATTTTACAATCTTTTTTTAATTCCACCATCTCTTTTATGTTATAGAATTTCTTTACTTGACCATTGTCGAAGTCATAGAATACTGATAAACATAGTAATAACGTAATTAATTTAATCATAAGTAATTTCTTGGGCTCCGTATGGTTTTGATGTCGGAGCTTGTCTACTCGCTGATTCATACTCTTATCAATAGTATTTGTGTGAAAGTGAGTGTAACGAAAATCAACTAAAATGCTAAATCTGCTTTGTTTTGTATTCCGAGCCCCAAGCCATTGCTCTCTACTGGGCGATCAATTAATTTATTGATTTGTGACATTATAGCGATCAGTGTTTTTAAGAACATATTTCATCTCCTTTTAAGTTGTGCTATAATGCATATGCCTCGAATTTAACAGAATGTACGTCAGATTTTATTACCGTTAAACTGCTTGTCGATGTGAAGCTGATGTTCTAAGAATTTACTATTTTAAACTAATATTATCTAGATGTTTCGTGTTCAATTTAATTTTCATAATTTTGTCAATACGTCATAAGAAATATAGATAATATTTAGATTATGATACTATTTTTCGGTATTGGATTGTTTTGATAATAATTACTTATTTCATTACCTGAGTAATGTACGTAAACGTTGTTTAAATCACTCAAAATAAAAAAAATATGAACGTCTACCCATTTCTGTCACTCAGTAAAAAGGATATTTATGTATTTATGATAAAACTCTGAAAATTCGGATGCTGAGATATCTTTGAATGATTTTTTCATATTTCTTTTGCAAAAGACTTTTTTTTAGTTACTTTACAGAAAGCTATAGTGGTAATGAAAATGGCAGACAACGAGACCGCCATCATAACCTTCTTCTGGTGCAATTTTGGTTTTGAAATGCATTCGTGTACTTTGTCATAATAAATTCATTTAGTCGGTTATTTTTAGTTCTCATGAAGAATACATTTCTCATCTTAAGTCTTTATTCGATCAAGGAATGTATAATTCGAATTTTGCAGATGCAGCATCGTACTTTGAAACGTCGATAAATATGTCTCTTACTGAGTTCATGTGGCATCCATTTATTGAGTTTCTTTAGCTTGCCAATTATCATGAGATGGTCCGAAATATTTGAAAAACTGCCACTAATTATCAGATACGTCTTTCTGATATTTTGATGCAGCTCCTTTTCGACTCATGTTTTCTTACATGGACTTTCCCAACTTGAACTTCAAGATTTATTTACTCTCTATGGAAATTCAGAATTAAAAGCCGTAATGTGCATGTCTATCAGAACCTTTCACCTCATGCTATGTTCATTTTTGTAGCAGTTTGTGAAATATTATGAACAAGCTTATGCAAAAAAATTAGACATGTCTCTTCTTCTTCTTTCAAGATGAGATATATATAATATTTTAAGGCAAGTTCTGAAAGGGATTGATATGAAATTAACAACTTAGAATATGTTAAACAGTAGACATGTGTAATATATTTTTGTGCAACTTTTATAATATGTATGAAAACAATTAAAAACAAAGATTATTTTTGAAGTATCTAATATATGACATAGAAGACAATATTGAATTTATATCGTTACGAACATTAATTCGAGAAGAATGTCATAAATAAAAAAATAATAATGGCAGAATTGAACATAACTTCTCTGATTTATGTTGTTTGGCATTCAGTTCAGTGCCATACGTCATACACGCTTGGGCGCTCATGTCTCGAGAGACTGATTGAGCAGAAGAAGATTATTCTGCAGAAGTTTGCCATTGCTTTCTGCGGTAGACTAGTTACCAGCTAAAAATATAAAGCCTAATCTGTCCTATTATTTAACGCATAACTGGAAGGGAGAGACGGATTAATACTTTTCCAAAGGGTATTTGTAAATAAGCGAATGCAAAGAATTCAACTGGAATTTGAAAAATGTTCTCCGATTTGTCGTTCTGAGACAATATCTACTGCACCACAAGGCACATCCTGTTTTTGCATTACGTTTGTAATAAAACGTTTACAGACTCATTAGGTTATTAAAATCCAAGGGAAGGAACTGCTGCCATAAGTAAACAATCATTTGAAAAACTTAACATGAACCCATTGTCGAAAAATAAAACACAAATGTAAAAGAAACAAGATAGAATAAATAACAGTAAGTTGCATGCGAGAATTAAAATAATATTTTTAAAATAATTATTTTAATATGAAAATGTAGAGATTATAATATCAAAAATTACCATGACTGAGATAAAATAATAATAATAATAATAATAATAATAATAATAATAATAATAATAACAATAACAATAATAATAATAATAATAATAATAATAATAATAATAAACTGAAGGATTTAATATAATAATAATAATGAAACTATTATATTTAATAATTAATATATTTAATATTTATATTAATATTAATATATAATAATTTATATTATTATTAATATTAATATTAATTTATATTAATTTATATTTAATTTATTTATATTAATATTAATATTTATTTATATTATATTATATTTATATTATATTTATATTATATTATATTATATTTATATTATATTATATTTATATTATATTATATTATATTATATTTATATTATATTATATTATATTTATATTATATTATATTTATATTATATTATATTTATATTAATATTAATATTTATTTATATTAATATTAATATTAATTTATATTAATTTATATTTAATTTATTTATATTAATATTAATATTAATGTATATTAATTTATATTAATATTAATATATAATAATTTATATATTTATATTAATATTAATATTAATTAATATATTTAATATTTATATATTTATATTTAATAAGATTTAATATAATAATAATAATGAAACTATTATATTTAATATAATAATAATAATGAAACTGAAGGATTTATACTTGCAGCACAAGACCAAAGTCTTTTCACGAGAAACTTTCAGGCAAATATTATGCATAATAATATGGATCCAAAATGCAGGTTTTGTGATAAACACCAAGAAACAATAGACCACCTAATCTCAGGTGGTTCTGTGCTTGCCCCAAACGAATATAAAAATCGCCACGATAGAGTTGGGCAATATTTACATTGGGCAATGTGCAAACATTATGGAAAAGCTGTAAACATATGAACATCATCCAGCACCGGTTACAGAAATAGAAGATGTAACCATTCTATGGGATTACACCATCTACACAGACAGAAAAATTGAAGCAAACAGGCCAGACATTATTGTTAAAAACCAGAAGGAGAAAACTTGTCTATTAATTGATATGGCTTGTCCAGCGGATTATAACATAGCAATCATGGAATTTGAAAAACTGTCAAAATGTAAAGACCTGGAAATTGAAATAGAAAAAATGTGGAAATTGAAAACAAGAGTTGTACCAGTGATAGTAGGTTCACTTGGAATGATAAAAAATGGAACAAAACAACACATTGAAAGAATCCCTGGAAACCCCAGCTTAAGAGATATACAAAAAATTGTCTTATTAAGTACCCCCCACACACTAAGGAAAACGTTATCTATGTAATGCTGGGGATGATAGGGAAGATAGAAAAACATGAAATGGAGTCATAACAACACGCCACTACCTGCCTTAGGTCTCCCCGCAGACTTGGTTGGTAGTGAGACCAAAGCAGAAATCGAAATATGATGAAAAATGACATAATAATAATAATAATAATAATAATAATAATAATAATAATAATAATAATAATAAGTAAGGATTATTCAAAAGAAGAGTATTCATAGAAAGCAAAGAAAAATTAAAATAAAACATAAGATTGTAATAAAAAATTTAAAAAAAGCGAAAATTTATAAATAATAATCGTTACTCAAGAACAAGCAAAATTAAGTAATTAATGTCTTTTACTTAAATTGACTGTATGCTAAAAGCCTCATTGCAAATATTTACAGAGAGTCGTACGCGATGACATATTTATGTATAAATATGCATCTCAAAATTTCACTCCTCACGCACGTATGAGGTCTTTTTGGAGTGGGCATGGTGAATTAAAGCAACTCACCGAATTAATTAAATGCTCATAATTTTTATTTGTTAACTGCACAGAGTTAGCATTGATATATCACTCCTAGGGAGTAAATTGACGGACTAGTTTTAACTGGTTATCTCTTGATGGTGCAATTAAGAAGCCAGAGATAACAGCAAGAAGATAAATAATTTTTTTGATGTTATGCGATTGGTAATTAAGGTATGGACAGAGCTGCTTTTGCCATTACAAGTAATTATATTAACGAGGGCTAAGCTCTATGTGGCTAATCGCTTTGTACTGTAATTTCTAAAGCAAAAAAAAATCAACAAAAAGAAAAGGCAAATATTCCCAAGTTATCTCCAGAGAAATTGCTTGAAACTAAACTAATGTTGAATTCGCTGATTCCAGATTCTCCCTTGATAATCACTACGCTACCCTCACAGCATATCAAGTTAATGTTCGCAATAAATACATAGGGAACTTTTGTTTGAATGGCAGAAAAATTACATTGAATAATAAATAATACCCATTGTTTGTTTGCCATCTTTAACCTTCAAAGATAAAGTAATTTTAACCATTTTATATTCAATATTCGCCAATATTTGCAGTGAATTGTTAATAATTATCAGGCATAGCATCTGTACCTTTGCGGAAAATTGCGTATATTTTGACGAAAAAAACATTTTAGATGATGTCTGGACTCTTGCTTTCACTTAACAAAGTTCACTCCACCAAATCGTTTTACAGCGACCGCAAAATATATTATATAACTGGGCCAAAATAATTAAAAAACATAGCAGGACAGATAGATCAACCTAATCAAACCCCGAAATTTTCTCTTTTGAAATTCTTATTGTATTGATGTGCACACGGTTTAAAAAAAAAAAGAAAAAAATACTTTTAACTAAGAATACAGTTATTTTTTATAAATTTTAATTTTCTTTTTAATTTAATTTTTAATTTCTGCTGATTTCTTCCGACTGAGTTAACATGTTCAACCGGTTACAAACTTCGTAACATTAACGAACAATATGCCAGCAACAGAATTTCTTATTTCTTTATTTCAAAAGTATTTGGTCCTGGGCATGACAGTAAACTGCATCCGGCGGCAAAGCTTCTGATTGGGAGGTTGTTAGAAGCATTCAACCACCTCTTAATTGCTGTTGTTCCCAGGTCCACCCTGAACCGGAGCGGTAGCACCTGTTAGGGTCCCAGCTATGGACAATTATTTAACAATATTTAGGGTCAAAACCCTGTGAAAGTATATACTTTTATTCAAATCTATACATAAAAATTGACTTTTAAAGAAAATTATTCATTTTTTGAAGGAAAAATTTTACCAACAATACATTTTTGAAGAAAACAATTATTACCACAACACATTTTTGAAGCAAAAAATTATTTCATCAAAATCTGACTAAATTAACTTTCTCACTATAACCGAACATTTAAGGATACCTTATAACTCCACATTTTTGGCATGAATTAATCCCCAGAGGTTGATACACCGTTAAACAAAGATCAAACTGAAACTGAAACGTATTACAATATGTAATTATAATCATCACAAAAATAAATTCATACAAATAATTCATGAAGAGTTGTCATTTCATATTCAATCACACGGTAAATGCCGAAGGCTGATTTGTAAAAGTCCGAATTACATTGATGTTTATTTCACATAGGTAATTCCGATTTTACATTTGAGATTTATTGCACTGTTCTATTCATTCTTCTCATGGATTGCAACACGACTGCTTCTAGCAGTTTCATTCCATGTCAAATTATTCTTTTCGATCTCTTCTCTTAATGTGGGTGCGATGACGTAGGTCATATATCAACTATACAAGGCCACGTGTTAACAGTCAGGCTGTCATCACAAATCCTTCTCACTTGATTAATGATCTAAAAGACTACGTTAATAATAAATGCTCTAAAGCAGGTGCTGTTACCAAGATATGAGTTTTAATTCTCTTGGCTTTCAATGTGGATATATTGTAATATTTTACGTAATATTGTTTTTTAAAAGCACGATAAAATTGAATTTGAATAAATTTATTTTGACAATGTCACTTTCAGAATTAAAAAATACAACACACATTATATGAATGAATCAATTTAAACTAATTTATTTTAAAGCGGTTATACAATAAAATAATTTTTATCATAGCAAATATTTTAGGATACATTAATAACAAAAGACTATTCTGTGATTTATGTGAAATTACATTCTATGAGGGAAAATTCCATTTCTCCCTGTAATGTGTAGTATTTATTTTTCATTTATTTATTATCACTAATTTATTTGCAATAAATAACAAATTTTCAGAATAAGTTTTCAATTCTATTATCTCCTTTGTGTAAAGAAGTCTCTCATGAACACGGTCGGAATCATGCTATAGTCATAAACGCTACGGTAATCTATTTAACCGAATAATGCATGCTTCTTTAGGGGTCCGTATGATTTTGATTTCGGAATTTGTCCTCTCATAGCCTGATTGTCACTCAAGGCTAAAGAGCCAATTATCGTACTACTATTGAATTCATAGCGGAGTGATATGTTGATTAATATTTTATCAATAGTATTTGCGTGAAAGTGAGTGTAATAAAACTCAACTAGAATGCTAAATTTTCTATATGATTTTTTGTTCCGAGCCACTAGCAATTGCTCCTTACTGGACGATCAGTTTTTGAAGAATATTTTTCATCTACATTTAAGTTGTCCTACAATGACGATGCATCGAATTTCTCAGATTCTAAGACAAATTTTATTTCCATTAAAACGTTTTCCATGTGAAGTTGATGTTCTCAGAATTTAGAATTTACTATTTTAAACTAAAATTACCTGGATATTTCGTGTCCCGTTCAATTCGATTATTTTTGCCAATACGTCATAAGACGTATCGATAGCGTTTAGATAAATGATATAAATAATATTGTTTTGATAATTTTATTTTAAGAATTTAAGAAAATAAGACCACTTATATTCTGTGAATGAGTAATTTAAATCAATTTATTTTTTTATTTTAAATCAGTTATATATGAAAATAATAACCAGGAAAATATACCTATATGAATAAAACCTCCATCAATTTTGGAAAAAGAAATGACAGTAATTGAACTTAAGAAACCTTTTTTCTAAATGATTTTAAAAATTTAAATACGGTAGCACTGGCTGCCAAGTCAGTGAGTGACGTATATTTTCTTTAAATGAAACGGTCATTACTTACAGTGGATAAGAATTTACACAGATAATAAATTTTATAATCATTACAAATGAAGATAAGAGCATTACTGGCATGGTTTAAATTGGGTGATGCTTATAGCAAATATTGCAGCAATATTTATGTATATATGAAAAGAGAGCTGTTCAAGACTTTTTCTAATTTTTGACATGAGAGAATAGGTATATAGATATGAATATATAAAAACTGAGAGATGATCATGAATCTATATTTAGTTTAAATCACTTTAGACCACAGAAAACACATTTCAAGATAAAGAGTGTTCAATGTATAAAGAAAGAGAATCAGCTACAGGTAGGTGAAGTGCCATTCAGTCTCCTGCGTCTTTTAGCGTGCATACAGTGCTTCAAACTGCTTTTTGATCAGTCCTGCTTGACTCTACTTTTACAAAGGACAAAATACCTTTCTTTTGACCGAAGTTTGCTATAACATTCCCGCTGCCATATTCTTATTTGGATTTAGCATTTAGAAGATATTCCGTGAGTCATTTGTAAAAGATTCTATCAAAAACTTTTGATTATATTTCTCATTTGAACACAATCATGACTCATAGAGAGAGACAGAAAGGGAAAGAATCAATTAAAGAAAAACCTGCTGAGCAATATGTCACGAATGACGTGTCATAATTTATTATACGAATATATTGAATTATATATAAGATTGTACTATTCTAAACACATTTTAGTTGGGAAAAACGCTTTGTCTGCCTGCAGGGAACAACACCCAGTTTGCTTTGCTTTTAATACATAACTGAGAGAGAATTCATAAATTCTTATATTTCAAAAGTGCATTTGCTAGTAAGTGAATATAAGAATTTGACTGGAGTTCAAACCTAGCTCACCCAAATTCTCATTCCGGATCTCGATACATTAAACCACACGTCTCTATATCACAATATTTTCTGTAAAAAATTACAATTGAATTATACGCATGAAAAATCGTTATTCACTGATGGAAAATAAAATACCAAACACTGAAAGGCAATTCCAATTTAGACTTGGCTACGCTATGTGCACAATGAGAATTTCTATATATCTTATTTGCATAAAAATATTGAATGGTAATTTATGATACATTAGAAGAGTCCATGGAAAGCTTGTTGCATTCCAGGGAACTTATATTCGTTTCATTTGTTCAGAGCTGATTGTAAACACCCGAGTGAAGTAATTCATTTTATAGGGTGCAAAAAAATAATTTCTAATGCAACCAATCCAGATTCTAGTCTGCTAGATATATCAGACTCTTTCAGAAATAAAAACAATGATGCAAAGGCAGCAGTGAAAATACAAGTAGTCCGCAGCAAAAAAATTATTCGCATAGTTGTCAACAAAAAGTTAGAAATTGTTTACATGCAAAAGAACTATTTGCGTAACACACGCCTCATTGATGTGTGTTGTGGTGCAGTGGATATCGGCTCGGAACGAGAAATCGGGGAGCCGAGTTCGAATTCCAGTTGAATCCATTGAATTCACTTACGCACAAATACTATTGGGCAAGGTGTTAATCTGTCACTTCCCTATGATTAGAGGTTAAATAATAGGACAGACTGGGTTATATAGCCTTGGCTGGCAGCCAGTCTATCGCAGAAAGCAATGGTAACCTACTGAGAGATAATCTTCTGCCCAGTTAGTCATATCTCTTTCGAGACATGATCGCCTAAGCGTGTTTCACGTATGGCACTCAACTGACTAACTTCTTCTTATGTCATAATACCATAGAATATATCACTAGTGTTGTCGTGAATGTGTTTTCTCGTGGCTTCAAGAATTCTCTATAGTATTTAATGGGGGAAAAATAATGCAGGCTTAATTGTATTTAGAATTTGCTTATGTGAAGTAAATTTGCTCATGGGGTCGTTTTAATCCAAAAACCTCCACCGTCAGGATATTCGTGCAGCTTAAGCTGACTGACAAGTTTATCGAAAACATCACTTGCTTTCAATATCGCTAACAATATCCCTCATATTATACACATAGAAAATTAATATACGCCTTTTGACTTTTTAGAGTTAGCCGTTCTTTATGTATTTCTCTGCTGAGTGAACGGCGATATAAACCTGAAATAATATAATGCAAGATAGTATTAGGCATTTATACGATCGTATGCACAGAAGAGAATACACAATATAAATAGAGAATGTGTTAATATGAATGATATTTGCTTGACTTATTTTGATTCCTCTGAATAATGAGAAATACATATATGTACACACACATTGATAATTTCAACTTGAAAAAGGTGAAAACAGCTCTATGACTCCAGGGATTAGTGAGAGGGAAAAAGATATAATTGATGAGAGAGTTCAATAACTAAGAAGATTCAGGAAGACAGAAGAAGCAATTGAAATTACATGCGAGAAATAATTCGGAAGAAACTATTAAAATAGAACTGTTACACAGACCAAAAAAAAAAATGTATTTTGTGGAGACACATGATCGCCCAAATCTTCGAGGCATATGACATATGAAAAATAAGAATACCTTATCGGAGATTAGAAAATGAATAGTGTTTCAACTCATTATATTGATACTGTGTCTTACTTTCTTATTTTTTATAATCATATCGCCCCAAGCAAGACATTTTACTGCCACTGTTTTGCAGGGGGTTACATATGAGGAAAGTTGTGAGAAAGAGTAACAGGTTATAAGGGGTGTCAGGAAGTGGGTAAGAGAAGGATGAGAATACTGATTTGAGTGGAGTGGGCAGAGAAAGGAGCACGAGAGAGACGATGCAGGTTATTGAGGTAGAAAATTACTAGTGACTTTGCATTTAAATTCTTGGAGATTTTAGTTGTCGGGAAAGAAAGTAAATGGAAGAATTTTCCACAGGCGGGGGTGTGAGAAAAGTTGTTGTAGTATAATTTGCGTTTAAAATTTATTGGTTTCACAGTCAAATGGAGGGACCTAGCTGCTAATCGTGTGGCTCGAGTTTATTTATATATAGTGGCATTAGTGAGCTAAGTTCATCTGAGGTTGAAGCCGTGAAAGTATTTGTAGATGAGACACAGGAAAGCCACATTGCGACAGTGAGAAAGTGACTGTATTTGAGCTGCTAATCTATTACATTGCATATTCTCCGTTGGATTTTGCCAAGGACACATAGGTAGATAGCAGGAGCACCCGAGAAAAATATTGTTTTCTACAAAACAATATTTTCATTTTCAAATATTTTTTTTTAAAAATCTACCTCTTAGAGTACCCGTAATATAATGCTCAGACTTAAAGGTTTATTTGATATTAAAAAAGAAAAATCAGACAAAACAAAACGAAAGAAAATGTATTGCTTCACTTTTTTCACAAACACCAGCAATATATTAGTAAGGAAATGTTTACCTTATATATATATATATATATATATATATATATATATACGAAAAGTCAACAAAATCCAAAATCCCATTACTGACCAAATTTCGAATTTTTTTTTATTTCTGTTAAAAACGATGTTATTTGGATATAGGTTATAAGACAGGCAAATTTCTCAAAAATAATAAGCATCACATAGCAGATAATTCAGAGTGCACCGTGTATTCAGGAGAAGAGCTGTTATTTTTTCTAATGTCGCAAGCTGAGGAAGAAAATAAACTTGAAAATAATCCCTACGAGAACCTACGGAGATTATACTTTCTGTGAACAAATAACACACTTTAAAATGGGATCAGAAATATTCCGCGAGTGTGCAGATTTAGCAATGGGATCGCCATTACCACCAGCAAACCCTAACATGGAATACTTTTAGAAAATGACATTAGATCACATTACTAAATTCATCTTTATGCCTGTGATACGTCGATGTAATCTTCATACTCTACCCAGACAAGGAAGAGATCCAGCTATTACTGGACCACATGAATTCAATAACACCATCGTTAGAGTTCAATGTAGAGAAAAAAGAACAACAAATTAAATGTACAAATATCTCGAATAGAGCATAAGTTCAAGACATCCGTATCCCCCAAGCCAAATGAACAATACCTCAAATTTAAGTCTCACCACACATAACCTGTGTTGAAGGGATTGTCTACTGCTTAGAACATCGAAATATCGTAAGTGGCGACCCAGAGATATATAAATAAGAAATGATCAGTATAAACGATACTCTACAACGTAACAACTACTCTGGGTATATGACAGCAGTTCTAACAAAATGAGATAAAAAGGTACAAGAGAATAACACTCAGAAAACATACTCGGTATTCCTTCTCTATGTGAAGGAACTACCAAAATAATACAAAAAGATTTGTGGTACATATATCATCAGATCGAACTTCAAAAGTAGTTCAATATTTCTTCAGATTAAACAATACCCATAGAACAAAACACCGCTAAAAATGTGGATGTGTTACAATATAAAACGAACCAGATAAGATAAGAGTACAGGAACACCGTAAAGCCGTAACACCGAGTGGAAATAGAAAAAAATAGGTGTGGGTTTACCACATATGATAGGAACAGTGAGATCACCTCTGTGAGAAGAAGTTAAAATAACAAATGTAATCACAGGAAATTTAAAAAAAAACAAACTAAGGAATCAACGCATATTCTCTGTCACAAAAATATTCCAAGCCGGCCAAAGGTAGACATGATTACCATATGAGAATCAGTAATATTGAGTGCTAGAGAAAAAAATAATAACACAAAATTATGACATGAGCAGAATGTTAAAACAAAGGAAAGTGTTACCGAAACACTAAGTTTTTATGTCCCAATAATTCATACAATCTTCAAGAACGCATAGCCCAGTGGGTAAAATGTTGCGAGATCAGTACCTGATTACAGCTGAGGTATATAAAAAGTCGGTGAGTGGAGTTGAAACTGATGCTGAAAAATATAGTATGTCACATGAAAAAAAGAACTCGGTTCAAAATCCCGGTCGAAACGTCGTGAATATGGCAATAAAGATGAGGACAACAGTGTACACATTAGAAATAGTGTATATAAAACATATATTTCGTATAGAAGAGTGCAAAACGTAAAACCAAAATATAGCGGCACTAAGTGGATAAAAGTAAAGGTAGTGTAAAGATATCATTCATTACAGTTGGGACCATCTAATGTATAAAAGCGTACATACGAATTTTGTAACTATACAATAATACTCTATAAATAAAATTGATATTTATTTGAATTATAATGAAATGTATGTATGTACACATTCTTGAGAGCCATATTAAAGCACCCATTTTATGTTAGATGCAGAGAGATAAAAAAATTCCTTATCTTCATACAATAAACGTCTATGGGTCTATGGTTGGTCCACAGGGGCGATGCTCAAAATATCTTTGCTAAATATGTGAACTAAACGGAAAACTAAACTTGGGCTAAATCAATAATTCTATTGAACTGAACTGTATCAGTTATCTAAAATCATTACTGACATTAATTACAATTCAGAAAAATGAATTTTTCTTTTCTGCTGAAAATTTGCATTCAATATCATATTTTTAGAAATAAAACATATATGCATCTAGTATCCAGAAAATAAATACAAATGAAATCAAATAAAAATTCATTTAAATTAAAACAAAACCAAAGAGAAAAAACATATTTTAAGTAAGATAATATATGTCATCAAAAAGTGTCAGTTTATATTAAATCTGATAAAAGTATAGAAATAGAAATCTTTAAACTAGATATCTGATTCAAGCAACCTATAAAACTTAAACACATTATATAGACCCCACATGTTTTAACTTGTGTCATCCTGCTTGATACATCTTTATATACGATGAGATAACTCTGTATCCCTCTCATTCTGTCATTCTCTTCAACTTCTGCCTCTCTATCTCTCTCTCTCTCTCTCTCTCTCTCTATATATATATATATATATATATATATATATTTATATATGTATTCTAGAAAATTTCTGTTTTTTGTATATCAGGAAAATGATAAGTAAAACGAAAGCATTAAATTTATAAACGTTTACCGCTTTCCTCTCTCTTTCTCACTCACTCTCTCTCTCTCTCTCTCTATATATATATATATATATATATATATACAGAAAGAGAGAGAGAAAGAAAGAGAGACGAAAGCGGAAAACCTTTACAAATATATATATATATATATATATATAACATATATGTTATGTATGGCATGGGATCTACGTGATATATATATATATATATATATATATATATATATATATATATACCATACAGAGGCAACACGTTCACACACCTGTGTGCTTGTGGTGAAACTATAGATTGAAACCAAAAGAAGAAGCATGTAGGAAAACCATTATGAATTTAACATTTTGATTTTGATCTAACTTCAGTGGAAATTTTGGAAGCAGAATAAAAGATTTTCTTTAATAACTTTAAACAAATGTGTGATGAAATTTATAATAACTACTTAAAATAAATGATACTTCTAGTGAAATACTCGTATCATCTAAAAGTAGCTTTTAAAGAAATTGAATATATTTCATTTTAAAAATGAATTGAATTCATTAGAATTTACATTTTATAATATATATATACATAAATAAATAAATTAATATTTTATAATTTAATGAGTCTTTCAGTAATTACTAAAATGAAGTAAATGTTTCACAAATTGAGATTGGATGAAATAGAATTAGAAATTTCTGATTGTTTTCCCCATTAAGTATCTTGTCCATTAATTCGAAATCAAGAGACTGTGATAATGGGGCACCACGGCGTCGTGCAATGGTAAGCAAATTTGTCTTGCTAGAACCTATTAGTGAGTAGTGAGCTCGAAACTTTCTGTGTACCCCAGACGTTCGGCCTTGCAGCGCTTAGAAAAGCAAAAAGAGCGTGTGATTATGTGAACCGTACGATGCTAACTAAAAGCTGACAGTATCCAAGAACGCATTCCTTTACTTATTTGTTTAGAATTAAACCGACCCCTTTTTCATTGCTTTTGCCTCCTGCACAAATTATCCTGTGGGTGTCGCTGCTGATATCTCCATTATTAGGCCATCTGGTTTAGCATATGCCTAGGATGTTGTTCTTCAGTCCGTCCATCTCCTGCATAACATTCTCTAGTTGTCCACAGTTGAGTGTCCTGACGTTCCATGTCCCGAAAGTAGTTTTGTCGTTGTTGCGCACAGTCTCAGGGTAACGGTCCAGAGACACCTGTTGCTCATGTCGCTCTTTCCCAGGCGAGGGACAAATTTTGGAGCAACATGTCCTCTTTACTCCGTTGGTGCGAACAGTCGCCGGGATGACGGTAAGGTTGGCACCTGTTGCCCATGCCGGTCCGTACCAAGCGAGGAGTTGTTTCCTTGTGGAGCAACCCTCTTAAGAAGACGATGCTAACTGCGAGGCAAATCCCAACTGCAATTGTGGATTATTTTTAATTGCGCATATCGCTAGTTTAAGTGCTCATGACTCTCCACAAATCCTTCTTAAATCTTTAAACCTATTTGAATCTTTCAGCTCTTTTTTGTCCTAACTTGGTTTTCAGTTCCCAGAAATACTTCAGCTAGATTCCTTTAATTTCAATACCATTTTAGACAAAATAATTCAAATTAATTTACTGTTCAAATAATGGAATATTCTATTTCTTTCTTTAACTCTTGGAAACTTATCAATTCTTCAAAAATATTTATACAATCAAAACTTGAAACTAGATCATTTTAACAGGCACAAAGATGTGTAGGATAAAGATCAAACATGTATATTATTCAATGAATGTTAATGTTATATGCGAATTAAACTCGAAAATTGTTTGTATTATCAGGGAAAAAGACATTTCAATTCAGTGGATTCTAAGTATTTTGCTTCGATAGATATTTTTCTGGTGAGTAGCAATGCAATCAATTCAACTTCACGCTGGAGAGATGAATATTTACCTTTGAAAATGTCGACTAATATTGAAAACATTGTTTCAATAGTGAAAAATGCCCGGGATTATACAGTGTAATTTTTGTTTACGTTGTAATGTTTGACAGCTCTCTTGGGTATAGCCACTATTTTTTAGGCTTTGTATACTAGTAATTGTACCATACCTATTTGCCACTGGCTACCTTGTCTATTGGCATTGAATAACAAGAGACTATCAGAGGATTAAAACTATGACAGTATTCTTCTTTTACACGCCGTTTTTTTCTACAAATACTTTTATAGCAATGCTATGGCTAGCTTCTTTCCAAGGTTCTTCGACCAGATGAATTTACTCGTGCATATTAACATCAAGATCCCAAACTTTTAGGTTTGAAATGGCTAAATGTAACCACCTCTTCGTTTGTTTTCACGCACTTCCAGTTTGTGAAATTATTTTCTGTTTGTTGCTTCCATGATAGCTACAATCTCCAAAACTTTAAATGCAGCATCAACCACCATCTTCTGTCTCCTTAATCTCGTCCATCCTTTATACTCTCTTCGATAACACCTGTGCCTTGATTTTTCCTCTCTCTGTTACACCCTGCGCACCAAAGGCGGTCATGCTTCACTTCGGGATGAAATGATTAAAACAAAAACTGTGTGTTTATATAAACATACATCAGTGCAGATCTCCACTCCCGGTTAAGAGTCATCATTCTGGACAAATCTGCACTATAATTCTATGAATTACTCCGAGTGCGATCTATGTTTTGCAGCCATCACTGGATTAACAACTTGATGCTAACCCAGTGAAGTTGCATTCACTTGGTTAAACTCAGCTGGTTAAAAATATACGTTGCGCACAATGTCCTTCATAGAAGTCAGGCGCAATTTTGATCTGAGCGAAATCCTTTAACCGTTTTTGTAGATCCACGCTAATGTGTGCTAGTATAAACACGCAGGGTGACCCTATGAACACATACTCAACCGAACTCAAAATTAGAATACTTCGCATATTCAACTAGATGTTGTGTTTTAATTTGAAAGGACAATGATAACCTTACGCTATATTCTCACACGGCAGTAGAATGGTGTATGAAATGGTTGGGTTTTTATTTTGTGCATATTGTAATTGTGAGTTCAGTTTCTAATCCAGCCAGTATGCACTTATTGGGAACTAAGCGAGTAGTAACTGAATTAACTGAATAGTACTAAATAAGAGTTAGACACATTATCTACAGATCTTGTCAAGGGAACGAGAACACTCAATTTCCGTAGATTAAATAAAGGGTTCTGTTCATAATTTTCTGAAGTTGACACGGATCAACAAAATGAGAACACAACATGATACAAGGAGCAAAGATGAAATCAATAGTCTGCATGTAAATAATAGAAATAATGATTTTTCCTCATTCCATAAATTAAGACAATATATTACACTAACGACTGTCTCAGATACGTTTAAATATTATTCATTTTTCATTAAAAAATATTACGTTTTGGTTAGTAAAAATTTTCAAGCTGATTGTTATCTTTTATAAAAAATAATGTCCATATATTTACAATTCAATATAGCCAACCATTGTTTTTAGCATTGCTATTAATCTCTTTGCAACTGTAGTGCCGGGTATTCCATCGCCTCTCTACTCAAACCGTATCGCGACGTCATAACGCATTCTTTTAGGTATCAGAGACATAAAATATCGCTATTTAATATGTAGTATATCCCGAAAAACAGAGGATTAATGTCAGAGGTTCATAGAGGCCAATTTAATTTGTTAAAAATACCATGCAATCCTTCTTACACCTGTACTGGGTAAATTCTTTGTGCCTGCAAGTGCTTCTTGAGTGAAAACATAGAGACATCCAAAGGACATCCAGGACACCTCTCTCTCTTTCTCTCTCTTTCTCTTACACACACACACACACACACACACACACAGACACACACACATTTGATAGTGAACTTTGTTATTTTATTTCAATCATTATTCAATGAACACCGATATAGCTTCTGCGACACCAGAAGATATAGCAGTACAAACTACGGCACAATTTTGTTTTCTTTTGGATTTAAATGTATCCTGGCATCTTTGAGGATTTTACCTGGTGAAGAGACTGGTACTTTGTCGATTAGACGAAGACTTTGGAATTGCGTTTGGTAAAGTTGTTTACTTCTCTTGAAAATTTTTCCCCAAGTTAAAGCTGTCTTTTTCTGCAAGAATTCAACTATTTTATCTCCTCACAATTCTTCAAACTAGATATTGTCAACGTGAAATATTGATAATATCCTTTTTCAGCCGCAATAAGTTATTAAAATGCAAATTATTAAACACATGTTTATTAAAAAGCCTAATGCCAAATTTGAAACTAGTTTTACGAATATGTATGTTTCACTTTCAGTTTTCAAATGGGTTACATTTTTGTTTTAATAATGGATAAACATTTATACACGAACCTGGAATTTTTTATAAGTCTTATAAAAGATTCATTACATTTGACAGATAGCATAACAAGAAAAATCTACAGAAAATTTCTTCTAACATTAATTCAACACTATGGAAATAATGGTGCCCAATAACTTTCAATCAATCTAATAATTAATAATGCATGTAAAACTTGTACATTATTTTATTAAATTATGCATAATTTATGATGCTACTTTATGAATTAAATCATTCACTACGAAAACTTTACCACCAAGGGAAAAACCGAATAAGAATTAAAAGTGCATCATCCTAATTTAAAATATTGTGTCTGTCAAGGACATTATATTATCTAAAATAATGGGTTATTAGAAAAATAGATTATTCATTACGCCTTTACAAGTAGCAAATATGATTGGTGGTTTGGAATTGATAGAAACACCGAGAGTGCTTTTAACCATGCAAATCGCAGAATAATTCGTAGGACGGTAACATCTGTTTGTGTAATTAAGTAGCTTGGTCATAATTAGCCGCTATGACTAATGTGTGTGAGCCGGAATATTGCATTTCTTAATGAAAACATTTTTTATAACTCGATTACATTCTTTCAGTACCACATCAGCTTGAATCGTCCTCTTTTCTCTTTTCCTGTTTCCCATTATATCATCATCACAGAATCAAATTTACGTTTTGTGTTAAACATTTACATACATATATAAATGCACGGGCTAAAATACTCTTTGTATAATGAGATATATTAAAGCATATTGTTTTGGTCATTTGGCCCAAATTATGAAAGTGGATCATGTAGGAGACTCTCTCGCGCTCTCTTTCTGTCTCTGTCCATCTGTCTGACTGTCTATCTCTCTCGATTTTTGTCTGTCTGTCTGTCTGTCTGTCTGTCTCTCTCTCTCTCTCTCTCTCTCTCTCTCTCTATCTATCTATCTATCTATCTATGCACATATATATATATTGTCATCCGCAGACAGATCTGTTTTGCAGTATCACAGCTCATCAGTACGGTTAGACTCCGATTGCTTTTTAACCCAGGATTGAATCCCGACCGAAATGGCGTCAGTCGGCGACTCTACCCCTGTGCTATGGGCATTCGGTGGAAGTAAGCAGACATTTTAGCGCATATTATTATACGCGCCCAATAGGTAGAGTGCTCTAATTCATTTTCACTGATGAGTTACGGTGCAGTGTATATCAACTATGAACGAGAAATCAGTGAGCCGAGTTCGAATTCCAGTTAAATTAGTTGCATTCACTTACGCGCAAATACCCTGGTGAAATATATTTATCATTCGGTTCTCTCTCTTGCTAAATTGCAGGAGAGATTGTTTTATAAATCATTGGATGGTAACAAATCTACTGCAGAAAATAATGGAAGTTTGTTGAGGGAAAATATTCTGTTCAGTAGGTCATGTCTCATTCGAGTCATGATCATCCAAGGCTTAACTGACTGACTGATTAATAGTTCCCTCAATATAAAAGGTACTCAAAATGCAGCTATTGAGTGAGATTGTTGCAAGGATAAAGTAGGAATTTAGAAAGGCATAATGACAAGTAGTACTATTCATAGAATAGTATTGAAATACTATCTTAACTTTTTTTTATAAGCGTTTCACCCCGAGCAAGGCATGTCACTGCCACTACTGTGCAGGGGGTTACGTAGAGTGGAGAAAGGCTGATTAAATATAGGAAATAACAGAGGGTGGGTGATAGGCGGGTGAGGATACCGAGAATGAGGGTTGGGTAGATGAGAGTGTTGTGAGAATAGTTGGGAGTTAGTGTGATAGGAGGTGTCTATTGACCCTACATTTAAACACCTGGAGATTGTAACTGTCGGGAAAGCAGACTTGTGGAAGGGAGTTCCACAGGCGGGAAGCGCGAGAAAAGAAGCTGTTGGAGTAGAATTTACGGTTACATCTTATTTGTTTAACTGTAAAAGGGTGGGACCTAGTTGCTAATCTAGTATCTCGTGTAAATTCGTGCTTAGGCGGCACCAGTGATCTAAGCTCATCGGAGCAGAAGCCATGAAAGTACTTAAATTGTCAATCCAACTAGCGCATTGACCTAGACCCTGTTATGCAGACACATTATCTGACATATCTGTCTTTAGTCAACATGTACAAACCAATATATATATATATATATATATATATATATATATATATATATATAGTGTAATAATTGTAAGAATGGTTTATCAATTCATAGTATCACTACACAAAATTTTCTCGTTTCGAAGCTAGCCATGTGTTTAGGCTGCTTCTTCATGTGATTTTGTTGATATGAAAATTATCTAGTTGAAAAGACCGTTTATTTGTGTTGGATTTTTTTCCCTAGGTAATAGTGGGGTTGTGCTGTAATTTGAATTCTGTTAGCCTTTTTTAACGTCTTAGGGTTAAGTGTTTGTGGGGGGGGGGCTAAGTTCAGGATATATATATATATATATATATATGTGTTGAAGTAATGTTATATATTTGATTGATGTGCGTTGTGGTGCAGTGGATGTCGGTTCGGAAGGGAAAATCGGTGAGCCGAGTTTCAATTCCAGTCGAACACTCTGCATTCACTTACGCACTGGTACCCTACGAAAAGGTATTAATTCGCCCCTTCCTTTCAGTTATGGGTACAATAACATAGTTCTGCTATTCATGCGATCTGTGACGAACTTCTGCACCGAATCTTTGTTAACAACAGTTCCAAAAAGTGTGGATTGTGCTACGCAAGCCTTCAGCACTTAAAATAATTCTTGTGTGGCAGTCTAAGTGAGTTAGATATTCATACGTCGAAATCGACAGGAGAGTCCATAATATATATATATATATATATATATATATATATTGTGAGTGTGTTTGCGTGAGTTTGTCGGAAATTATGTGTGAGTATTAGTATGACATGTATTTAGGTAGCAAAATATGCATTATTCAATCAAGTCTTTCCATTTCTTTTGTTCCCTATAATAAATAAATTTAAAAAGTCGTGAAACAGATTTTTTGCTGTTTTAGAACATTTTTAAGAGGCTAGAGTTCTGCAGTGTTTAAGTTGTATGTTTTATAATTTATGCGACGGCGTTCGACATAGAATTGAAATAAAATGTTCAACAACGTCAAAATATTTCGGTACGATATAAGGGTAATCAAGAATATATATTGGCAACAAACCGCATGCATACAGACAGAAAACGAATTTAGCAGATATACAAAGATAGAAAAAGGCTTAAGACACGGATGTGTTTCACCGGATCTATTCAGCTAATACATCGAGACTATCCCGAGGAACCTAGAAGTTATGCAAGGATTCGTCATCAAAGGCCACAATCTGAACAACATTAGGTACGCAGATGAGGCGGTGCTGATAGTAGACACAGAAAAGAAACTACAATATCTTTTACAGAAGATAGCCGAAGAAAGTGAAAAGAAAGAACTACGAATAAACTACAGGAAAAACCAATGAATGGTCATCAGCAAAATACCAGCCCAAAATGTTAAAAACAGGTTGGGATATTACAATCAAACAGAAAACGTAAAGTGCGACACAGAGCTCCGCAAGCGAATTGGCATGACAAATGGCGCATTCAAGAAGCTGAGTAGAAACGAACTACTAGATTGCTATGTGATGTCAGTTCTTCAATATGGCAGTGAATGCTGAAATATCTCTTCAAAGATGAAGGAAAATATTGATGAAACAGTAATGTGTTTCTAAAGAAGGATGCTGCGTATAACATGGATCAAGTTCGTGCGCAATAATGTGTTGTTTGAAAGCATGGAAACGAAAAGACAATTAATACTGAGCGGCAGAAAAAGGTAGCTAACATTTCTGGGACACATAATGAAGAAAGAGGGCTTGGATAATCTGATATTATCAAGCCAGATAGAGGGAAAATGTTAAATGTAAAAGTAGCGTATAACATTTTTTACAGGCTTAAGTAGGTGAATAGCAGAGCGGGAGTTGGGTTTGGTAACAAGAGAAAGCTTACTAAGCGACACCAGGTATAGGGAGACGTGGAAGACCATGATCGCCTATGTTCTGAAAGGCCATAGCATAAAGAAGAAGAAGAAGAAGCAAAAGAAGAATATATATCTTGCTTTTAAGTCAAAACTTGGTAACATTTTAATAAAAACTGATAGTCTGTCCTATCATCCAGTCCATATCCTTTCCCTTTATCTTAAAGAGGAGTAGAGGCTCATCACTTGTTTCCTGTTTAGGAAGGGGGTCCCAGTTGTTTTCCTCTACTCAGTTCTTAATAGTCGTACTCTCAAGGTTTTTGTTTTAATATGTGTGGATTTTGTTTCCATAGTGAGAGGGCGCCGGTATGGTCGTTGCTACCTAAATGATCGTTAAGATACCAAATACTTTCGTAAGTTTAGAGAAGCTGCTCTGATCAACAATCAAATAATATCGGGATTTATGTAGTAACATAGTGCGCACGGATTCATGTCCCTGCAAGCAACCCTGATTGGCAAGTCTGAGGCCATAATATGATTCAGCCTGCGCCAAATCCATACCACACATGTGATAAATGCATGGCCTAGGAATTTATGTCCTAGAAAATCTCTCGCTGGCTAATCAATTCTCTCTTGAATTTTCAGAAAATTCTTACGTGTCTCCGTCTCTCTTTAATAAACGCTGTGGGTTTTCTCTTCTTTCTCTACAACTTCTCTCTCTCTCTCATGACTGTTTACTAATAGAGATCTTTTATGATAATATAGTTAAGGTTATTTCTTTAATTTTTTGGCAAATATATTTTTGTTCGGTGAATTTAATGCCCATCGGATCAAATGACTTAAGAACGTGGTCACTGAAATTGCTGGTATTTAAATGCTGACCTCCATAATCACTCAATTATTCATGCAACTGGTGGATATCTCACACGTTTCCTCAGTAACCCTAAAAGACACGCTTCTCGTCTCGATCTTTTCTTTGCCTTTATCGCTGACTCATATCACTGTCATCCCATGCTCTTTTCCCGTGTTTGTAAACATGTTTTTCCGCTTCTACATCAACCAATAAACATTTACTGACAGAATTTTTTTCTGTTATCAACGTGCGGATTAGGAGACGTTCCGGAATCTTTTTTGTGCCTACCCTTGGAACGAAGATTTCAGTTTCCTGTAAAAAAAAATGTACCCTTGATGTTCTTAGTTAATTCTAAGTTAAATCTCATCCATCTTGGTTCTCACCTTCATACTCCGCCACTATTGTTCACAGAAACAACTCCTTCATGCTGTACCGGAGTGAAACATCTTATTACAAATATATTCTTGGCAACTGCATTGACGAGCTTTTATCTCTGGTCTTCCAACCACAGAAAGTTCAGCGTGCTGCTAGACTGGCAACCATATCTCACCTTTTTACCGTTGAAATAGTTAAATATAGCAACCACTGTTACTCGATTTGTTTCTTTTCTCGCAATTACCGTCTGTGAATTCTCCTGTTTTCTTGCTTCTCTGATAACTACAACCCCCAAAAGTTTAAATGCAACATCATCCGTCATCTTGCGTCTTGAGTCTCGTGTATCTTTTATTATTTCCCCAATACCTAATAGCTCCAGACTTTTCTTTCATTTTCATTCTCCTTAACTATCCTGTAGACTAGTGACAGTCCCGATTTGATTAGGGTGCAATGAAAATTTTAAGAAAGTTAGTGAAAAGTATTATCGAAAAAGTGGGGGTTCGAAATTGTTAGCTAAATTTGAAATTCCCGATAGCGTTGAAATTGGAATCAATCCTAATTCAAATAATATATCAAGGTTGCATATAAATATATTATTGACAATTCTAGGTGTCAAATATTTATACGTATTATTTTGCTCGCGTTTTACATATTTTTAAAATATTAGTAATAATGTTAATAATAATATTATATTTGCAAATTCTATTAAACTTATTACATATTTATCCTCGATCAAACATTTCTCTTTATAATAATTCCCTCTAATATTTACATGAATGTCATTTCTCAAATGTTGCTTCATTAGATATAAAAAAATGAAACTTTGCTTAAGATCGAATATTACGGCTCAAATAAGTCATTCTCACAGGTGCGAAAAAGAAAAGGGAAGAAAAGAAAAGAAAATCTATTTTAAGAAGCGCATAGTTTTAAAAGTGTCGAAATAAAACGTACCAAACTTGCAGAAAGTTATTCTTGTATTAGGAAAAGTCTTTAATATATTTTAGAAACATAACACTTTTCACCTTTTTAAGAAGACAGGTTATCTAGAACTAATGGTGCTAAAATATATTGTTTTTGTTTTTTAATATTAACGCATAAATTCAACTATTTGCTATACGTTACTCATCAATAATACTGACTCTCAGCACCAAAACATTAAAACACCGTTTTCTCTCCAATCCCGAAATTAAGCAACGTCGAGCGTGGTCAGTACCAAGATGGGCGACCGTTTGAGAATAGCAGTGCTCTACTCAATGTTGGGTTGTTTAATAAATGATGTGTCAGAATAATTAACCAGAGTGCCGAGTTCCAATTCCAGTATGATTCTTTATGTTCACTTACCCGCAAATGACGAAGGTATGCATACAACTAATTCTCCCAGCTAGGGTTAATTAGTTAGACGTGGGATTATTTTCTTAAAACATTATATCGCTCTGAAAACATATTCTCTCTTTAAATACCCTACAAAATTTTGATAAGTCGTAGAAAATTAATGAATAAAATAATAAGCGGTTAACATCGTATTTAAAACCAGTAAATTATTTATAATAATATACAAGGCAAATAAAGACATTTGTTCCATATTACTGAGCAGAAATTTCTACTCAAATTGCCTGCAAATATATGGTAGGTCCCAAACATTTCTCGGCTGCGGTCTCTTTCGAATCATCTAACCAAATAAAAAGCATCAGAAATCCTTTGTATATAATTCTTTACTGGGAGGGGCAATTTTGGCGCCAACGTCATTTAATATTGTTAATGTAACTCATGTACAGGATGATTAAGTGAAATGATTAAGTGTATGCACAGGAAAAAACATGGTAATATTGTGTATAAAAATATCAAAGAATGAAGAAACATAAAGATTTGATACAATAATTTAAGGAGTTCTGCTCCAATTTTGGAGTATGTATAGCGCATGAATAAAGATGAAAAACCATAACTTTTACTTCTTAATAACTAAGAAATAGACTTTAGTACACATTGATTTTACTTACTTCACTGCGCAGGTTTCGAAAGAAATTAATATATAAGTATGCAAATTGCATATATATATATATATATATATATATATTCCATTTGTAAACGAGTTATTACGCGACCTATGTTTTTAAAATAAGTGGTGTCTTAAGCCATGTACATGACTTAAATTGCCAAAACAAAATATATTTGGGATCCAAGAAAGACACCTTTTAAATCAGGTGGTTTATCACAAGTCCACACACACACACACACACACACACACACACACATATATATATATATATATATAATTTATTTCTTTATACAATTTTTTAAAGGATTCTCATATGGGAGTAGATGCTTTTTTATAATTAAACAATATATTTATTTACATCAACCGGCCTAAATAATCTAGAAATCTTGTCAAGAAAATATACGTACTCTGAGAGGATGTCAATCTGTCTCCCATGGCAAAACCTTTATTACATCTCCAATGTCTTAGCTTCTTGACCACGGAGGATTTATGGTTAAACAAATCACGAAATAGTGCTTTGCTCCACCATAAGTTCTGCGTCTTTGAGTGGTTATAGCTGCATCTGTTGTAAGGTGAGTTGTTTCATCGTGCCGAGACAGAAAAAAATTTAGCACTACAATTTATCTTACTTTTTTTAATCTCCTATTCTTTTGTACATTATACACCGTTATCATAATTGCTCTGGTGATCCTACTGTACTCCTGAATATTTTTCCAATATTCAAAGAAGGATCTGTACTCTAACACATTCTGACAAGGCATCTCGATTTCGGTAAATTTTTCACCAACCTAATATAGTTTAATTCTGTTTTTCTACAAATGTTTTTTTATCAAAACTTCTGTGATTAGCTTTTTTCGCTTTTTTTTCCCGGCTACAAGAATTTAAACGTACTACTAAACTGACATCTAGGTTCCACCCATTTAATATTGAAATAGATAAATAAAACCACCTCTTCTATTCCAACAGTCTAATTTTTCGCCCATCCCACCTCTTAACTTGATTCCTACATCTTCAGAAATTTGAATGCCGCATCAATCGACATCTTCTGCCTCATTGAATCCCGTTCATCCCTTGCCCTTTCCACAATTTTACCTGTTCTCAGTATTCTATTTTACTTTCACTCACTGTAACACCCTGCGTACTAGTGGCATTCTCGTCTTGCTTAGGGTGGAAATATTAAAAATGAAACAAAAAATATCCACGCACACAAAATACATGTGTCTAACAAATTATAACAGACAATGTTGTCTAAAATAATTTGTTAACTCTGAAACGTTCTAAATTTTCAGTGCATGTACAAGTAACAACCCAGAGAAATCCTAATCAAACCTAATTTAGCGGACCTGGTTGCGCACCCATGCCTATCCCAAGAGTCCTAGCCCACAGGCTATTACCTGCTGACAGACAGGTACTTATCAACATAAGCCCTTCCTTCCTTTTCGGCATCAATTATAATGATAGCGAATGTTCACATATCAAGCCTGGACGGAAATTTTGCAGTACAATTTAATGAGAAGTGACACATGCGTAAATAGCACACACAAGCGCATATTGAGGATTGTAAATAAGGCGGTGAGAGAATATTTATGTTGGGGATAAAAAGATAACTAGGAAGGCGCCTTTTTGTGATTTATCTATTTGGAGTCTTGTATTCAGTTTAGATCGTCATATAGTTTCAGATTTGCCTGCGGTTGCAGAGAATGTGGGCTGTAAATTGGATATAAGCGCCTGGCACTTCCTTAGGGATATGTTTTTACTGCAACGTTCTGTCTGCTTTGAGATAAAATGCAGATATTAAATGCGTCAATCTCTATATTTGGTATCAAGTATTTTAATTTGTTAGCGAGTCTCATCAAGTGTATATAAAAACAACAGGTGAATAAATATATATATGAGTGTGTGCATACGTGTGTGTACAGTTTGTGATGGGTTAATGTCGCCATTTGTGCGTTTATTTTTTTTTAATTTTTCACTGCAGTGTATAGTAGGGTCAGTTGGTCACTGTCTTTGAGAAAAGAGCTCAATGACGCAATTCACTCCACCAGATATTTGGAAACGACATGCTGTACAGCTTAGCATTTCGCATTAGAAGTTCTAATCTAACATTTCAGAATGTTAGATTATCAATTTGAGAACAGTGCAGAAGATTTCAAAAGAGTTGGATGAATCTAAATATGATAACGAAGATGTTTGGAGGAATCACTAATGATGGTGACGTTCTGCATCAGTTCACCTTTCTACAGAGCTTCAGACTCAACACGGAGACCTATATCTGCTTTGTGAATGTAGTAGCTGCTTGAAGAACCTATGTTTGGTAACAGAATTATTCACTCTGTCATACATGCAGGCGCACCCAATCATTTCTGGCAGACAATTTCTGTGATCCCATCCTCTCATACATCTGGCCGCTTAACTCCCCAAACTGCAACACCATAAATTATTTTAACAAGAGTTTAACAAGAGAGCAGCAAAAGTCATTTTAACACCAAACATTAACTGAGGGCAAGGATCATAGCAACATTGACCCACTTAAAGAAGAAGTCCGCCCAGAAGAGTTGAAGGAGATTCCAAGATCGTCTGGTAGCTGTGGTGAAAGCCAATGTCGAATTCACTGAGTAAATTAATTTTATTTTATTTCGAAATATTTTCGTGTAAATTTGATAAATGTATATGTTAATATGAGATGTCAGTGCTATTTTTATTTTTGCTTTTTTAAACGACAATTAATTCGACGCACTCTATATCTATCTATCTATCTATCTATCTATCTATCTATATCTATTTATCTATCTATCTATCTATCTATCTATCTATCTATCTATCTATCTATCTATCTATCTATCTATCTATCTATCTATCTATCTATCTATCTATCTTTATCTATCTATCTATCTATCTATCTATTTATCTATCTTTATCTATCTATCTATCTATCTATCTATCTATTTATCTATCTATCTATCTATCTATCTATCTATCTATCTATCTATCTATCTATCTATCTATCTATCTATCTATCTATCTATTTATCTATCTATCTCTATACAATGTTGTTCTAGAGAAGTACGTTTATAATACCTTGGAGGCACATGTATGAGTTGAATTTTCTGAGGCACATAAGAATGAAAGAGGCTTCACTACATTGACACACAAATGGACTACTGAAGACAACTGTGGAGGATGGAGTTAAATATCTCGAAACATATGTAAATAGGTCGTAGTGATTGGAAATTGGATGGAAGTGAATGGGAAAAATATTATTTAGTCTATAAAGGAAGTGTTTTGTAGAGAGCCACAGTATAATATGGTAATTGTAATGGCAATATTAGCCCAGTCGTTATAAGAAATCATTTGTCAATACTTGATGGAGCGTCAAATAGTGTTCTCAAAGTAATCTTTCAGGAAAGTAGATTTCTAAAGTAGCGTAGCTCAATTCTTTTTCCGGTATTGGTGGGGGTTACATTCCTAAAGTTTTATTTTAAATAGGGTGGGAACATCAAGCTCTTGGTTACGTCATTGGTTTTTCCTCGAGTTATATGTGGCACATACATTTTAGTTGTAACTGCTATTGAAAGTCAATATGAGATGTGGTTTGTCTCACCTAGGGTTATCTTTTGTGATTATCTAACGTAAGTACACAATGTTCGGTGATTTCGCCAAAGTCAAGAGGCTATACTCGCCTAGATTCGGCAAAATAATTAACAAATACGCACACATACACGTATTTATTTATTTGTATATATATATCTATTGAGAATATTGAACATATAATCGACATGGTTAGTGAAATATTACACCGATGTCCTTAGAAGAATCAGGAAGACAAGAGGCTAGATTAGTATTTATTACACTTATTGGCGCTATGTATTCTTTAGAACATGCCACTTGTTTTATAAATGAGAGGAAAAGTGCCAATTAACCCGAATGTAGCTTCTGTAGAAACAGCGTGTTATCTTGAATGTCTTTAAGATCATGGAATAATTATTTTTCATTCATTTAAATGACAACGGATGTGCGTTGTGGTGCAGTGGATATCGGCTCGGAAAGTGAAATCGGGGAGCCGAGTTCGAATTCCAGGAATTCATTGCATTCACTTACGCGCAAATATGATTGGGAAAGGTATTACTCCGTCTCTTCCTCCCAGTTATGTGTTAAATAACAAGTCAGATTGGGTTCTATAGCCTTGGCTGGCAACCAGTCTACCGCAGAAAGCAATAGCAACCTGCTGCGGAATAATCTTCTGCCCAGTCAACCATGAGCTCCCAAGCGTGTTTCGCGTATGGCACTTAACTAAATGACAACGGACACACACAAACACACACACACACATACACACACACACACACAGAGCGCACAAATGTGTACATGTGTGTATGTGTGTTTGTTAGTGGAGCTCTGTGTGAGTGTTTGTGTGCGTATTATAATTCACAGATGAATTCTTTAAAAAATGAACTCATACTGATAGATGAGCTCTACTATATTTACATAAACGTAGAGAAAAGGCATATAGAATTTAGAAATACAACCAAGAAACTACGCATAGACCATAATCACACGAGCATATGAGATTATATTCTCTATCTCTTCAATAATCTGTTGATGTTTTTGACTATATCCATGTTTATCTTTCATATATATATATATATATATATATATATATATATATATATATATATATATTATAGAACTGAGAATGATGGATTCGCTTAGGGGCCGATATTTTTCTAAAGATGAGGGGCGAACTCAAGCAGCCTCTTCATTTTCATACTACGCCACTATCATATAAACAACTTAGGAATGACTTTTATTATATGTATGTTACTTCACTAAATTAAATAGAATTAATACTTTCTGCTCTTACCTTCTTCATAATAGATGCAAATGTTTGCAAATATCTCGTTCTTGACTGATGCATTTTTTCATTCTTGGAGCCGTCTCTGATTGCTACATGCTTGGCAGTAAATTTGAGAATTTTACAGACATTACCTTGGTTGAGTTCGTTGTCTTCTTGCCTGTGTCATCTCTTAGCGATATCCTGATTAACTGTCAACAGGATAATTTCCGCGATAATCTTGATGTAATATCGATTTTCCCGAATTTTTCTTTTGATAAAGAAAAGTTACGGTTTGTGCAGCAGATGTTTTTCGGGTACATAACATTGGTAGTAGCAACATGCAATACAGAAGATTATGTGGCATTGGGAATTCATATCATTTTCAATTACCCTATAATTTTGGTGTATTTTTGTCTATCGTCAAAATCCAGTTTTAGTAAATGCGTCATCTGCATTGCCATATGTTGGTGGTGCAAAATGTCTACAACAAAATCAGAATATCACATCACGTTCTTGTGAATATTGCCTCATTGGCATTTGTCGAATCATGCACTTGAAATGACCGATCATTGCTCTTTCCTTCGCTGTACTTGGGATATTCTCGTAATATCACCAGCAAGTCGGGATATGTCAGCTGTGGCGATTTAATTTTCCTTCAATTTTTTAAATGAATATCCAATAAGAGTTGAAAAATATTCATCATCTAACTTCTACAATTTTGCAGATACTCCTGATTTTTGGTGTCGCTGTTTGTTGTTGAAGTGCGTTTTTTATAATTCAAAATTTATCCATAATGCAATGTTTGTTTATAGTTGTAAGTCTCGTGTGCGTTTAGCTCTCTCTATGTGGTAGTTGACAAGCCAATCTGCATACTTCCGAGACATAGAAATTCGGCGTCTGAGAAATCGGTACCAAATGTCTTCAGTAGATTTGAGTAATTTACAGACCAATTCTTTCAATCTGTCATAAATCATTGACTGCCTATTTATCTACAAGTTGGGAATATTATTTTTAATTTTCATGTATGAAAATATGACTATTACGTTTCTTTCCATCCCTAAATGTTTGTTTCTATATATTTACTTGTTTTATTTTCCTTGTTTTCTTTCGAACGTTTTTATTCTCTATCATTGAAAAGCTAAATGAAAAAGAAAACGCAAAGCGTAAAGTGCTGAGGACCAAATATTATCAAAATAAGAGTCAGACTAGTTTCATAAATTTTGGAAGCTTATAAAAGTATGGGGAGTAAACGAAGGGCTTGCCAACATTTGGTGGGTGGGATTGGCATCTTTCTAGACCCTTGTAGAATCGACAATGTCAACCGTAGTTTACTTGCAAAATGAGGGGCCCAGTTCAAATCATTGTCGGAGAGAAAAATTTTCTCCATTGAAAATTTCTTGAAGACCGATAGTGCTGTTTCTAATATAAAAAATAATGTAGAGCCTATTCCTCATACGAATATATACTATAATAAATAATGTAACACACACACACACACACACATACACACACACACACACACACACACACACACATATATATATATATATATATATAGAGAGAGAGAGAGAGAGAGAGAGAGATATGAATGTATTCAATTTCATTATTTCAGTTTCAAACGTATCTTTGGAACTGGGATCAATCTGGTGGCAAAAATAAGCATTTTTTAAATTGAAGTTACCTACATTCAACCTACACACGAGGAAGAATCCTCATATGTGCCTGTGGGAAAGATGGACTGTTTCTTTCGTTGTTGCCCGAGCCCAAGTTAATCCCATTATCGGGTGAATTCCGGGCGGGTACTTTATTTGCCAATGTATAACGGGTTTTTGTGGAAGTGTGCTTCTTTTTATAATCATTCTATTATCAATTGCCTCCAAGTTGAATTCTGCGCATTTTCCAGTTTTTGAAGTTACGCATTCTTCACTTTCAATAAACAGTTCAAAGATTTCTGCTTTGCTTATCACCTGAGAGGTCGAATGAAGTTGAATGAATTCATTACACTATATGCTTATAAGTAACATTACACTGTACATGTATTATTTGCTTGAACTTATTTATATATGTAACACTTCGCGAAATAAAGAAATATATATATATATATATATATATATATATATATATATACTTTTCGATATATATATATATATATATATATATATATATATATTAATAGAGAAAAACTGTAGACATTTTTAGTTATTATATGGATTTTTCATGTTTTATTTTGCGTATTTTGCTACACGTGTCTCGAGATTCTTTATCCTTTTCAAGTGATATATGGCTGGCCAAAAATATTTTAAGTTTACTTTTGTTGCATATTTTCAAATTCACCACAGAGAGATGGAGAGAGAGAGAAAGCGAGAGTGAGAGAGAGATGTCTTTTGCAACACGTTTTATGGCATTTCTCTTGAAGAGAGCGTAAATAGAATGTTCCTCAGTTGTTGGACTAAATCGATTTTGACGATAATATTAATGCAAGAATTAGAGAAAAATATGCTTAATGTTGTCACACGTGCCCAATAGAATGTAAGAATCTAACAGAGATAAAATATCAAATATCCTCTGACCATACACGAAAATAGACCAAACAGTGGCATTGCTCGAAATAGAATCACATCTGCTATTCACCTATTTACCTAACTACATATCCGAGAATGCCCGTTTAGAAGGACGTCCATCAAACCCATACTTCAGACTCCTCCTCAGGTAAATTTGGCCCACCTCTGCGTTATCTTGCAGCTATGCTGAGCGGAACTTATTTACACATTCTGGGAGACATCTCGTTATCTGGCGTCATCAATATTTTCATCAAGGCCATCTCGCCATAGACTTCGCTAACAGAGGGATTCCGTGTTAACACAACCAACTACCGCTTTCTAAAATATTTCGTCTACCCAATACCACTAACAAAACTTGGTCCAAAAAACGGTGTTGTTTTCAGGTACGTTACGCTTAGATCGCTTCCCACAGATCGATGTCATCATGATCTTACTTTCCTAAAAAATCGGTCAGGGTGACAATCGAATCCGGGTCTCATCATCAGAAAGATATGGGCACACAGGCTAGTGGTTAGAATGCTCCCTTACCTACCTACCTTCCTACAAACATACTGCATGCATACATGCATACATACATATATGGTTATCTATATTTTAAAATCTAATTCTTAGTATTCAATTTCTACACTCGTATTTATTTGTTTCTATTAATATTTTTTTATCTAAAGCAATAACAGTAAAGTACTGAAATGTATTATTAACTTATTGAGGGCAAACAATAACATAGACATTTAAGTGAAGTGTACCTGATAATTAAATCAGAGCCTTCACTGCTTTCTTGGCTATTGCTGAACACTTTAGGCTGTTGCATTTCATCTCTTTAGTGCAATAGCAAACGGAAGCCTGATATATATTTCTTACATTCAGAAGGGACACATAATGTAGAGGTGACCAACTAAATCGTTGATGTCATATTCTGAAAATAAGAAAACGGCATCATCATTTTACCGAAAATAACAAAACAACTGCCTGGAAAATATTACAAGCTGCCAATGTTTGAAACATATTTTATATTTGTACGTTATGCATTTGAATTATAATTTGAATTTTGATCCTATATTTCTAAATAATATATCGATTGTGTAGTGGATATCGTTACTCAAATAGAATTAACGAAACCAGTTGAAAATTTTTCTTATCCACTGCGTTCATTTTTGTATTAAAATACTACAGAAAAGACATGAAATCATACTTTCTTACACAAAGTTGGAGATTTCATTGTCACCACAACCATGAACTCTAAATCTATTAGTTTGGTTAGTGCCTTAATAATCTAAGAGAGCCTTTTCTGAATTGCATCAGAATAGCTGATGTTAAGATCCAGGAAAGTTACGTGTTGCGCTCTCTCAGACTAACGTTCTCAGCTGACATGAAGTAGAAAGACTATATTGAATCTATTGCTAGGCAAGCTGCGAAGAAAGTAAGTTCACTGTGTCGCACAAGATATTTTTCTCTCCAGAATCTACCATTCATCTATGCGTAGAATATAGCTAACGCATAAGGTCTAGTGTACCTCCTATTTACCTTGAACTTTTTCATAAGATCCAAAGAAGAATCGGCAATATTATTGGTCCAGATCTGGTGGCTCAACTACTCTTAATTTCCCAACTCAGTAAAGTTACTACTTTGTATTTTTTTATGTTCTTGTTTTTTTTTTATATAAATATTTTCATGTTAATTGTTTGGATGAGCATTTTCTATAGTTCATAGAATTTTTGTATGCAAAAGCAATATTATACTAGTGTCGAGACCTCATTAATTTAAATATACCTGACTAGATGTAGGCGTAGATTTTATGCTTAGCATTTCTTATGCTAACAATTTCTTGCATTTCATACATGTGGATTTCACTTCCAGTTCAACTTAAAACCTGCACTAGTTTAAATTTTATGTCAATCGCTATTTCCTCCTGATTTCTATTTTATCTTTCCACTCGTTATTATGTTTCCCTTGTGTCTGACTAGTTTTAATACCATGTATGGGGTGATACGGTTTTAAAAAAATAACCCTAACAAAATACACTTTATTTCCCCTCATATAACACCACGCAGTAACCTTTATCTTGAGTGAATCTTAGACATTCTCTTGGGTGAATACATATTATATATATATATATATATATATATATATTTAGAGAGAGACAGAGAGAGAGAGAAGAGGGAGGGAGAGAGATGTGAAGAGGGAGATAGTTGTAGGTGGGAGAAAAAGTGATGTTTTTTCTCTTTATCTTTATCTGCGAACATACTTTTTTGTATGCGCATGGTTGCCGCTGTTTTTTAGTGTATTTTACTATTCACGTTCATTAGTTCATGTGAGTACAAAAAACGAAAGGGAAAAAAATCGAACAGGAGTAAAATACATAACATAATTTATAATCCGAGAACCCCAAAAGTGGATTAAGATATAATCCACTTGGTTTAAAGCCATTAACAATACAGACTTAACACCGGTAAAGATTTCACTATTATTTTATACGATTTTGATTTTGGGATTAATAATTAAGGTTCAATACGGATGTTGAGCGAGACTGCGTTTACGCATATTTTATTAGTATGAGGATTGTGGTTTTGATATTTAACACAATATTCTGTTATTTGAATAGACATAAAAATGAAATATTATATCTTATTAAATGGAACAAACGTTATATGAACGAATAAATTTTGTAGGGTTTTGTTTTTATATCGCAATCTCAAAAAATACTCGTGCCAAAAGTTTTTTTCTAGATGCCAGATTTATTTAAATGAACTATTATATTGGCTCCTAATTTTTGCTTTTGAAATAGCTAATCTTTTACTGTTGAAATAGCTAAAAGATAACAGCTCTTATCTTTCATTGATCACATGAGATAAGCGCAAGATAACTCTTCTGATTTTTTCTCGCCATCTGTTCTCGGGAATCTGTTTTTCTTTTGTCCTTTTCTCCTCACCAAACTTTATTTTCACTGTCAGAAAACTCTTGACTCTTTCTGACCTCATCTGGTTGCTTGGGTTGAAATGACATAAAATATTATATATCGTGTAATAAAATAATATATGATATATTATACACTACGGCAGTAAATGTATTTATTATAATTTAATAATGTTTAATGCAATATAATACAATTATATATATATATATATATATATATATATATATATATACATATATATATTTTTTTTTCTAGACATATGCTATTAAATATAAGAGACAATTAATGTCTATTATGTTTAATCATGAGCCGTTCTAAACGTCGTATTTTTGCTTTAATTTCAGTTGAAAATAAAGACAAAAATTCTCCAACATTTGGATAATTATTTATTGGTTTTCTTCTAAGATTTCGGCTCACATGAGCCATCTTCAGAGAGGTAGTTTAAACTGAAATATTATAAAATCCACCATCACCGACAATTTTATTTTGTGTTGACATAAAACTCCGCTTGGCAACGGCAATAGTTACCAAAAATAATAAACGCAGTTCTTAAGTTTGCGATGCGGTTTTATGACGTCACACCGCGGGATAGCGCGAAATGACAACAAAACCATCTAGTCAAATGCAATGTAATATGTTATTTCCTGTTTTAAAGTTGATTTTATTGAGTGTTGGTAGTTTTGATGTACATGGCCTCCAATATCTGCAGGTTCCTCTTACTGTGTGTATGAGTAAGGATCACCGTATTGTTGACCAAAATCTGTCTGATATTACCTACATGTTTATGTTTTTCAGAGAAATGTTGTTTAATAGTACTCTGATCAGAAAGATGACATGTAAGTCTACGGGAGAGCGTGGTTGTGGTAAAACCAATATATGTACTAGGTTTTTGAGTAGTATCAGAGTAGTATATATATATATATATATATATATATATATATATATATATACTACTGACCATAATTATGAGACCACCACAGTTTAAAAAGAACTGATGTATTTTGCACTGTTTTTAAGAATTTTTATAATTCTAAATGAAAATAGAATGGTTCTTTTGTTAATATTGCACAAAAACATGTGCATCAAATGAACTGTTCTGGTGTCCATGTTTTGTGCTCTCTTCCCAATGATAGTTTCTTCTTCTTATTGGCTAGCCGATGCAAAGGCTTCCTGGCTGCTTTGTAAAATTTTGCAACGTGAATAATAACAAAAGAAACATTCTACTTTTATTTAGAATTATTCACTTCGCAATTAATATTAAAGGGACTATGAAATACATAATTTTCTTTTAAAATGGGGTCGCTATATAATTATGGCTGGTAGTGTATATTGTTAGTTAGTTTTTGATCATAATTAAATTAAAGCAGTACACAGATGTATTAAAATGTATTCAGTACAATTTTATTGTAGAAATTTTGAATATATTAAGCAATATTCAGAACTCATGTGTCAATATTTATAATTGCTATTTACTTTTATTTTTACTTTTGTTATAATGAAATTATTAACATAATATAAAATTAATGTTAATGTTAACATAGCCGCTTCAAATCTGATACTTGTAAAAGACAAAGCACGCCGTGTTCCATGTACACATCAACACAAATTAGATAAGTATACAAGAGTCCTACACTGGCAGTCGAGTCATTAAAAATATGCAATCGTTTCATGTTCCATAATCTTTGAGAACCGCACCATGCTAACATACCACTTTAAGTATGGCCTGAAGTAGCGATGGGTCGAAACATTGTCGTTCGTGGTCCAGTATGATGCTCTACTTTCTTGCATTTCTCAAACGTGTTTCTGAGCAAAAAAATCAATATGAGGTAACATTCAAAATTTGCCCTCCCCGATTTATTGGTAATAATTTTCTTAACTACTCCACTTGGGGATTTTAGAGAAAGAGATCATTCATTGGCTTCACTGTATTAAAAGTTTTGAAGGAATCATGACTAGATTAGTTGGACAACATGAACAAGTATCAGTCGATGCGGTCGTGTAATCGATTCTAGTATCAAACCAAGACGGTTCACGTTGTTGTGAGATGTTTTATTGAAGAACTATTTTTGTAATTTTAACTTTTTCAGTTTATACTGATTTCACTATTGCAATTCATTCTTTTACTTTATAATTTGTTCTCATTTACCTTGCGCACAGATGAACAAAATAAAACTGAATTCCAGCATTACAAGAAGTATGTCTGAAGGAGAATTTGTAAAAAAGCAGCAGTCTAGTTCAGCGAAGGGTTTTTATTGCATTGGGACTTTAATCAAAACAATGGTTCAAGTTGGAGAAAAGGGATGCAGCGAAAATATACTTTTTTGATGTAGACAATTTGTAATCTGATGTAGCAGAAGGAGAAATAATTCAACATATTTGATTACTATTTGATGCATCGTGCAGAGCAATAATGTTTCTTACAGACTAAAACCGTGTACAGGTGTAAGATTGACGTGCTCACATTACATGCAGTAACGCAATCAAAACTGTGGAGAGAGTTTAACTGTTTAAGATTACTGATAAAATGAAAGGAAGGACATCACACATTGATTGGAGGTTGTAGTAAGTAACAATGAGAACTACATGTAATGGCATTTAAGGTAAATAGTGTTCCGAAATATAAAATGAATATATTTCATTAAGTATGTAGTTTTTTTTTTACCATAAAAACAATTCAATTTACGGATTCTTTAGTCGCTAGTTGACTGTTGTATGTATTATCTTAGGAGTCATGACGTGTTCAGATGAGCATCAAAGGTAGTATGGGGGTCAATGATGATGGCAACAGATATAACGTTTCTGAATGGCTAAAGATTCTAATTCTAGTGCATTGTCTAATATTTAAAACATCTTAGTAAAATTTAAGCAAATTATTTTGTTTTTTACTCTGTGTTTCATATTTTATGTTGTGTGATTTTCTTTCTTTTTTCTTTCTCCGTTTCTTTGTTTCTGTGTCTCTCTCTGTATCTCGGTCTCTCTTGCTATATATATATATATATATATATATGGAAATAGAGACGAAATAGAGAAATAGAGAGAGAAAGGAATAACAGAGATAGATAAAGAGAGAGGCAGATACACCGTTAGAGAAGATGAAGAGGGGAATCAAAATAATACATATCAATTTATGGTTTTGCTTCAAAGTCATCATGAACACGTTAGTTAAATTCAAATTCTTTCTGATGATATATATATATATATATATATATATATATAGGTGGGTGGGTGGGTGGATGTGATTTTGTGTGTGTGTAAGTACACTACTGACCATAATTATTAGTCTACCCCAGTGTTTTTTTTTAAGAAACCAGGCATTTCATACTATTTTTAGTATTTATTCCCAAAAGGAAATATAATGTTGCTTTGGATATTATTATTTTGCAAAGATTTACAAGCCAAGGAAGCAAAGATGCAGAGGTTATAGTGCAATATTAACAAAAGAGGCATTCTATTTTAATTTACAGTTATTCATTTGGCAATAAATTCTAAAACTTTAAGAAGTACACCAATTTTTTAAAAACACTGTTGTGGCCTAATAATTATGGCCGGTAGTATATATATATATATATATATATATATATATATATATATATATATATATATATATAGTATATGATTAAGCGTGGTTTAGACCATTCAGGCATGATGAACATTACATACCACCATGTTTCTATTTTTCCTGTTAAGAATTTTACAAAAATGAGACAGTCGATTTCTTTAAAAATTGCTTAAGTTTTAAATACGAAATCTAATTGATGTCTCCTTTCAAGAAATTTTGTGTTTATGTGTCTCAATACCAATAATATCAAGTGTAGAGTAAGCAGGTAATATTTGACATCCTCTAAATGAATCAGTGGAATTATGGATTCTCAGTTTTTGTGCAAAATACATCTAGAATATATACTTTTCTCAGGTTATATTATAAATTGATCACATTCATAATAATCATATATAAAAACAAATCTTAATATTGCACATCATAGACCTAAATTGCCATTCGTATTTTATGATTCGTGGACCTTTACGTACTAATAACGTTTATTTAAAAACTGAATCAATTTTGTTGTAATGTTTATCAAAATTAATTATTTATGTTTATTTGTGTGTCAGTTTGTGTGTAAATATCTTGTATATATATATATATATATATATATATATATATATATATATTGTGTCTGTATTTAAGCAGCATGTTTTCAATAATTTATGTTTCATTAAATAATATAGACAAGTGTTGAGTATTATTTTTATGTAAATGTTTTTCTTATCCTCTGATATCCTTAAGAGTATCATCATTAAATGAAGAAAGAAAATTACAATATTGATACATAATTTTTTTTAATAATCCAATCTAAGCATTCGTCTTACATAATCGATTTTCGAAGATGTCAAATTACATTATGTATTTTAACCACGGACAAAATGTTTGTCATTATGCATTGTCGGTGATTATAATATATAATGTAATTTGAAATTTTCGAAAATGGAATTATATGATTATACGATTAATCTAAATGATAAACAATTATTTTAGCTGAAAAAAATTTTAATACAAAATAAGATATTTTAATTGTCTTCATCACAATAGATGTACAAAAGAATGTTTTGCATCGATATATTTATATATAAATATATCACAAACGTGAAAATCCCTGCACTTCAGATCACATCAGGCGAGTTTGTTCAACCAATGAGAGCAGAGACCTAGTTTTTGTCACTCAGGAGGGACTCAGACTTTAAGAAAAAATCAGGTGAAAACGATTAGCCAATCAGTATATAGCACTGAGCTATCAGAGACGATGTGCCGGTCAGGAGATGCTTCTGAATCAGGTGAGAATCAAAAGCCAATCGAAAGCGCTTTATCCTCAGGTCAGAGGTTAAGTAAACATACGATGTGTTATCGATGTCAGGTGAAATATCATGACCAATGAAAATTGAATAAAAAGAATCAGGCGATAACAAACACAAGTAAAGAATAAAATATTAATTGTGAAAATATTTTGTGTATATTAATACAAAAATTAAGCTATTATATAAAATTACATGTTTCATTATTAAATATAAATTACAATTTTATTTTTTATTTTAATTTTCTTTAGTGATTTTCGTGAAAATACAATTATATACTCAATGTTTAAAATCATCCAAGTTGACGTATTGATGAAAAATTTTATTTATTTTTATTTAATATATAATAGCGTACAGACATATCAATTTTCACTTTAATATAAACATCTGTAACAGCCAAAATTTTATAGTATACAAATTAATCAAAATTTAGGATATTTTAATAAGTTGAAAAGAAAAAAGAAATTAGAAACGGGGAAACGTTTGGGGCCATTGTTAACTGAACCTGAACACTGACTTTGATTAACATCGGGTGAGGTAGATAGCCAACCATTCTTGCGTATTGTGCTGATTATTTCCGGTTAATCCTTATTGATTTCTTAAGCCAATGTGTATGGCGTGATTTTTAGAAGCGCCATATAGTATCAGAAAATACACAAAATAAATTTTAATTGTTTTTCATTTTAAATCAGAGCTTCTTTAGATAAATTTAAAGATCACCCATAAAATTGATATATATTTATTGACAACATTGTTAAATATTCCTCTGATAGAAACAGAAAATCAAACAAATATATTTCGGTTTATGCGAGTAAATATATACTTTTGTGTATAATTTTACAGAAAAGATGTGGAAAATATGATTCTTGAATATTCGACAAATTCCACGTTTTAAACTGTAGACTTGATACAGAGATTCTGGTAAAAAATTACAATTATATTTATAATTTTAAAATACTTGTAATGAATATCATGATCACTAACAATAGAATCAAGAATATTTCCATAGACGAAAAAAAATTATCATTTACAAAATACTATTTTCTCTTTCTTAAATACTTTGACTAAAATTTAATTTTTTTAAGGAAGAAAATTTAATAAAACAATTTTAAGAATTAACAAACTATTTCCATTGCCCAAATACGTTTTATAGATTCATATTCCATTATAATTCTATATTTACTGAAAGCATATACTAGCTTTTTACATAGTATGATGAATTTTCATCCAAATTAAAAATATATATAAATATTTTCATGATCAATGTTATATTAGAAACTTGAATAATATGCGTATCATTTTAATCTTAATATTGGAATAGATGAGACGAAATCATTGTTTTGTTTTACATTCCAAGAAGTAAAATGATACTTTAAATAAAAGAATGAGAAAACATTTTCTTTTCATGATTATTGCAAATACTTCGAAAAATAACCTCCAATATTATGTTTACGCCAAAAGAGTTTTCTACATTATAAAATAATAAAGCATAGTTTGCTACTTGGAAACCCTCATGAAAGTAAAATGAATATCGGCCATATTGAAAATAGAACAGATTGATTCCTTTAAAAATAAGGGGTCCAAAATACATATAAAATGCACATTTGAAATCATAGAAAAATTAAAAATAAAGAAACTTACCTTGTAACTTAATGTGCCATTATAAAATCATGGATTTGTTTGTTTGTATTATTAAAAAAATCCTTTTTGTTCAAGCAGATATCCATAACAATTCCAACGTTTCTGGATGAGAATCCAATAGATGAACACGTGGGATAGAATCGACTATGCAAACATCAGGTGAAAATTGTCGACCAATCAGCGAAGAGGCTTGCTACGGATTAAAATCACCTCATCATTTGCACACTGCTAACTCAGATATTAATGGTTATCGATATTTTAGACATCTATAGATATCTCATGTTTCAATAAATATATTTAGTTTTCCTCTTCAAACACACGAATACAAATATATATGTACGTACGTATACATACATACATATATATATATATATATATATATATATATATATATATAGTAAAATATAGAATTATGAATTCGAATTAACAATTGAAAATAAGCAAAACATTACAAAGAAAGATACTTTTCTAGAAACTGTATTTAACGTACATTTATACAAAGGACTACTGGTTCATATCTACATTATTTCTCAGTGAATTACTATTTTAAAAAAAATAAAGTGTCGATTGTCAATTCATAATCCGTATTTAGATGGATTAACACTAGAAACTGAACATCCGATCCTCTCACTATCGTAAGATACATCAGGCGAACAAGAGGAGCCAATGAAAACAAACTAAAATGTAAACATATCGATCGTTATCATTCCTATGGTATTTTTTCAAAGCCAAGACCTTCGGGTGATATATTTCGTCACTTGCTAAAGAAATGTAGTTTGAGTAAAAGGTATAAATAGTTAAATTTTAGAAAAAGTTTACTTTGAATCATAACTCTTTTGTTTAACTATATCAGGATCGAAAACTAATATTTTGATGTGCAATATGTCACCAGCAAGAACAAAAGGGAAATTGTTTGTTTCAGTTCATCGGAATCCAAAGCACTGCGACCTGAGGTATGTTTCATCAAAAGGTCGTTCTTACATCCATTTATAACTAATATGTACATATACATATTTATAAAAATATACATAGAGACATGAAAACTTCGTCAGAAATATATTCGCATGTTATAATAAAACAAAATGAAAAAAAATTCTGCCAACAAAAATATTTCATAAATTTTATTAAATATCATTACAACTACTTCATATGAAATGTTTGGTGAAAAATTATGAAATATATTAGGAAATATTTATTAGTTGATTGATATAGTTAATTCTGAGATGTAGATATTTTATATACAGACAGCATGAACAAATAAAATAATGCTTAAGACAATATGATCATAAGTATCAGTACATCTTAATCGAACATTTGCTATGGTTGCATGAACGTTTCTTATATGCACTAACAGTCACAATGAGAGGTTGTTTTCTTTGTCCATATTTCATATTTATTATTTATGTATATATATAAGTATCTCAACCTGTGTCTCTATACACACACACACACACACACACACACACATATATATATATATATATATATATATAAATATATATATATGTATATATATAGAGAGAGAATGTGAGCGGCAGAGACAGACAGTCCAGCAAAGAGTGGGAGTTAGAAAAATTTGGGAATATGGACTGTTGCATCGATTAGAAAATTTTATAATTTCAAGCATCAAATTCTATATTGTTAGAATATATAATGTATATATAATGTATATATATATATATATATATATATATATATATATATATATAACGTGAGAACATATGATGAACTATAGACAATTGTACATTTTGCTTTGAAATTGAAAGAACAATGTATAATCAGGTATTTAACAATGATGGATGTTTATTTATATTTTATTTAACATTTATTTAATCAAAAATGTAAATAAAACGTTTATAGCCCAGTGGTAGAGTCGCCGACTGACGCCATTTCGGTTGGGTTTCAATCCTGGGTAAAAAAGCAATTGGAGTCTAGCAGTACTGAGCTCTGATACGGCGAAACGGATCTGTCTGCGGATGACTATACATATATATGTAATTATGACGTGAGAACATCTGATGAATTATAGAGAATTTTACATTTTGATTCGAAATTGAAATTAACAATGATGTTTATTTATATTTTATTTAATTTTTATTTGATCAAAAAAGTAATAAAACGTTTATAGCCATCATTGGTAAATATCTGATGAGACATTGTTCTTTCATTGTCGAATAAAAATGTCCAATTTTGTAGTAGTTTTTTGCATGTTCTATCTTAAATAATAATAATAAATTTTAATTGACTTATTTATATATTGAACCGTTTTAAATCAATATTTTCAACGTTGCAATTTTATTCTTCGTAATTCTTCATATATATATATATATATATATATATATATATATATGAAAATACTTAAATAATAAGCGTTTAACTATTTAACATTCTCCACTTTTATTAGTGAATATGGTATGGAGAAAAGAAAGAAATTCCGGTAATTTCATAATATATTGATTGATTTTCATTTGTTAATATGATAAAACTTTCTCGAATAACCCTAATAGACCTGACACACTGCTAGATCTCTGTTTCACTTCCATCCCTGACTCTTGCAATATCAAACAAACAGCTCCGCTCACTTGGAAACTCTGACCATGAAGTGGTTTCCGTTCACTACTCCTTCCACTCCCACTCCATCCAGGAAATTCAGACCAACAGAATATCTTACTACTACCAAAGAGCAAACTGGTGTTTGTTACGCGATTTCCTGTGTGACGTCCCGTGGAAGAAAGTGTTTTTTGTCTTCTCGTTGCATCCAAGGATCTCTTTTTTGTGTTAAGGCTGGCATCAATACTTTCATACAATCCAGAATGCTTTGACTTAAATTCCATTTGCCCTCTGGTTCTCCCCTGCTTGCTCGGGCGCTATCTCCCACTAAAATCACTTCTTCCAGCGCCAGACCATAAAAAGCGCCCTCTCGCCTCTGCTTGTAATGATAGTAATGAAGCTAAGCTGTTGATTGCTGACAGAATAAAGCAGCGCATAGCATCCCTTAAGTTCAGCTCCAAAGACTACTTTTTAGCTATGTAAATGTGTTCCAACAGTAAGCCATCAATCCCCATCTAATCACTGAATTTGAGGTCCTCAATTCTTTAACGGACAAGGCTGAGTGCATTTTTCTTAGATTATCCACCAACTCGACACTGGACTCGTCTGGAGTATCTCTAACCGACTTCCCACCTAGATACCCAACTGAATGACTTGCACATTACTCTCTTGATGGTCTCTAACATAATTTCAAAACTTTATCCATAGCCATAAAGCTAGCAGAGGTGATGGTATCCCAATTGTTATCCTGAAGAAATGTACTCCTGAACTCTCCTCTATTTTCTCAAAGCTCTATAACTACTGCATCTCTGCTTCTAGCTTTCCTGAGTAGTGGATATCCTCCTCTGTGGTTCCTAAATGTTAGGATACTAGAGAACACTCTTATCCTTCTAATGATCGCCCTGTCAGCCTCCTACCAATTTTTGCTAAAGTGTTTGAAACCATTATCAAATCCGAGGTAGTTCAACATCCTATAGCCTAGTATATTCCCTGACAGACAGTATGGTTACCGCTTCACGAGGTCTACTGCTGATATGCTAACGACCATCACTGAGTATATGTACCAGCTCTCGATTAGAACGGCAAAGCTAGAGATGTTGCCATAGATATCTACAAAGCGCTTAAAAAATTAAGACATGCTGGCCTTATAGGCAAGCTACGGGTCTATGGTACAACTGGATGATAATTTGATCTTAATCAGTCATTCCTTTCAAATCGCATAATGAATGTAGCATTGAACTGACATCCCTCCCAAAATTATTATACGAACACGAGTGTCCACCAAGGCTCTATTCTAGGTCCTATGCTATTTTTTATCTTCATAAACGATCTCCTCGATGTAATCAGATCTCAAGTAGACACCTACGCTGAAGGCGCCACCGTTTACTCGCTTAGATCAAAATCCGCTGATGCTGACAAAGCGAACCTCGTTAATGAGCTTGAAAATAACTTCCAATCTGTGTTACACTGGGGTAAGAAATGTTTCGTGAATTTTATGCTTCCAGAACGAAGCTACTACCTATTAATCATCATAGACAATTGCTCCTACCCCGCCATTAGCATGGATCAGGCTAGTCTCCCTTAAAGCAAATCACTGCGTCTCCTCGGGCTACATCTAATTCATAGCTAAATATGCTGCTAGGAAAATCGGTTCACTGTGTAGGGCCCGGGAGTTTTTCCCGTCTAAATCTATCCTGCACATATATATAAATATAGCATCTGCCCGTGTATTTAATACTGCTGTCATATCTTTAATGTGGCCATGTATTTCACCTCGGTGTTCTTGACAAAATCCAACAAAAAATTTGTAACGTGATTGATCCCAATTTTGAAGCTCAGCTGCAGTCACTTTCTCCCCGGCGTAATATGGTTTCCCTATATCTCGTCTATAAATACTTTCAAAGCTTCTGCTCCGATGAGCTTGACTCACTGTTGCCCCCACTGCATGTATTTACTCGAGCTACTAGGGTCGCAAGCAGGTCTCACTATTTTACATTGACACCAATAAAATGTGACAACGACTTCTACTCTATTAGCTCCTTTTCTCGCAAATTCTACCCGTGGAATTCCCTTTCGTATATTTGCTTCCCCGACAGTTATAATCTCTAGGAATTTATATGTAAAGTCAATTGTCATCTCCGATATCTCTGACTCGCATCCTTTCCCTCGTGGGCTTTTCTCCGTTCACTCTAATCTCATCACACCAGTATTTTCATCCTTCTCTTACCCACTCTCTGGCACCCATTATAACTTGTTCCTCTTTCTCATCACTTTCCTCCTATGTAACCCCCTGAACACCAGTCACCGTGAAACACTCTTACTCGGGGTGAATTTATTAGATTTTCTTTTTTACAATGATTAGTAGTAAACACCAATACGATTTCTGTTATGCATGTTTCATTTCCTATGTACGTGTGTTAATTTATGTTTTTAGCGATATATTGATCTTAGAGCTACAGGGCTAAATGGGCCTAAATGCAACAGTTTTCAGTAAAATATATGCAGTGAACCATTAATTTCGTCAGCTTCAACCTTAATTGCCGCATCTCCATTTATTGGTCATATTAGCTTTCAGTTTTGGACGCATCATTAGAGTAGTGAAGAGAGTCATAACTTCATTTGAAGGTTACTTTGCAAATGTTGGAAACACTTTATGCATATTTTTATATAAAGCAACATCAGTGGCTTTCTTTGGGAGTTTAGGAAATTACATATGGCACTCTTAGTCTCTTAACATTCAAGCGAAGACTTTATAAAATTATCTTGTTCTATGTGCCGTGTTCCTTCAGGATGTAAGTGCCATGGCCCTCCATAGTGTCAAGCCCCATGTAATTCTTAATAACTTTGTCATTATTTCTCCTAATACCTGTTCAGCAATCTATTTGCTCAAACTCATCCAATATGTTACGCACAGTTTTCCTCTGTCCTTTCCGTCAATATATCTTGTGAATATCAGATTCTCTACGACGACCTTCCTTGTAGTGTCCCAGAAATTTCAACTGTCTTTTCTTGATTTTAAGTATAAATTTCCTTTTTGTGGCAATGCTCTCGAAAACCTCGATGATGTTCACATGTTCGATCCATTATATACTCAACATCTGTCTGTAGAACCACATTTCTGTTGTTTCAACTCGCTTCCAAATCATTTAGCAGATTGTCAAATATTCACTGCCATACGGGAGGAAAAATAGCAATAAAGGACGCGTTCCAGAAGATGAGCAAAATACTAACACACAGGAAGATCTCAATAGAAACGAAGAAAAGAGTGCTAGACTGCTACGTGATGTCAGTTCTTCAATACGGCTGTGAATGCTGGACAATATCATCGAATATGAGGACAAAACTGGAAGAGGCCGAAATGTGGTTCTACAGAAGGATGCTACGGATATCGTGGACTGAGCATACAAGCAACGACGAAGTGTTAGAAAGAATGGCAACAAAAAGGAAATTGATGCTGAGCATCAGGAAGAGACAACTGAAGTTCCTGGGACATGCAATGAGGAAGGAGAACCTGGAGAACCTGATACTGACTGGACAGATAGAAGGAAGGAGAGACAGAGGAAGGCAGCGGATAACATATTTGCAGGGTCTGATCAGGTGGATGACGGAACGGGGGTTGCCAGGAGCAACAGGAGCAAACATACTAAGAGCCACAAGGGATAGGGAGACGTGGAGATCCATGATCGCCTACGTCCTGAAGGGACAGGGCACATAGAAGAAGAAGAAGAACAGATTAGAAACTTTTCTTTGTATCCAACGAAATTTCTTTGTCTCTTAATACTCTACTTAACTTTTGGAATGCATCTTTGGCCATTCCAATAAATCCTCGGATCTCAGTGTCGCATGTTCAAACCTCTGTTAGAACACTTACTAGATACTTAAATTTGTGTAACTTCTTCATTGCAGTCTTTCTACCCTATAATTTGCATTTTTGTTAATCATTTTGTTGATAACCACCAAATATGTATTTTTTCATCTTCTTTTTTTAGTTTATACTTAGTCATTTTTCTTTTGCTTACTTTTGCTACCTTCTGTAAGATGTTTTGTAGTTTCCTTTCCGCGTCTGCAATCAGCACTGTCACATCTTTATATTTCTAATATGAATATTAATATTATTGTGAAGATTGAAGCCGCCAATATGGAATCCGTGTAGCACTGCTAATTTTCTGGCTATATAGCTTGAATAAATTCGGGGAGAAAGACTTAAAACCAAACGCAAGCGAATATTAATAATCCAACTACACTATTTTTAGTATATGAAAGCCTCACATTATATGTTGACGTAGCATATTTACAAATGAAATGTTAATCACTTTTATAGTTCGTAATAATGCTTATTTACAATTAAATCTAATTGTTAGAAAACAACGAATATTATATGTATCGTTTGGAAGAGTCGAAAAAAATATTGTACGCACAAGGAAAGAGGTTCTACTACTAATGACAAGAACTCTGAGAAACAGGGAAAATCAGTCGCGGCCATTTTCTCAATATCTAAAATATTTTTATTGATACTTAATAAATTTCTCTAAAACTTTCTTCTTTTAATGAATGAAAATTGCATCAAAAAATATATACTGTTTTGGAGTTTACAGTCAACGTATTAAATATATCGGTATTTCATGCAAAAACATCCCGAGTAGAGCTCTTTTACTTATCTGCCTTTGTTTGCGTATTTTCAAAATTCGTATCATTGTCGATATTTACTGCTCAACATTTAAAGTTTACAAGATACCTGCCTTCATGAGTGTAATTCAAATCTGTCATGCTTAAGCTGTAGCTTTCTGTATATCGTGGTCGAATTATCTGATTATATAACCAGTACGAATATATTACGAGATTATAGCTTATTTTCTTGTAAGTTGTAATCAGGAATATTTTTTCTCAATAGTAGCTAGAATAACTTTACCTTTGTATAGAAGCATCTAAAAAATATGTACATTTTCTGATATCTTGTTTTTATTATCGTTTTAATAATAACAACGTTTCAGTCATTGAATCTACTTACGTTATTTAATATCTGCTGTTTTCGTAGCCTTGGGATTTTGAAATGGACTCATTATCAGTTCACACGGAACGAACGGCCTGATACCAAAATTCTTGGTCTGGAGTATCTCATTTGCTTATTTTGTTTTTGTTTTTCCTTCCTCTAATGAATTTCTCTTTTTAAAATAATTTGTTACAAGATGCTAATTCGGTCTATTGTACTGAAAACAGTTAATTAATTAATCCTTGGTAACACATGCCTGCTGTGTGTACGTGTTGTTTAACCGTTGCATATTTCTTCGTGATTTCAATCCGTGGAACCGGCAGTGGAAATCATATACACTGGTTCAATGGAAGTAGAATATTCGTCACTATGACAATTAAAGAAAATGGCGGAATAACGCAACTAATTAGAATGTAAACGTTAACCTGAGCAGTAGAATCAAAACAGTTAATCATATTTTTTAATCTATTCACAAGGATATAAAAATGGTTACTGGGGGTGAAAGATAATTAGAAGATTTTGTGCGAAAACGTGAGGAAGAAAAGACAATAAATTAATTTGGTTTCAGAAAGGTAGAATTAATCGATTGATGTCGAATCTAATTATTTTAAAGATTGTAGGAGACAGGGAAGCAAAGAATCAGAAGGGATTTGCACAAGGAAGAAATAAGACGACAAGGGAAAGAGAACATTGGAACGCAATAACACGGTTGCATCTAGATAGTTTATCATTAAATGTGTGAGGGCTGGTTGCCAATTGCAAATATTATAAATTCAAAAGTCGCGATAGTAAGGATGAAAGCTCATCAGAACAAATGCCATGAAAGTATTTTTCGATGAGAAACAGGGAAACCACGTTACATCGATGAGAAAATGACTGAAGATGAGATGCCTGGCCAAAATTGATTACATTGGAGGCACATCTTTGAACTTTGTCAAGACTCTCTAGACCTATACTATAAACCATGTTTCTATATGGCAGCAATATTAAATGCACGAACAAATGGCAGAGATACAGAGGGTGACAGTATAATGGAAACAACTTGAAATGACAAGGAAATCTTTTTAATTGTGGGATACTTGTTAATAATTACAGCTTGAATTCTGTGTGGAATCGACTCGTACAAATTTAAAACTGTTTATAGAAGATTTTTAATCCATTCTTCACATTAAACTGTCTCCAATTCGTTTAATGATCATGATAGAGGTTGTTTTTCTACTTACTTGTTTTTCTAAAATGAACCATAAATATTAAATGATATTGAGATCTGGTTCCCAAATAAGATGTAATAATAGAATGTTCACTCGGCAATTCAGCTACAACTTCAGCAGTACATTATCATCATGAATGATGGCATTTCCTGGCGGAAACAAAAAGTATCTGAAGCAAAGAATGAATTTGATCATTTAAAATTTTGAAATATTTAATTTTTATATACTTATTCAAATAAGATGTAAATAAACAACTATTTCGGTAAAAAAAATAAAAATACTTCAACCATTAAATCAACAAACATAAAAATATACGAACTTTGGAGAGTTTAATCATATTTTCAAAATTATGTTATTATGGTAATTGGAGTATTAATTATTTGGTCCACCCTCTGTATAGAATGAACGAACCAATTCGAAATTTGAAGGAATTTACCGAATATTCTGAGGCTTCTGCAGAAAGTCTTGACAGAGTATCAGTGCAGATTCCTTGTGAGTATAACAACAATAATGAGAACAACTTTTCGAATAAATCTGTCTTTATCTAATAAAGGGTTAAGGTTAAACAAAAAGACTGTAATCATTTAGCAATTGCCAATGTTAGTTAAGAAGTCATTGTGCCAAATATGCGTACCTCTTCTTACTTTCCGAAAATCGGTTGATATTATTTTGTGTTGTAGATACACACATACAGATTAACGTGACGAAGCGTATGAAGTTATTCTGGAAGAATTTTATGATAGTTTGCCTAGCTGTAAAAATATCAAACAATGCACCGACATTTGATACTACTCCATTGATTCATACATACGCTTCTACTATAAATACGAACGTATTGTATAAAATAAACTCAGGTTGGAAATCCATTTTTAGTTGCAGACCTATTCGCGAGAGAAATGTGGCGCCAACTAGCCAAGAAATAATTGGATAACATGCTACACGCTCTGACAATGCCAGTCTTCAATCCATAATATCGTTACCATTATTTGTCTCTTTTAGTAGAATATATTTCATGGATATATATGAAGAGACCGGTAAAAAATCAATTATTGGTTCTTATATCTTGCGTTCCTTGGATCGGGATGGTTTTTATGTCGAAATATGAAATTTCTTTAAGATTTCAGTGAAGCAGAAAATAGTAATATAGAGCGATTAAATTTCTACACTAATTTCATAGGATAATATCAAACCATAAATATTTTATTAACCCTGAAATTTAGCATTCATAAAAGTTACATTTTATTGTGATTATAACTTGGTTTATTTTTATATCCTTTACCATTCTAATCTTTTCGAAATTGTAACAGCAAAATAAATGAGCAACAGCTTCATCTTTAATCGATAATCTCTCAGTAAAATATTGAAGCAATTTTATACATGATGTAAGGATTATAAGCTAAATTAAGATTAGAATTAACACAGGAATACAATGTATAACAAAAACCAGTTTGGATCAGACTAACTACACAAGTTATTTCCGAGCACGTGGTAAGCTTTTCGAGATGTAATGATAGTAGACAGAAAGGAAATATCATATGACAATAATAATTAGCAAGAAATATATTAAAACCATGCGCAACATTATAAGTTTTGTCCAAATTTGTGTACATTATGTGATTTAATAATCTGTGTTTAATAAGTTCCCATAAGTCCAGTACAAATGCAAATTGCATGACTAGAAATGTGTGTTTAATAATAATGTAATAAAAACGTTTTAATTGAAAGTACATGCATGGTTTAAATATCAGCGCAAAATCTCTACTGTTACCAGAACACCAAAATATTGCAAATGTTTTTAAAATATACCATCTTCCCATTTTGGCAATCACACTCAAAGCAACAATTTATCATAAAGAACCGAATCACCAAAATTAATCCATTCCAAGCGTGAATTCTTTACTGTCTGAGACGAGAATTTGAACAATGAAATGTAATTTTTGTGTGACCAGTTCCTATACAAAAATCAGGTGGTACAATAAACTCAATCTAATTTTATACCTTTAAAGTCACGAAAAATATAGTTTTTTAATTAAAAAAATGGTCGTTATGCTTGAAGTTTTTAATTTTTCGACGTCTTTCTTCGCCAAATTTCGACTACGTTTCGCAGATCAAAGCAATTGCTAAGAATGTTGTTAGGAAGGTTTATAAACCTTTTTGTACTAGAGAGTCTATCGACAGAACCAGTCCTGCACGTTTATATGTCTACTGTTCTTTTCCTATGCATAGAACATTTCTACTATAACTACTCTGGGGTTTCTGCATTGTGCCTAGAAACTCTTTTCAAAATCCAAAGAGAATATCTACAATGTTATCGGTCCTGTCCTTTCATCTTGGCTTTATTCATTTTGTATATCATCGTAATTTAGCTTCACTTTTTCTTTTTATAAATATATTCATGCTAAATATATTCTCAGGGGTTTTCTTCTTTTGCTTATCTGTTTTTTGAAACTAAGTACAGTAACCATAATAGCAATTAGATCTCAGCATTGCAATGTTGAAATTGATAGTTAGTGTTAGTTATTTTACTTTAGCTTTCATAATAACCACGATCTAGAATATCTCAAATGCAACCTCAAATGATACATTCTGTCTCCTGAAATACACTTTTTATTGTGTAGTTTTTACTCAATAATGTTTCCCACTAGTTATTTTCATTCACAATAACCTCTTACGTTTTAATAGCATTATCGTCTTTCTCGTAATGACATGATTAAAAGCATGATATTTAGCTAGTATTGTTTGCCGTAATTTATTAAATTTGTGTTACTGTTTAGACGTTTGACCAGAGTAATGTGACAGTTATACAAATGACCTATATATATATAACGACCGACAAGTAAGATTTTATTCATCTTTTATTTAATTTTTCAGTATGCTTATATATATATATATATATATGAATTAAAAATATGATTTCATACATACATCCTATTTAAGATTTATTAAAATATTGATACTATTACATAATAATCAATCTTAAACGTGGTGGTCTATCATATAAGAATCATAGATGCGTCATTATGAAACATTTTGCGATGGTATTATTAACTCGTTGATAATATAATTATATATTCGGTTTTACTTCCGATCTACAACAATTTATTTGATGTTTCGTGATATAAAATAAAAACGTTAAAAAGATAAACGTTATTTGTTGAATGAGGATGCGTATTTGTGTGTGGTTGTGTATGTGTGTGTGTGTGTGTGTGTGTGTGTGTGTGTGTGTGTGTGTGTGTGAGTTTTAAAAACCTCTAAAGACAAATTATGTCACGTTTGAAAAAGAAAATAATTTCGGTTTCCAAATTCTCATTTCCTCATCAAAAAGAACAATCCAGGTGATATTTATTTTGAATCATTTCTGTCTGCGGTATTTAAAGATAATTACGTCTGTCATCATGGACTCGTTTTTCTCGCTGAAATGGCAATGCAATGAACAAAAGTTACTGATGCTAACCTATATTCATGAACCTGAATTCTATACATTATGCTTTGGGTCGCTTTTGATTTCCATTAAGCATTCCTGGCGTGTATGAAATTGCACGTCTGGCTCTCCCCTGAAACATTTCTTTTATCAAATATTAAGATAACAAAATAATTATAGGTTTTCATATTCAGATAAATTTATTGAATTTTAATCAAGGAGTCGAACGCAATGAATCGTCCTGGACAAAATACAATTAATAGCTGTGCATATGAGATTAAACATTTATAGACCTTCTCAACTAAAATCCACATGTAATCCTTAAGAATTGTACGCACAAAACAAATTTGATTCTTTCTCTGTGTGAACAAGTAGATTGTGTGACTTTCATTAAAAATGTGAAGATAGTATTTCCGCATAAACTCACACATACACAATATCAGATGAAGTCACGCAAATGCAGTGAGTGAGAAATGCATATGCACACACAGATACAGACAAGAGTACGGATGCACACACGCAATAGCCATGACATTCAGAAAAGCATAAACTAAAATATAACATGCATATAGTGATAGACATACGGCTATACACATGATGTAAGTTAAAAAGTCACACACATAGAAATATATATATATATATATATATATATAGAGAGAGAGAGAGAGAGAGAGAGAGAGAGAGAGAGAAAGAGAAAGAACGAAAGAGAGAAAGTGTCCATAAAATCCGGTTGCATTTTAAAAACATTTATAATTTTTATTTTTATTTTTTTTTTAATCGTGTCACCCCAAGCAACACATTCCACTGCCACTATAGCGCAAGGGGGTTACATAGAGGGATTGGGTATAGGAAATGTCTCAAGGAGGGTGATAGACGACTTAGGATGTACATAGGGAGAGAGTTGGAGAGAGTGGGTGTGAGTTAATGTCTTAGGAGGTGTCTATTGACCTTACATTTCAACTCCTGAATGTTGTAGCCGTCGGGGAAGCAAGCATGCAGTAGGGAATCTCACTGGCGGGAAGTGCGAGGAAAGAAACTGTTGGAGTAGAAATTGCGGTTACATTTCATCGGTTTCATTATAAAAGTGTGGCACCTAGTTGCCAATCTAGTATCTCGTGCAAATTCCCATCTAGGGGACACCAGTTATTTAAGCTCGTCAGAGCAGAAGCAATGAAAGTATTTATAGAAGAGGCACGGGGAAGCCACGTTACGCCGGTGAGAGAGATACTGCAGGCGGTCAGCCAAGTCGGTATAAATCACATTACAGATTCTTCGCTGTATTTTGTCAAGAACACCGAGGAGAATAGAAGGGGCACCCGACCAGATGTGGCAGCAGTACTCAATACACGGGCGGATGGTGGATTTATATAATTGCAGGATAGATTCAGGCGGAAAGAATTTCCGGGCCCTGCACAGAAAGCCGATTTTCATAGCTGCGGATTTAGCAATGGATTCGACGTAGTCATTGTATTTGTGATAGAAATAATGTGTAAAAATGTTATAAACTTTAATGTACATAGTTTTAAGCATAGTTATTGATTCAATTTTTATCACAAACTTGACTACAATTTTTTATAAGTAAAATATTATTATTATTTTATACCGTATAACCTTTTGTATTGCTTCGATTTAATTTGCAATTAAACAGCGGTATATATTATTAATATTTTTTTGCAAGTTTTGTGAAAACTATCATTATCTACTGAGGTATATGGTTGATCAAGGCTGCTACGCAAAAAATAAAAAAACGTGCGCGGTTATATATGACTTTTTATATAGCGCAATATTTTATGAACAGCTAAGTCTACCAGATTTTTCTTACAATTCTTGAGGAAACGAGAAATATGGATTTTTCTGACAAATTCCCAAACGTGCCACATCTTCACAGATCGATATTGTCAAGAACTCACCTACTTGACAAATCGATCAAAGTGCAATCCGAATCCGGTCTTCATGGTCGGAACACAACATTTTGAAATATTCAGGGGCGTTGGATATACTTTTATCATACATGATTACTAACCTCTCTCCTTGTTACATTTGAAGTGTGGCGTAATACCCGGAAAGGTAACCGTCGAATCAATAAAGTTTGTCAGGTATTTCGGTGACTTTTACACAGAGAAAAGCTCACTATAGATGATGAAAGGTACATGGATGGGTCAGTAGAGTAAATCAATAAAGTTCATTTTGGTGTGCACGTAAGTTAGATTTCCTTGATTTTTTGCCTTAGGATTTAGGAATTAATTGTAAATTTCAAATGCGCACACACACTCACACACACACTCACACACATACTCACACGCACACACACGCATATATATATATATATATATATATATATATATATATATATATATATATATATATATATATATATAGTGTAAAGGTTGTTACAATGTTTTTAAATTCATAGTATCACTACACAAAAAATTTCTCATGTTTCAAAAATCAGCCCATTATGTTTTGGCGTCATCCTCAGGCGATTTTTTTAGAAATGAAAATTATCTAGTTGAAAAGACCGTTTATTAATTTAATGTATGTTATTTTGTGCTTTTTCTTGTTGTTTTTATGTTTTTGCTTTTTATAAAATATATTTTTCATAAAATATATCTTTCACAAAAAATAAATTTTATAATATTCCATAAGAAAAAGCCCACACACCAACACAAAATAACATGCATTAAATTAAGAAGAAACCAACCCTAAAACAAAACAACACCTACCAACCCCTAAACCAAAGGCGCCAGCAGCACCAGCCCTTTCAAGATTGATAGATTAACCTATCATGAACTCTGCCAAAAACAAACACTTAACCTTAAGACCAGTAAAAAGGTCAACGGAACTCAAAATACAGACCAACCCCTCTAACACCCAAAAATAATAAATCCAAACGGTCTTTTCAACTGGATAATTCTCATTTCTAAAATAATCATGTTGGATTAGGTTAACTAATAGAATGTAAGTTAATGATGGATAGGGGAAATGATATAAAAGCGTTGAGAGAGAGAGTTAACTTGTGGTGAAAACCTAGATATTTTGGTGTCAATTTATGAAACATATGAGCGTTTACAATTGTATTATGACCTGTTGACAATTGTATCTAATGTACTTGTGGAACGCTTACAAATTTATTGATATTATTATGTGTTTGTTTCATTAAAGTCGTGTTAGCGTTTATTGATAATGGAAATTTACTGAATTTCTAAGTCCGTCAAAAATAAATAGACTACAAAAAAGAGGTTTACTCAACACGGTGAGAAGAGGCCAGCTCAACCATCGTAAAGAAGCAATTAATCAAGCATAAAGGTGTTGAATACAATATAAAGCAACTGACCACGAACAAATCCTATCCTACATAAGAAACAGCAAAAATACAAAACATTAAAGTTTAATTAATTAAAACTACACTCACGCATATATATATATATATATATATATATAATATACATATTTGAATATTGGAACTGTTATTATTAAAAAGCTGTAACGCAAGTTTATAAGATTTAACTTACATGAACATCAAGTGAATTTGAATTAAAATATATTAAATGGTCATTTTGTAATATGCACCTGATGATTACATAACGCATGTAACTCCGAATCGTGAAACAACATCTATAATTTATTAATATCTTTAATTCTGTTCATACTACATTGAGCAATGTTTTACTAACCCTTGAATGATAATATTATACATGTGTGTACCCTCTAATGTATATTTCTTAATTCACGTAACTATATACAGATATTTGTTTGTGTGCGTGTGTGCACTCGATTTTTTGAGTTTGCGTGTGTTTGTGTATATATGCATATACATATCTGAGGACGTGTGTCTGTGAATGTCTGTATGAATCGACGAAAATTCCAGTGCAAGCAGATGTTAAGTACCAGTGATGAACATACCCTGATTTTCTTGCATATCACAGAGGTCGGATTTGAGCCTGGCATTTGTTGGCTAGTTGACTGCAGTAGTCAAATTAATATTCTTATCAGACGACTACCATCCGTCCGGCTGCCGAGGATATCTTTTTGCGCACGATGTTCTCTTCCGACTTGTCGCTGGCCGCCGTCAACCGTCTCTGATTCAAGTGAATATGTACGCCACCTTAAATCTCGAAGAGGGTAGTTCACTGTTTTATTTATTAATTTTTTGTTTTGCAAATGGAAGAGTAACAGCTGATGATGTAGTAAAAGAAAATGATGATTTTTGAGAAACTGTGCATGTTATCTTGAGAGCTTCTATAAGAAATCCGAAACTGAAGCAGTGATTGAGTATTGTGCATAAGAATGATTAATTACCACGAAACTACCATTAAGATAAGAATAATAATTATATACACTGGCCTTCGGTGTATTTTGATCAAGATAAAATTGTAAATATAAGGAGCGGGGATTTTAGTCAATGGTTAAAAAATCCCAGACAATTTTTCCAGTTTTTGCTTCTTAATGCAAGTTCTAGCGTGCGCCTATACAATTTAGCGACATAGTCGAGCCTCAGTTTTTCGCAAAGAGCTCAGAGAATATATACCATATAAGGTTATTGTTACATTTTCTAATTTCAAATTGTTTCATCTTTGTCATCTATGACTGCAGAAGCCGCATCTGCTTTATTACCGGATTTCTTATTCTTCCTTTATATAATTATTTTTCGATGTAACTGTTCCAGACTGCGTTGCTGTCGATTTCCTTTGTTTCAAATCAGGTGTTTTCTGTGTCGTTATGACGCTTAAATTACATCTGTATTTTTCCATTTTTCTCTTAAATTGTCCGTGCTCTATTTTATTCTGTCAGCGTTTTCACATTATTGCTTTCTACACCTATGCATCGTTTGTCCTAATTTTCTTCTTTCTTTTTATGTTTAGTTCAATTTCATTTTAGTCATGTAGAGTGTGCCAGTAATGATAATGTGTCTATTCGTCATATTTTATATATAATTGTTGATATCATTAGGGTGTAGAGCGTGATGTTATTGCTTCATTGCTAGTGTGAATTGCATTTATCTCCACTTCAGCCTATGAATATCCCTGTTTATCAATTTTCTTAGTTATTTTAATTTCAAGCATACTTATATTTATCAGGTGTATTTTTTTCGTAATATTTTACATTAATTTCTGTTGAAGCGAGTAACATTTAGGTGTGCTTGTACATTTATCGTGGCTACGTAGTTTTAAGTCTTTAATTGCCTTAATGTCAACTATGTTACTTTTCCTTTGTTAACTCGTGCTTTCATTTGTACATTAAACATTCTGTTGATATATTTTTCCAAAATAGACAGTTAATATTGAATTTTGAGCTTCCAACTTTGTTGACAAGTATTTAGATTCTATTATTATTGTCTGCAAATAATTTATGCCATCACTGCAGATGCAGTGGTTGATTATTCCTCTAGCCATATTTTAAAGAAGTGGTATTCATTGCGGTTTTTAAAGATTAGAATATTTTGAATGATAGCAATGGTTGACTTTCGTTGGAGGTGATAAATCTTCTGAAGGTTACCAGCTGGGAAATATCTATAAGTAAACAGATTTCGCACCATTACTTTGGAAGAGCGTGATACCAATTCCCTGGCGCTGTACTCATCCCCAGGTTATTTGAAAAATATATCGCGACGAATGACTGACGAAATAAAGATCGTAATTTGAAAAAGTATTCTCTCATGGTTATGTTACGCCCCGAGGAAATCTCAGCAAAATAATTTTACCCAAAACGACTACTTTGAAAAAACGATTATATCTTAGTCTATTTTAACTCATTCTATTTCTCTCTCTTTTTCTCTTTTTCTATCGCTGTATATCTTTCTCTCAATAAAATCCATTATAGAAAAGGTTACTGGGAAGGAAAGAAACGGAAGGAGAAATGAAAGAACAAAATAAAAAGGCAATAAGCAGAAGATTATGATTGTTAATGAAGTTAAATACTTGAATGTCATAGTTTACAAAAAAGCAGCAATAAACTTCCACACACGGAAGTGTCGGAGAAGAATGTTTTAGCAAAGAACTTAAGAATACAACTAACGATATCAACGGCGAAATTATGGGACCTATCTCCCAAGTTATTACTGCGCATAAATCTTGAATCATCGTACAAAACGAGAGAATCTCACCTGATCAATTAATCGGAATACATACTCACACACGCACGCACACACACACACACACACACACACACACACACACACACATATATATATAATGTGTGTGTGTGTATTTAGGCATCATTCTTTCATTAATGTATGTTTCATGAAATATTATAGACAAGTTTTGTCTATTTATTTTAAGTAATTTTTTTCATATTCTCTTAAGAGTATTATCATTAAACGAAGAAAGAAAATTACAATATTGATACATAATTTTTTTCTAATCTAATCTAAGCTTTCGGCTTACATAAGCCATTTTCAAAGTTGTCAAATTACATTATATATTTAAACACGGACAAACCATAATGACACTTAACTTGAACGATGCATCTAACATATTTATTTTTTATTATTTTACCTTAATATATTATTTCATTAATACTCCATGTCGGAATAAATGATCCGTTTGACAGCACAATGACACATAAACGAAAAAATATAGAAATTCCCTATGAAATATCAGTTTCGATATAATTTCCTTTTAACGAAATAATAAATTCTGGGCAATTTGTCGATCTGGATTTAACTTTATTATAAATATTAACAGCCTTATTGGCTAAATTGCCTCGTCCTTTGTTTATTTTTCTTTCTTTTCTTTACTCTAGCAAAATTAATAAAGAAATTTTCTGCTTACGATCATACCACTCTTAAATATTACTTCCTGTTATGTAACCAAAGTTATACACGGTCGAACACGTGAAGTGCTTAGATGCGTGGCAGCTAGGGAACATCGGCTAAGGGAAGCGAAAAACTTTCACATAATGGGTTCTACCTACTGAGTAAAATCTACTTTTTGAAAAGGTGGACAGAAAAAAATTTACAATATATATTGTCTAATTTCTTTAATTTCCAAAACCAATTTAATTGATCTAATTCTCTATTTTTTAGCAATCTTTGAGGATACACGGCCAGCCATTCTAATCTCACTTGTTGGATCCATGGACTGAATATGTATTTTTTACTGGTTCTTTTTCATGCACTGACATCGACATCTATTCCATTTTCGCGTGTAATATATATATATATATATATATATATATATATATATATATATATATATATATATAATTTTATCAGAATGTTCCAATTTTGCTTTTCAATAGAAACATCGCGTTGCTTACAAAACAGCGAGGCGAAAAAAATTGAAATTATGATTCAATCATAACTTTTATTACATACATTTAATATTAGTTAAATGAAATTAAATCGGATATGAAATTTTAAGACGTAGGTTATTGTCGTCGAGATATTTAGGTTGGAAGTCATAAAAACTACTTGCAAAATGAGTTCCCTCCTAACAAAAACTATAAACATGAGCTAAATTACTTAATACATGATCTAACACCAAAATAGTTGAAAATTTACGTTAAAACTGGTATTTTTTGTGTGACAAAAAACTGAAATTTTCTACAATGGTCAGTTGATAATGTCATAGGCTGATGGAGATATGAATGTAAGTGAAAACACTAGTTGGTGAAAAAACAAAAATAAAAAACGACAGTACGAGAATACAACTGCATCTACACTTGCATGTTACTTAATCTACCAACTGGAGTGTCAACTTAGATTCGTCTCTTGGTCAACATATAAACATTTCAAAATACTTTTGAATTATATATCTTTTAATTTTGATCAACAAATATACAAGTAATAGCATGAATTACTTTTTGGTTAATCTTAGTTTGTTAACCTGAAAATAAAATAGTTTGAAGTTGTCTGCGAACAGTACCGAAATTATTTTGACCGTTTTGTTTTACTAAATCTGAGAGTATAGACATACAAAATAGTCAAGCACACACACACACACACATACACACACACAAACATATATATACATATGATAAATTATACTTTTAATATATGATAAATTATACTTTTAATATATGCTACATTTAGGTTTAAGGTGCATTATCAGGGTTACAGGATTGAAATTGAACTCAAAACCCAAAATACGGCAATATGTTTCATGTTTTTAAGCAATTGAAAGACGCGCGCGCACACACACACACACACACACACACACACACACACACACACATATATATATATATATATATATATATATATATATATATATATATATATATAATTATTTATGAATGGAACTTTGTCTCTCTCTCTCTGTGTCCGTAACCTATAGACTCGGAAACGGTTGAACCGATATTTTTGAAAATTTGCACAGTTGTGCTACAAGCGTCTGCGAGTGTTCTTAGCAATGTTTTGTGTGGATGTACCTTGATAAATATCAAAAATCGATAATCGAAAAAATCAAGTTACAAAAGGAGTGTTCCGATTTAAATCAAATTTGTTACACTCAGACAGAGATATAAGAAACGATATTCAGATGTTTTAAGGTGGCAGTTCTTACAATAGTGTAGAGAAATGATTATATGTGTGTATATATATATATATATATATATATATATATATATATATATAAGGCATGATGTTTCTGTGTGTGTCTGTTTATCTATCTATATGTCTGTATTTTTTCAGCCCTTTTATTTTAGTTTTTGCTTCGGGTTTGGTTCTAAGTAAGTATAATTGTAGTTCTTAGTCTCAGGCATGATACCATTTACTCAGAGGATTTATTTAGCCTTCAAAATTCAGTTTACGACGAAAAAAACTTATTTGATATCGATACCAGGAAATCAAAATTTGACTTACATCCTTTCATTTTTTTTTTCAGTCTATGGTTTCGCTTTAACTGGAAACAAACTATTGCTTTTTAGTCTTTCGTGCCAACGTCCAAAGGGTCTGTGCTCCAGTACCATGGATTAGTTTTAAAGCTTTCATTACAGCAGAGCAACGCCGAGCTATATATATATATATATATATATATATATTAATTCAGATACTTCAATCCAAGGGAAAAAAGCAGGAAGGTAAATTCCAAAAACTTGATCCTAATTAATATTAAAAATTTTATTTTAATATTAAAAAATGATTCAGGAAGATAGCTCCATGTAATAAAATATTACAGAGCAAATAAATTAAAAATGGATTAATTCAATGATGTTGAATAGTCATTTCGATATGAAGATCCCCACGGGGGATAACACATCACCTCAGCAACAGAGTTTCTGAAAGGATTTTTCTGTTGCTGAGGTGATGTGTTATCCCCCGTGGGGATCTTCATATCGAAATGGCCATTCAACATCATTGAATTCATCCTTTTTTAATATATATATATATATATATATATATATACACACACACACACACACACACACACACATATATATATATATATATATATATATATATATATATATATGTATTGCATGTACGCTTCAGATATATTTAAATAATGACTAAATTTTCTGAACAAATTGAACGATATATGTGAAAGCTAATAATCTTCTATAGCGACATATATTAATTTTCTATAATTTATGAACGATGTGCATTTACATTTATTGATTGTTTCTCTTATTTCATTAACGGCAAACAGAAATTATTGTAATATTAACTGTCTTTCTTGTACTTCATAAAACATTAACGAATTCCTAATTAATGCGAATTTCTTTCTTCTATTAGATCTTAATAAAAGGTCTATCTTTCGATTTGCACCTAATCGAAGCGCACATAAATGAAACCATTTCTTTGCTATTAAATATTTCAGTTCCAGTCATAATTGATACATTTTTAACTTACAAGACTTCAAGTGTTACACTTTTTTGTCTAACTAAATTTTCTTATTGGCGTTACTGTGATTGTGTCTTTGTTAGAACATTGCTCATTTGTAAAACTTGGTTTTCGATCCAGAAACTTCAGTCAAGAAATAACACTTATATTAATTATGGTTTTGGGTGTTAATCTTATTTTTCTATAAAACTTTACTAGAAGAAATTGGTGGCTTGTGTGAGAAAAGTCGGTATTATGTAATTCAACCTAATCTCAATGCGTCACTGAAAAGGCCGCCTCAGTGGGGCGTAATGGTTAGCAACTTGTTTCGATAGATCAGTTATGACTGTTTAGTGAGTTCAATATTCTATTCTATTCGCTTTTATATCTGAACAAACGGATAATATTTTGTTCATTTTAGAGGGTTTGAATTCTTGTAATTGTTTTATCTTAATATTTGCATTACTCATGGAAAAATAATCTGTTTGAAATGAATACAATTGGTAGATACATGTGAACTATTATTTAGGCTTGAAAATCCCGGAATTTTCTGTAATCTTCAGTCAATACTTAAGAATGTTTTGGCTTTCTATCCGTTCCTGCGGGAAATCAGCTTTCAGGTAAATTAACATTTGCAGAACATTTGCAGAATATGTAATATTCTTAGTAGATTTTTTAGTTTAATTAACATGACAGTCACCTGCCGATTGTTTCACACGATTGAAAATCCTCGAATCAATCACGTCCTTTATAAAATATAACAGATATGTAGCTAAGAACTGATTGAATTCTACCTGTTATATATGTATTCACAAACATGTAGTGTAGTAAGCTTATTCATTTTCCGAATTACGAATATCGATACTTATAAAATCTAGATATTTGTTTTCAAATATTCTTTTGTCCAAGTGTTTCTTACTGTGTATTATTTGCTAAGGGTAACTTTTTTGGAACAAGATCATGAATGTAAATCCTTTTTGTAAGAATTGTATTGTTAGGTTGAATGATTAGTAAATATTAACATGATAATAACATTTTTTCTTCTAAAATTAAACTATTTAACATATCAATATCAAATCCTGGCAGAGAGTTACTGTTAAATGAATACGATGAATTTGGGTGATATGAAATAATGTGGACAGGGTACGAAGAGAAGTTTATGAGCCGTGGTTCCTATATATAAAAATATTGGCGAACACTCTGAATCCGCTAATTATCGCCCTATCAGACTCCTACCGATCTTTGGCAAAGTTTTCAAAGCCATCATCAACGCTGAGGTGGTACAACATCTCACAGCTCACAGACTCTTCTCTGAAAAACAGCATGGCTTCTGCTTTACCAGGTCTACTGCTGATATGCTCACGACCATCAGTGAGTATATAGACCAGGCCCTCGACAAAAAATGGCGAAGCCCGAACTGTTGCCCTTGACCCTTGACATCTCCAAAGCGTTTGACAGTCTGGCATGCTGGCCTTCTATGCAAGCTGCAGAGGTATAGTATAGCTGGACAATTGTTTGACCTAATCCAGTCCTTCCTTTCAAACCGTACAATGAGGGTGGTATTGAACGGACAAGCCGCCCAATACAATCACATAAATGCGGGTTTCCCTCAAGGCTCTATTCGAGGTTATACGCTTTTCCTTATCTATATTAACAATCTCCCTGATGTAATAAGATCCCAAGTGGGAGTATATGCTGACGACACTACGGTTTACTCTGGTCTCGATCAAAAATCTACCGAGGCTGACAATGCAAACCTCGCTGCAGAGCATGAAAAGGACCTCCAATCTGTGCTGGACTGGGGTAAGAAATGGCTTGTAAATTTTAATGCTTCCAAATCGAAGCTGCTATCTAATAACCATCACAGACTATTATTCCTCCCGTTTATTAACATGGACCAGGTTTCTCTCCCTGAAAGTAAGACACTGCGTCTCCTCGGATTAACTCTCACATCAGACCTCAAGTAGAATAGCTATATAGAATCCATAGCTAAATCCGCATCTAAGAATGTCGGTTCTCTGTGTAAGGCCTGGAAGTTTTACCTGTCCTAAACAATCCTGCACATATATAAATTTACCATCTGCCCGTGCATTGAATATTGGTGCCATCTCTGGTCGGTTGCTCCTGCTATCCATCTAGGTGTCCTCGACCAAATCCAACGAAAATCTCTAATGTGATTGATCCCGACTTGACAGCTAGGATACAGTCGCGTTCCGCACAGACGCAGTGTGGTTTTCCTGTGTCTCCTCTACTTGGCTCACTGGCACCCCCTATATATGAATTTCCTCGAGCTACAAGATTAGCAACTAGGTCTCACTCTTTTACTGTGAAACAAATAAATTGTAAACGCAAATTCTACTCCATCAGCTTCTTTTCTCGCACTTCCCGAGTGTAGAATTACCTTCCGCATATTTGCTTTCCCGACAGCTATACTATCCAAGAATTTAACTGTAAAGTCAATAGTCATCTCCTGTCTCAATAACTTACACCCCTCTCTCATGCTTTTTTCTCCGTCCACGCCACTCTCATCAGTATTCTCTTCCTTCTCCTACTCTCTTCTTGACACCTCCTGCAACCTCTCACTGCTTCTCATAACATTCCTCCTATGCAACCCCCTGCACAACAGTGGCAGTAAAATGCCATGCGACACGATTGTAAAAATAAATAATAATTATGATATATCATTTTTAATGATGACTTGTAACGGTAAATATGTAACTTCCTAGGAGGCATCTACGTCAGAGTCTGTTCCAAAAAACAGCAATGCTTGCGGAAAATCCATGTTCTGTGATTGAATTAATGTTTAATATTTAAATATTAATAATAAACCTAAACAAAGAATAAATGAATCAGTAAATCTTAAATAACGAGCATTCATTTTTTTTTTCCTAATTTCATTGTCATTTTTTTAAATAAACAAATCTGTTCATTTCGGTTTCATAAGTTTGATAGTTTCCATGCTGTAATTAAAGCTAAAAAAATTGAAATGAATTTTAAAAAAGACGAAATTTTTTGGGGAGACTTAGGTAGAGCGTTTCAGTAACAGTACCTCTTCTGGTTTCCTAACGTTCAGTTGTGATAGATATGTATCAGCTCCCATTCGGCAGAGAAATATCATTCCCGCCCTCAAGTGTCTCGGCACTTTTAGATTTTTGATGCAAGAATTAAATGGTGGTTTAGCATCGAGTTAAAATTGCGTCTAAATAATATCTAGAAAGAAATGGATATATGAATCTACAAACCCGAAATAACTAGCTTAGATTTTTACAAATTTCATTGTCATTTTTACAAAGTTTAATCCATGTATGAAATTTAGATAAATATATAAGAAAATATAAGAGAAATCGCAGAAGATGTTTGATTTTAAATAGCTTTTTTTTCCCTAAAACTCAAATTACTAATATGAAGAGAAAATAATTACTGGCGTTAGTAAAAATATCAGTTTGAACCATAAGCAATTTCCGTTTTGTTAAACCAGTTGTAATGCTGAATCTATCATCCTAATTACTAATCCTACATGGCAATTAAGTATAAAGTGGGATTACACTATAAATCCGTAGTTTTAGATGGCAGTGATGGCGTATATCAAGGGATTAAAGAATAAATCACTTAAGCTCATTAAGAGAAGGATTAAACCTACACTTCCATCACATAATATCATGAGAGTTCAAGCAAAGAAATTAAGCTAAGAATGCATTTAGAGACATATGTAGTTTTTATAGTCAACTTGCCATATTCAACATGCAACTATGGCATTGGTCTGGAAAATTTTATTCTAGAGACTCGTCGTTTGAAATGAAGCCAGACATTTGGTGTTCATTCTACTTTTCTGAGGGAGTTTGAAAATGATTACAGTAAACAAATCCACAGAAATACACACGTGCAAGAGTAATAATTTTAAACAGAATACAATCTACTATAAGCCAATATTAGGAAAAGATAAGGAAAGTTCGTATTATTGTTTGGTATCTAACGCCCTTACCAAAAAGAATAAATCGAATTTGTTATAAAACAAAAAGTAGATTGTTTATAAATCAGCCTAAGTTTACTTTTTTCAATGTAACTTTACCACACAAAAGTTTATTACGTAAAATATCATGTAAATTGAAAAATGAACATACAAATGATATTTATTTATGAAAAAATATTCATTAAAAAATATTTAACTTTCTAGTTTTACAAAATATAATTTTATTATAATTTAAAGAAAATAGGTTGCTATTTTCAACGCAAGTAAAATACTCTATTCACATCTTTTATTTTTGTGCATATAAGAGTAGTTTGGAAAAAGAAAAAACAATTGTTTCATTTTAGCTGGAAAAGAAAGAAATGCTTCTTTGTTCTTAATTGATATATAATATAATTCTCTCATTATCGGTAACATAGTCCACTTTATCTGTTAGATTATTAATAAGTCTTGTGCAAACACTTTACATTAACAGGAAAATATTATACTCATCATCATATATTCATAAATAAATATTATAAGAAAAAACACTTAAAGCGCAAACATGAATTGTTTTTCGCAAAATATTGAAATATTATTTCAAAATAATAATACCAAAATAAACATGGACTTGATTGAGAAATTAAAACTTTTTCAGGTATGAAATTATAGGCTAAGTATTTATAAGCAGTTACTAAAACTGATCTGAGTACAATAGTTAGTGTAATAGCATCAGTAGATTCCGTGGATAAGCTATATGCCCTCTCATGAGATTAACTTTAAGATCTATATAATATCGTTGACTGACTGATTTGTTTTTACAGTCCGTCAAGTCTCAGACTGTTATGTAATAGCAGAAACATTTTCTAAACTGTATGTATTTTGTTTGGGATCATAATGTTCTTCTAATACACGTCCTGGTAATTGATTGATACAATATGTAAGAAGATATATATTTCTACCTTTCTAAATGGTATTTGAAGTGTATATAGTCAACACGAATAAAATTAGAAATAGGCTATTCATTTTTCAATTCAGTGCTGAATTCATACTTACAGCACCTTCTATTTCCAGACGTTCAAATGTGTAGTCTATGACCATCCTGAAACTTAACTTCGGTGAATGTGCGAGAACGAGTGTTTCAATGTAATGTATCCAGAAGTATAAAATTATAGTATTTCATATAATAATTTTGAGGATTTTAGAAACATAAGCCTTGTTAAAGCAAATGCTACAGCTGGATTCATTATTAATCCATTGTTGAATAGGGTTCTAGGTGTATGATGACAGATATATTTATCTTCTCTTCAGTTAGGATGGACGGCTTCTAAACAAACCGACTTTCAACCGAGGTAAGTGTTGGAAGTAGAGATCAGCATCATTTGATTATTGTCAATTGATTCGTTATGGATGATTTCTTGTTTATAATACATTTCACAAAATATAATTTTCTTCTTATGTAGTTCTCCTCTCAATTGCAGAGCAGATATCTTTTTTTGGCCGAGTCATCAACAACGTCGCTTCCATTTCTCGTCACCAGTAACAAACCCGTCAAAATGTATATTTGAATTTATGTAAGCGATTATTCACAACAATCAATACGATCTTAGCAAGTATCCCAAGACAGGTCAGACAAGATCCATTTTCTAATCATTGAAACCATTAAAATATATCTAATTTCGGGTAGGACTATGGTATAATACACATAAGCATAAAGGGAAAAACTCAAAACGTTTCTATCAACACTAAACCTATATGAAAAAAATGAAAAGAAGGACAAACACATACTTAAAGGGGAGAATCACTGGAGAAAAAAATCCTTTTATTTTTCCTTTAAGTATTTGAATAATATATATATATATATATATATATATATATATATATATATATATATATATATAGTTTCTAAACATAGTTCCTCTTACTGTGTGTATGAGTAAGGATCACCGTATTGTTGACCAAAATCTCTCTGATATTACCTATATGTTTATGTTTTTCAGAGAAATGTTGTTTAATTGGACTCTGATCAGAAAGATAACATGTAAGTCTACGGGAGAGCGTGGTTGTAGTAAAACCAATAGATGTACTGGGTTTTTTATTAGTATCAGAGATGCAATCTCTGAATGGGCATGTAAATTGGTACACTACATTGGTTTTTGTAGAGAATTTAGCTTAGTGCTTGTAGCATTATTAGAGACTATGAGGTCAATTGTTTTGAATTTTTTATAATATATAATGAGTTTAATTTGATTATTACTGTCCACTGGTTTAACATTTCTACGTATTATGTTTTTGAGAGTTTTTTCATATTGTTTATAATTATGCATTTGGTTGCAATATCATAAGTTAATAGTGTTATGTTTATTTTTATGTAAACCATTATTATTAATATTATCTTTATTGTTAGAGCTATTGTTAATTTTGTTGAGATACATTTGAATATGTTGATCAATAACGGAGCTAAGAAATCCATTATTGTCAAGTGTTTGCTTAATATTGTGTAATGCTTTATAAAATATAGATGTGGAAGTAGATATCATTTGTGTGCGTTGAAGTAAGTTTTTTATAACAGCTAACATATATCGTTGGGGGCATTCACTATTATAATTAAGAAGACACGGATTTATGCCATTTACTACATTTCTATATAGGAAAACAACTTTTAAAACTGTTAAAATAAATGTTATTAATATTAAACCTGATCCAGCCAGAGGGCTCGATGTAAAAATAACATATATCTATTAAAGAGCCATATTTTCATATAAAACACTTCGAAAATTACATATGCCGTATACTGTATGATCACTTCTGTACATTTGCTTCATCATCGACCGTTTGTTATGGAAAATGTCAAAAGATTTTTCATACACAATACTTTCATATAAAAATGGAAAGGAAAATAAAGAAACAAAAGTTGGTGGATTTAAAAAGTTTGAAATAAATTAGAAACTAGTTTAATCAATTTCAGTAAAAGTGATTTAGATTTAGCCACCAAAATTTTAAAGAATAATTGAAGCATTATAATCCAAACTCCAACATAATATCTAGAATTAATTTCTTCAAGAAATTATAGAAAAATCTAAATCCAACTTCCTTAAATTTGATATCATAAAGTTTATTCTTTAGTATCTAAAGACTTCCTAATTGGAGTAGATAGACAAAACTAATTGGAGTAGATAGACTAAACTATCGCCCGGTTCACACTCCACCCACATCTATTGAACAGGTGAAGAGGCTCATCCCTTGTTTCCTGTTTAGGATGCGGTTTCCGGTTTTCTCTTTTCCAATCTTTTCACTCTTTTCCTTTATTATTATTATTTTTTTTTTCAATTAGAGTAGATAGACTAAACTATTGCCCGGTTCACACTCCACCCACATCTATTGAACAGGTGAAGAGGCTCATCCCTTGTTTCCTGTTTAGGATGTGGTTTCCGGCTTCCTCTTTTTCATTCTTTTTACCATTACGTAGCCCCCTGCGCATCAGTGGCGTTACCGCCTTGCTTGGGGTGATATGATTAAAAAAAAAATCGTTGAATAAGATTTTCAAAAAATCACGTTGAGATCATAAATAGAGAAACTAAAATTGTTTTAGCTTCGAGAAAATCAAATCTTATGTTAGATCGTTTTACCTCGACAAAATATCCCTACGATAGTTTTGATGTTCCCATAGAGGCATGAGCAGAGGTCGCTGATTTAGTAAGAATTTACATATTCGATATCTGTAGTAGAATTATCGACCTTAAGCTAAATGGATATTATCAGGAGAATGACCTTATAGCAATAGATATTTAACAAATAAAATCCGTGAAAAAAACATGAGAAACCTTAAATTCCTTGGCTTTAAAATAGAAGTTTCCTCTAATCTGAATATATTTTAATATTTAGACGTTACTATTAATCTGAATGACGTTTTCCACCAAACGTTTCTCAAAAATAATTATACGCCCAGCTATATTAATATCTATTTCAACACCCCTAATATTATAAAGCAAATATCCAAAATTGTTAATACTAGAATTAATTGGTAATAGTCTAACTTCATAATTTTAAATGAAAATAAGAAATTATACAAAAAGACCCTTCAGTATGGCGACATAAAAATAGTATATGAAAAGCCTGTTATTAATTCTGAACCATCTAGTGTTAAAAGTAAGAGTTGTAAAAAAGAAATTAATGTTTTACCCCCACCACATTTTGTCGACTAATATTAATCAAGGAAATGTTTTTCTTAAACTATTAAGTAAACATTTTCATACCAACTATCCACTACACAAAATCTTCAATAGAAATACTTTTAAAATTTGATTCTTCTGTACTCAAAATATAGACATTATTAACAATTCCCTTAATAAAAAATTTTTAAAGAATTTAGATAATACAGTCATTAAAACACCTTTTAAATTCCTGATTCTTTAGGCTTTTTAACAACTGTCCGTTGGAAGGCAAATACAGATCTACCCTGGTAACTTACCAAGCCCAACTCACCCCCACAAATAACAAGAAGAATAAACAAATTTTCATTGTAATTTCTTCATAAGAATATAAACAACAATAATACAATCGCAAACGCACATTTTCTTAATCCCAGTATTCCAAACATCTCTTTCTCGAAGATTTTGGGAAAGCTGATTTTAGGTCTAAACGCAATTCTAAGTTGTACACTAATAGGGTCAGCCCGCGAGCAAAAACATTTTACGATACATGCAACCTAAGTTAAGTTGAAAAAATTAAAATAATAAAGTATCCTGAGCACAGAAGTAGTAAATTTTAAAGGTATTTCTATTGAAGAATTTGTGTAGTGGATAGTTGGTATGAAAATGTTTACTTACTAGTATGAGAAAAAACATTATCTATAAATATATATGTGCATGTATATGTTTGTGTATGCATGTATGTGTGCATATGTGTTTGTACGTATGTGTCTGTATGCGTATATGTAAATGTATAGTAGGCTGTTTGAGAGGACTTGGTTGTTTGTACGTAGGTAGGTGTGTAGCTGTGTGCATATGTGTAGGTATATATTTATATATGTGTGTGTTACTTTTTCTACATTTGCACAACTGTAATGTTTATATACTATTCTATGCCAATATATATTGTTACTCATATTTTTAAACTTTATTATTAATTTGATTATAATCCTAAAAAAATTAAAATTAAATTTATTTTCCCAAATTAGTGACTGGAGTAATTCTTTATGTGTGTATTCATGTGCGCTCGTGATATATATATATATTTAACGGAGATTAACGAAATGGACTTTAAACAACCGACAATTTCAAATTCTTTTTTTTATCTTTTTGGGATTGATACTTGTATTTAAGTAGATATTCTGTTTATCAACAAAGAGTATATGTTTCTACCAGCCTTATTATTTATGATAAAATTGCGATGAATAAATATTTACATTTTCGTAACAATAGTTTATCGTAAATAATCAGGCCGGTATAAATAAATAAATATATATACTATATGTTTATAAACAGAATATCTATTTAAATACATGTATCGAAAGAAAATATTGTTCAAACAAATAATTTCATTTATATATATATATATATATATATATATATATAAACTTTTTAAATAGTCACTTTATACTTGCCTAATATATGCTTTATTGGTGTATTAGTCACACTAAATTGTAGTGACAGGGTATCTTAAAACTATCTATATTTTTATGTTTCCCTAAAACAAGTATTTTCTGTCTGATATTTTATTCTTATTTTTACATATATTAAAAGAAAAACTCTTCTTTTAAATTCATTCCCCACCAGCATCATATTTTTTCCCATTCTTCCCTTTTATTCCCGTGGTAAATTTAAAGTAAATTTATTTGATCTCCACAATAGGTAGACCCTATTTTATTTTAAAAGTAAATATTTTGAAAAACTTAGGCAAAGTCGAAAATTATTGTTATCTATTTTCTTTATTTTTCTTTTCCCTTTTACTTTTCTTTTTCTTTTTACGTATCTATCCCTTTCTTTCGACTGACATAGACTACAAAGTGCAATGTTTGCTTATCCGCCGTACTTTTCCCGCTTTTTCTCTTCTTTTCATTTCTCTTTTTTTCTCTTCCTACTCTTCTATAACTTTTCTCCATCTCGCTTTTTCCTTTTTTACCATTTTTTCCTCATTTTCATTTTCCCTTTCCCCACCACTGTTCCTCTAACCCGCTTACTTTTTTATTTCGTTACACATATTTAATCTTAAATGTTCTTTTCCAAGATTGAATTTGAATCCATTTCAGTGTTTTCCCTTTCTCTTTCCTGCCCTCGGTAACAGTGTCTAGAAACCTATCTTGTAACATAATCTTCCCTCTCTTCTATTTTGCTTTCTTATTTCTTTTTCCATCTTTTTAAGATAGACAGGAATTTCTTAGCTAAACAAAGAAATATGAACTAAAGTATGCAAAGTAAAAAATAACGTTTACTCAAAGAAATTAAGGCTTACAAAGTAAATTACAAAATTGTCCAAGTTAATGTTTAATAAAAATTAATCAGCTGATATGCTTGTGACTACTTCTGACTACCATAAAGCAGGCTAGTGAAATGACACTAGATCAAAAAGAGAAAAGCACTTCAGTCATCCGATGTATAATAACGCTTGTTGTTTCTCTACTTGGCTTTCACCTTAACATATGATATACTCCTCTTATAGCTCTCAGTTATTATAACAATATTTCTGCTAAGATAATTACTTACAATTTAAAGCATTTACATTTGATTATCTCGGGCATTGTTTAAACTGTCAAACAGTGGTAGTTTAATTCGTTATGATTATTATGTATTGAAGGTAGAGTAACTGTCCCCGGTGCATCTCTGGGGGATGGAGTATGATTCTCACATATATCTAACCTCTCAATTCAACTAACAAAATGCAAAATAATGCAAGTAATTATTTTGTAAAACTGCTTCACTAAACGGGTTGAGAGAAGGGTGTTTTTTTGACAGAATAGCGACTTAAGGACGTCAATTGTTATTATCTGGATTTAATTCTATAGTTCTTTTCACGCGTAGATGTAGACGTAATGGTTAGAATTCAGTTTTTAATTTTGCCAAATCTTGCTCCAACCCGATGAAAAAGAGCTCATTCAGTTTTACTGTAGAAAGCTGGTATCCTGACAATTTTAAATTATATTTATCGGAATAGAAAAATAAAGAGATACGAGAATTTGAAACCCTTATCTTCTTCTTCTTCTTCTTCTTCTTCTTCTATGTGCCGTGTTCCTTCAGGACGTAGCTTGTAGATCTTAACACCACTTCTTCTGTTGATCTGCCATCCATCTTAAATCAATCATGTATGTCAAGAATTGCTTTTCCCTGTCGCTTCTTCTCTTTATTCATCTCGTGAGTATCAGATTTTTCAAGTACTTTTTCTTCATTGTCTCTCCGAGAAGCTTCAGCTATCTTTTCCTGGTGTTAAGTTTCAGTTTCTTTTTCGTTTGCATTCTTCTCTGAAACTTCATTGAGGTTCCCATGTTCGGTCCATGGTATCCCCAGCATCTTCCTGTAGAACCCCATTCCAGTTGATTCAAGTCATTTCTTCATCTTTGATAAGATTCTCTAGTATTCTTTGTCATATTGAAGGACAGATATCACAACGATCCAACAAGCACATTATTTTCCAGCAAAAAATCCCTGTATCCCAATATTCAGCTCCGGTTTTGGATCACAGTGTTGCACTTTCCAACCTTTGTTAGAACACTTTCAAATATTTAAATTTCTTTACCTGCTTTATATTAGTATCTCCAGTGTATGAAATCGTTATACCGATTCCATTACCCTCATAAATAATTCAGATGTTAGCAGCATATACAAGCAGTTTCTTTCGTTCTATATAATGATATGCAAAAAAAATAAAAAATAAAAATCATAGTTAAGAAAAATAGACGTACATATAAATACTGGGTGAGAACACTAGATGTACATTTATTTTAAAAGATAATTATATATATATATATATATATATATATATATATGTGTGTGTGTGTGTGTGTGTGTGTGTGTGTGTGTGTGTGTGTGTGTATCTGCGTGTGTGCGTGCGTACGTGTGTGCGCGTGTTTATATGCTTGTTTGGAATAAAAACAACAATCATATTACGAAAAATATTGACCAGTGTACATTTGAGAGATAGCTGTGTGTCGGCAAGCCATCTTTGGAAATAGCGTGCTCGATATCAATATAGACTATGAATAATATAATGCTCGCTTCCTTCCTGACAGGTACGTTTCTGAAGGTAGTTATTTAACGCCAGTGCTCTGAAGACCTTGCGGTCAATGAATGTTTTCCTTTGATGTCACTCGTACCAATCCACTTTTTGGTCTGCATAAACTATCTTCTTAAGAATATATTCACATCATTTGAACACATCTATACGAATGATACGATGGCATACGGGCGCAATCCTAAAACTCTTGTCTTTTTATCCTAATGCATTTAATCATAAGGTTCGTTATTTTTTAATGACAACTTTTCATGTTTTTCGGTTTCTACTAGCTAATTACAAAATTATATTACTTCCTTCTTTTTCGCTACATAGTAAGTTTCTTTCATTCTTTCTTCATTACTTTCTTTCTTTTAAGGAACAATTTTATTTTCTCTTTCTTTACAATTAACTGGATATATAATTTAACAATCTTTTTCATTTAACTCGGAATATTAGATTTTTAATCTCAGTTTATTCTTTCTTTCTTTCATTTTTCGAAATATATTTTCTCTTTTTACAATGATATTGATATATTGTAACTATTTCTTTCATTTTTATTGGTGCATTGTTTACATTCTTTCTTTCTTTAAGGAAATAGTTACATCTTTCTTATTTCTTTTCTCTAATTAAAACGGAATATATTGTGCTGTCTAAAATTGTATTGATTACAGATCTTCGAAGAGTCACAGAACTGTTCGTGTCATAATTGTTCCTGTGAAGTGAGCAGGGGATTTTAACTATAGGCCTCGAGGAAACCAGTATGTCTCCGCCTTATTCTCTCGACTGATTACCCCATCTAAGCGTGCATTGTGTTTTTATTGAGGAATCAAATAAAATCAATAAATTTTGGATCCGGCATTCGTTCAGTATAATCCCATTACTCATCTTATTTTAATCGTACCTTGTTTACAGCAACTTCCAGAATACAATTGAATTTTACACAACAGCTCACAATAGAATCATTCAAAAGGGGAATAATCAGATAATCAGTGAGTCAGAAAATACTTCGATCTAAAAGTCATTTTAAATTATATTATTAGCTAATATTTATGAACACGCAATTTTGGTATGTGTCTCTGAGGACAATCTTATTGACAATTATGATCATGTATCGGAGAAATCAGTAGACATACTGCTTTAGATTTAAGTAGCAATGACGCTCACATTGGGTTAAATAACTTTGGCTTTGACACATTGTATTTAATGTGCAATATGTAACAGTATATATTCTTAGTTTGAGTTTTAGAGAAAGTAATTGAAATATTGAATGTCGTAGTCCAATTCGTACACATTGATGCGTAAAACGCCATGGTATAGTTTAAAATCGTCATAAAACATTAACATCTCGGCGAAGTATCATAGTTCAACATGAAATTGGTTGGTCGGATGACATCTGAAAATGTATTGAGGCATGATATTTAGATAGCTGATCAAAACCTTCGAATATATTGCATGCAACATCTTTCTGACAAATAAATACCTTCTACTTCACATGGCAAAATACTCTATTGTCAGGCATATATTTTACTCACACAATTAATTTAATGGATTGGAACTGCTCCAAAATCCATGTGTTGTGAGAGACATGCGGAACAAATTCATGTATTATTAAACATATCCCTTTGCAAGGTGCCTGTTTTAAGCATTGATGAAAATTGCTGTCCGTAGCCACGTGAGGTATCATGTAACTAGTCATTCAGAGTCAAAAAAAAGCTTTCAAAACGCAAGGTTAGGTGCAGTATGTGCTGATAGAGGAGCATGCTGTTCGGACATCTGCATATCGATCTTGTAGAATGCGTGAAAAGCTGTAGTATGTGGTTTCATGATATTAACAGGATAATGCTGTTTGTTGTTTCGCTTCACTATTTAGTTTAAGGAGTTAAAGCTACAGTGTGTGATGTTCGACATTAACAGGAGTATTTTGTTTGTACATCTACTCCACTCTAACGTCAAATATAGGAAAACCTGCAGTGAGCGATTTCATAACAGGAGTAAGCTGTTTGGATTTCTACTCCTCTATCTTATGAAAGTAATTCAATGATGCAGATTGTCGAGTCTCAAACATTTCGAATCAACAAAAATGTGGTTCTACAGAATAATGCTGAGTATGATATGGACCGAACATGTGAGCAGCAAAAATATTTTGGAGAGGAGATATAATTAACATCAGAGAGAGACAGCTGAAGTTTCTGGCAAACGTAATGAGGAAGGAGGGCTTGGAAAATATTATAAATTGAAAGAGAGACAGGGGAAAACAACATGAGTCATACTTGTTGGGTTTGAGAAAGTGGATGGCAGAACAGGTCTTAGGAAAGATACTAAGAGAAAAAGTGTTATTTGCTAAATGTGCTAAAAGGGAATACGGAGGGCCAAATCGCTACGTCCTTAATGGGCACAGAATTAAAGAAAGATTTGCAAATTAGTGAATTTACCGAACAAAATGAAAGACAAACTGAAGAAAAAGCGAAAAGTGTTACCTTCATGTTGATTTCCGTAGATTAGATAAATGTTTTATTGATGTCATTATAAGTTCGTAGTAAAAAGAGGAAGTCGACTTGGAATGAAAAAATCGAAGAGCCGAGTTCGAATTCCTGTCAAATTTGTTTCTTGATAAAAATAATCTTGGGAAAGAATTTATTCAGCTCTTCTCGCTCGGAGGAGTTCTATAGCCTTGTTTGGCAACCGGTCTACCGCAGACAGTAATGGCCACCTACTACGGGATAATCTGCCTAGTCAATCCTGTCTCAAAAGAGACATAATCGCCCAAATGTTTATTTTTATAGCAATTAACTAAACAGAAGATTGAATATAAACATGCAGACATTGTTTATAATACTGCGATGGTAGGAGGCGCTGAAATTTTTCAAATTCTGAAATTTTTCAATTTAATTTTTTAATAGATGTGATTTGTATTTTGTACCTAAGTAGTATTGTAGAGAGCTTCGCTGAATATGACAGACAAGGAAAATTTTAAGTGATTTTTATTTAGTGTTTGCAACATTCCTTCGTTTCCCCTTTGTTGAGAGAAAGGAAACAACTTACCTGCAACATACAATTATAAAAACAACAATACTTAAGACAACCCCACTTTGAAAATTGTTAACAAAGTGGCCGAAAACAATCCTCATAAGTTTTTGCCACGTTACACTAACCAAATGGAAAAATAGAAACTATTGCTTACTACAGTATTCAACAAAACAAGCTTTTAAAAAAAGCTTGCCGTCCAAATATAGATTATTTAACGTGAACAATATAAACCAATATAAAAATTGAATGTTTTTCTTATTATTGATAATAGATATCCAGCCCCACAAAGAAAACGGAAATTCATAAGGGCTATTTCTTTTAGAGAGTGCATATTAATAATTCCTTTGCTACTATTAATGTAAATGAGATGTGTTTATATTGTTTAAATAAATTTAGCTTAAATAAGTTTAAGATAGTGAAAAAGAATATGTGATAAATATATCTGTTATTTCCTTTAAATTTAAAAGAAATGTATCAAGCAATAGGTATGTTTTATCTAACATAATGTACGTAAAACAAATAAATGTTTTAGAATTGTGGAATAAAACTATTAATTTAATAGTAAGCATCAAACAGAAGTGAAATAAAAAGCAGACATATCGTAGGGTGGTTAATCAGCATAATACTTTCATTTTTCTCATTAATGTGCAACGGAAAATACGATCATGGGACTGAGAATTAGAACAACGCGAAACAATTTGACGATAATTGCTTTTTACCCGCACGGATAAAAGTTGAAATCACGATAATTTCTTCTACCAATCAACATCTAACAAAGTGATTACAGCTCTCTTTCTATTGGACAATAACAATCTGATGTTTTCAAGCTGAAAGAAACTTTAGTGACCGGATGAGAAGTGTAATCTGTTGTTTGTCAGAACGATTTTTCGAAGGTCGATACACATTTTATATTGTGGAAGTATTTTAGGATTGATTATTTTTCTGTTTACAGCATAACAAAGGAAATATCTTATTTGTCAAGCATTCACTTTTTGTGATGTCGTGAAAATTAAAAAAAGACATATATAATAAAAAGCCTTATATGGAAATCATATTTGGGATTTACGATTCATTAAGAATTAATGTCGAGATGGTAATTCAACATGTTTTTGATTTATGAATTTAGCCAGATTTATAATTGAAAGTTGTATGTTTACTTCTTATGCTAAGAGAGGAATTTATTGAAATTTTGATTCTCTTTCGCCTTGCTTCCCTCAATCTATCCCATGAATATCAGATTCTCCACGCCGCCCTTCCTTGTAGCGTCCCAGAAATTTCAACCACCATTTCCTGATGTTAAGTATAAGCTTCTTTTTCGTTTCCCTACTCTCAAAAACCTCGTTGATGCTCACCTGTTCGATCCATTATATACTCAACATCTATCTGTAAAAAACACATTTCTCTTGCTTCAAGTATCCTTCGAAATCTTTTAAAAGATTCTCAAATATTCGCTGCCATACAGAAAGACAAATAGCACGTACAAAAATTAAAAAGATTTCTTTGTATCCAACGAATTTTTTTGTCTCTTAATACGCTGCTTAGCTTTTGGAATGCAACTTTGGGCATTCCAATAAATCCTCGGATCTCTGTGTCACATTTTCCGTCCTCTTTTTGAAAACTTACCAAATGCATACACAAACACATTCATGCATTAGATTTGGGAGTTTGAAATAATAGTTGCATATTTTACATTTTTGCTCCCCACAATTATATATCAATTTTGCTCTTTAACTTTGAATCAATCTCTCCTATTATATCGTTTTCTTTCTTTATTTATATTTTATTTCTTTCTTTTTTCTTTCTCTCTCTCTCTCTAACTATCTCTCTATAAATATATGTGCAGACACACACACAAATACACCCACCCACACACCCACACACCCCCACACGCACACACACACACACACACACACACATATATATATATATATATATATATATATATATATATATATATTCCAAAAGCTATATATATATATTTATATATATATATATATGATGGCTACGCACTCGTTGCGCACACCAACCAAAAGAGATATGGTTGTTTCCCTTAATATGGGAAAATACTTTTTGACAGTCTGATTTTTTATACCTTGCTCTATACAGTTCTCAAAAACTTAGGTTGTATGGAGTTCTAGTGGCTAAAAAAGGTGAAAATCACTGAAGAATGCTCGTAACGCAAACGAAATATTTGTCATTAATGCTAGAATTATATCACAATGAAACGTAATTTAGTCACACACGCGTATATGCTCGAGATCTAACACAAACACACACGCACATAAACCCACTTAAACACTCAGAAACAATACAGACAACACCGACACACGCGTATATACACGCATACCCAATCCATACCGCCTATACATATACATGTTGTTGAGCAAATAATGACAAACATTGGGACGATATTTCCCCCGAAACTGATATTGTGCAGTTTTCTGAAGCAATTTTCTCGTAATATATTGAAAAGATGATTAATAAATTTACTCAACACCTAATGTATGTTCTTTTTAAATGTATATATATATATATATATATATATATATATATCAGCCATTTTAATATTATATATATATATATATATATATATGGATTTGTGATGCAGTGAAAATTAGCTTAGATCGAGAAATCGGAGAACCGCGTTTTAAATTCCAGTCGAATACGTTCCATTCGTTTACGCGCAAATATCCTTAGGAAAGTTATTAATTCATCTCTTCTCTCTCTAGCCATAGGTTAAATAACAAGACAGATTGGGTTCTGTAGCCTTAATTGGTAACCAGCCTACCGCAGAAAGAAATAGAAACCTACTGCCAAAAAATCATCTGCATGGATAATCATGTATTTTTCAGGACATGATTGCCCAAGCATGTATCGTGTTTAGCACTTAACTGACTGATATATGTGTGTGTGTGTGTGTGTGTGTGTGTGTGTGTGTGTGTGTGACAGTGTGCGAGCTTGTGTGATTGTTTGCGTGTGTTTGTGTGTGTGCGTGTGTGTGCGTGCATGTGCATGTGTATACACCTGTTGTGCAAGAGAAAGTTAAAATAGGAAAAATAGCATAAATTGTCGGTTAGGAAAAAGTATAATTTTTTTTTTCCAGTAAAATATTTAACGGAAACTCGGTAGATATTTGCTTTATTTCTATGCCCTGTTTAAAAAGATTAATTAAAAAGCATAACTTGAACTTTCGAAAAAAATGACTAGTCGACAGAAAAAAATTTCTTGAACAAAAGCATATGATCACCACTAACACGTTATATTTTATCCGCATTGTTAAATTTAAATGTCATCTCCAGAAAACCTACATCGCATTGATCAAATAGTAATTTAAAACATAGTAACTAAAACCATAGAACATTCTTTATATATATTAGTGTGGTACTACCATATCAGTTTACATATAGGAAGTTAAACAAAGCGGCAACATACATCGTTTTATAGAATAAAAAGTGAAGCCTAAAGTTTCAAGAAAAATAAAAATCAATTGCCAATTCCTGAATCAGAACATTTTATTAAATAGACGGTGTGAAATATTAGCAAAATGTAAGAAAGTAAATCTGAAACATTAAATTTTATTTTTAATTTTCCATTATTTAAAGGTGTATACAAATTTGAGCTTTTCAGGATAAATAGCATTCATTGACCTTCATGTGAAATTGTACTGAAGCGATTAATAAATGTTTAACCTAGTTGGCAAAAATACAGTATAGTGTAAGCGTGTATTTTATATTGAAGTTTTAGTTGTCTAGTGTTTTCTTGTTTGAAAAATAAAGATTTAAAAATAAAAATAAATTAATAAAGACATGTCTCAAATACTCGTTCGGTTCAAAGCGCTTCCGTGTGATCTATTCACCAGTTTCATGCGTTTTAGCTGTGTGATCGCAAATGACGTTAATAGTGAGAAGAAACATATATGTGTTAAATATCCATTATAGAAAACAGGGCTGTGTTTTAAATGAAACATTTATTGAAATGGGATTGCTGTCCATATTTGTATGCATATCGTGACTAGTAAAACAATTGAAATTCATTCCGTGTGTCGAGAGTTCTTGTACCAGCAGTCTTGGGAGAAAAATACATCACTTGTAGTCGTAATTCCAATTTACAAGATTATTTCTATTCTCTTTGAAATATTGTCTTGTTTATAATATACTAACATTTTTTAAAATAATGAAATAGAATACCATCTTTTGGCTTAAAGTAACGGCTGTGTTATCTGCAAAATTGAAACATTAGTAATAGTTTCACAGAAAAGTATTTTATTAGAATATCATCAGAATAAATTGGTTGCTTTCCAATTTAGTAAAGGAATGCAGATAAATATATATTTTGTTTGTATTATATAGAGGCGGCTCCTCATAATATCCAAATATTAAAATTATTTCCATTTTAATGGTTAATTCAGTGAAATTAAAACTGACTTACCAGATTTGAATGTCAAATATGATAGCTTCAGTTATAATCTATCTATCTATCTATCTATCTATCTATCTATCTATCTATCTATCTATAGTCATACGCAGACATGGGTAATATATATATATATATATATATATATATATATATATATATATATTACCCATCGAACTGTAGTATATCTAATTTTTTTTCTAAATTATATTACACGGTTAATCTAAATAAATAAATTTAACATTGAGTTCTGTTGAGTTTGTCTCTATTGGAATATTTTCAGTAACCCCAGCATTTATTTTTATATATTTATAGAATAAAAAGTGTGAGAGGCCGTGAACCTTTGGTTTAAAATGTATATTTCTTGTTTTAGTTGCTATGCATCTTATGATACATAATGGTATTTGTGACGCTATATGTGTCTCAAGTTTATTCGCCTGAAGAGAGTTAGCTTTAAACTCGACAACAATAAAAATACACTTTGAACAAAACGTTCACGGCCTCTCACACTTTATATTCTATACCAATTTCTCTCGTTGGAACAACCCTATTCTGCATATATATATATATATATATATATATATATATATATATATATTATAAATTATACATAAGAGCATGTACAAAATGATTGCCATCATTATTAAATAACTGATGAAATATTGTGCTTTCAATTTCGAAACAAAATGTACACGTTTGCAGTAGATTTTATTTTGTACATGTTCTAAAGTTATATTTATAATGAATATTCACTGCTCTTTTTCTATATTGTTTTTGAATTTGGAAAATACATAATTTAGATGCGGTTAGGACACATCATCAGTTATGTTACCCCGATTCATTGACGGTTTCCGTCCTTTACAAACATCTTAACTTCTCCCCAGAGTGACCCAGCCAAGATTGATCAGGCCCCGGCCTGTGTCCTAATCTCTGCTTGCTACGTTGTAAGAATGCAAGATGTTTTGTTTTTGGTTGCACAGAAGAAGAGGAAAAATTTATTTAACAAAGTCGTCCACAAATAAAAAAAAATTGAATGTCCATTGATGATATTGTGTATATAAATGGTTCATATAAATATCGGAAGAAAACAAAAACTGTCTAAATATATTTAAAATAATTATATAAAATCATAAATAAATGATTTTCCGTGATAGTAATGTGAAGATGAATGGTTAAAATAGCTAAAGAACCAGATAAATATTTAAATATATTGAAATAAATACCTAAATTAACACGATACGAAAGATACCTTTACATAGGGATGAAGGAATATGCATATTAACGAAATCGAAAATCGTGGCGAATACGGTGATCGTACGAGATAAAAAGGATTAGATAAAGGGAAAAATAAATATTGCAAGGTAGGATGTGTAAATAACTAGAGAGAAAAAACTAATGATATTAGTGTAAGATTTCGGATTTAAAAAATAAACTAACTAAATTGAAAAGATAAATGAATAGATAAAAAAACTGGAATAAAATACAAAAGTAAAAATGAATGATATTAATGAAATAGTTCTGATTTAAAAAAATAAAAAAAATATGCCTTTTGATATGCATAGATAAATGAATAGATAAAAAAATATGTTATGTCGCATTTGGTGACATTATTATAGATTGTATAGATTTTTTCATTTCCTCGTCATGGTTTTTGGTCTATCGGAGACTAACGTTATTTTGTCCTGTCCAGGTATTATTATCTCGGCATAACCTGATCCACCTGGATGACCCCAGAGCTGCATTTAGGATTGTTTGGGTCGCTTTTCTCTTTGTTAATCCTGTAATTCCCATTTTATTCAAGGCCAAGTTTAATGATTTTTCAGCGAAACCCTCACACCAATTTTGATTAGGTAGCATATTGCTTGTCATCCTCGTCTTCTACACTCATCCACCAGTTCTTGGTATTTGTTCATTTTCTGTTGGTGTGCAACTTCCATGTTCTCTTCCCATGGGACTGTAGTTCCCACAGAATAATCTATTTTGTTGAATTCGAAAACTGGACCATATCTGGTCGTAAGGAATTAATTAGATTGTGTTCTGGTAAGATCAGTCAGCATCCTAGGTCTACCATGAGTTGCAAATCTAAAGCTGAGGAAAATACACATCTGGTGGGTCTGTTACATGGTGTTGTTTTTGTCCTCCCTTACATACTGAATTGCCTCTTTCGTTGGGTCAAATTTCAAACTCGGAATGGCAGTGTTGAATATTTCGGCTAGTTTCTTTATCGTGGCGTCAGCGATATCTCCCATCACTTAATGCCTTGGGACAACCACTAAGTATATGTTACAGTGATGCTCTCCCTGAACAAATTAAATTAATATTTTGAATGTTGTAAATATTTTCCTCGTATCTTATTCATTTGTACACACACACACACACACACACACACACACGTATATATATATATATATATATATATATATATATATATATATATATAAATTGTGATACAGCAAAGCAGGACTATCTGCGGCTGATTATTTACGTTCTCGCCCCTCGATTGAGCCCTCTAGATAAATGGTAGAGTTATTTAGGCATCATTTATTCAGTACTGATTTCGTAATTCTTTTTCTTCTGATGTGTGTCTACTTTTTGCATATGACATGCTAAAAACATAACAAGTCCATATCTTAGATATATTGATAATCTGAGATTCAGAGAAACAGGTCTGTCTATGGATGACTATATATATATATATAGTCATCTGCAGACAGATCTGTTTCGCTGTATCACAGCTCATCAGTACGGTTAGACGCCGATTGCTTTGAACCCAGGTTTGAAACCCGACCGAATTGGCGTCAGTCGGCGATTCTACCTCTGGCTTATGGGCGTTCGGTAGAAGAAGGCAGACTTAGCGTGTATATTTTCATTATACCCGCCAAATAGCCAGAGTGCTATTCATTAATGAATGAGCGATGCGTATATATATATATATATATATATATATATATATATATATATATATGCAAACACAGATATAAGTAAATTTAGTATTGTTTATAAGCAATAAAAATAGACAGAAGTATACATTAATCACTCAAACTTGCTCCTGTTTTTCAAAAAACATTTAATAAAATAATTTTGTGTCTGTTAAAATTATTCAAAAGTTATGGTCAGATTTATCATTAAATGTGACATGTATATTTCATTAGAACTGTTATCTGTACAGCATCGTAAATAAGCTTAACATTGCGAACTGTATAGCAACCAAGTCCTTTCATCTAGCATGTATTTATGTATCATTTATTCGTACAATTATGCACAAAGTTACAGTATTGTCCTGCTGACATTTATCATTATATTATAACAAAAATAAACCATGTCTCATCACCGATACCGTTTCCATACATTAGATATGACAATCTTAGTTCTTAAATTAAAATGGAGCAAGAACAAACTCTAAAATTAAGTTTTACTTAAGTTGAGTTATGAATGTGTCCGAAAGTATCAACACCGACTGTGAAAAAGTAGTACTTATCGAACGAAAAATATTGATAAAAAACATTCCCGTGTCTGGTAAACAAAACGGAAAGTCAATAGTCCTTAGAGAGAAACACGGACAAATAATGAAATTTCTAAGTACTATCTTGTCAAACTGCAGAGGATCAAAATGTCTTGCCTTCGTATCATCGTCAATAAAAAGCAAACATTCGGTGGAGTAGTCGTCAGTCAGTCAGTCAGTGACAGCTGGACAGACAATTGCGAAATCGTTCGAAGTAAAATGCAGCTAAAATTTCTTGCGCCTGACCAGATGACAGACCCAAGGCATGTTTGTCTAAGTTCAATCCAGAATCTCTTCTTAAGTCATTTTCAAGCAGAGGATTTTTATCACCTCCATCAGAGGAAGCATACTTAGAAAAAATAGATAACACGTAGAAAAATATGGTATGGTGTACGAAACGGAATAAAGGTAGCAATTGCAGAGAAGAGGATGGAAAACAAAAAGCCAAGTAACGAAACAATTATAAAGTTTGTGCATGGCATACTGGTGTAATATATGGTAACCCCCAGTGTTCCTCTCAGTGTTCTCGACAGGCTCCAACTGAGAATCAGTAATATGATAGGCACCGACTTGTCGACTCGACTCCAGCAACTTTCTCATCGACGGGATGTGGCTTCCCTCTGTCTGTTCTATAAATATATTCATGGCTTCTGCCCCGACAAACTTAAGTCACCGGACCACTGCCACAAATGTTTATTCGTGTAATCAGATTGGCAACTGGGTCCCACCCATTCACAGTTAGATGAACCAAATGCAGCCAACAATTCTACTCTACCAGCCTCTTCTCTCGCTATTCATGCCTGTGTAAACTCCCTTTCATATTCTTGTTTTTCGTGACTGCTAAACCTCCAGTAATTTAAATGCAATGTCAACACTCATCACTTATACACTTGACTTCCAGTTCTTTCTACATCACCATGTATATCTTTACCTTTCGTCCTACCTCTGCAACTGTCATCACACATGTATTCCCATCCTTCTCTTTCCATTTCTCTGACACCTCTGTAACTGGTTCGTCTTTCTCTTCCCTCTCCTTCTGTCCAAACTTTTACTTTTATGTAGCCCCCCTTTGTGGCCTTACTGCCTTGCTTGGGGTGAAACGATTAAAAAACAAAAACAAAAACAAAACATTTTGTAAACCCAGAAACGGCCTAAGAGTTAAAAATTTCAACGTCTTATTTATCAATAAAATTTGAGCCACATTGTCGAAGAGATAATCAGAATGAATCTTGTACATTTAAAATACTACCATTTAACAGTGAAATGAACGTTGTTGGCAAACGGATCTGTTACTCCTTCTGTACATCTTGATCTGTAATGTGATCGATGCTGACCAGACATCTCTATCTCAGTCAATTTCTCACCCACATGACGTGATATCTTGCTGTTTTTTCTACGAATAATTTTCATTGGAACGTCAGCTCTTCTTCTTCAGCGCATTTTTCGCACACTTCCCAACTACTGTTTACCTACTTCCCTGATAACTACAATCTTCAGTAATCTAAATGCAAAATTAGTCACTATCTTCTGTCTTCTTGAATCCCTTTCATTTTTGACCTTTCCACAATCCACCCTATTTTCTGTTTTCTTTTTCACTTTAACTTACGGTAAGGACCTGCGCAATCTAGTTTTTCACAACTTGTTCGTCGGAAAATGATGAAAAAAATAAGTAAAAACTAGAACATGGTGCTGTTCCGAAAAAAAAAATATTAAAAACGAAATCGAATTTTTATCAATGTGTGAATAAAAATAGATATTCATAAAATAAAAGTAAACGCATGGTATAAGAAGTGAACTAAACTTAAATAAACGACAGAAAACCAGGTCAACTTATAACCGTATATAACTCACATCAGAACATTGGATTTTAAGAATTGCACCCAGTTTTTTTTAATGACGTCGGTACTCAAACAAATCATTACCTCTGGCTTCATAAAAAATTAGATATTGCATATGAGTTTAAAAAGTGTTTTTGGAGTTGAAACATTAGGCTTTAATATCAATGGTTAAATAATCATCTTTTTAGTATGAATGAAATTAAAAAGTAAAAACAATTATTAATTCTGTTTATTAATATACATGAGAAAATCTCGTACTTTGCTTCTGTCGTGAGTTACATGCAAAGAATATAGAGACAGGGAAAACATAAATAGGTAGCAAATAGTCTGTTAGCTGATCTTGAAACCTAATCGCCGCGTAAATACAAAAATGTACTCGTTGACTTTAACCAGAGTAATCCATGAGAAAATATCATTATAATTAGAAGAAGTTTTGCATTGCTCGGCAATTTTTGAATTTGAACCGACAATCTCTAAACCAATGCCATCCACCACATCTGTAACATACAGAAGAGGTGCTTGTTTTTTATTTGATTACTCTCACTGTTGTTTTGTATCATTTTTCTTTGTTGTTAAAATCTTGTTTTGCTTTTGGGGAGGGTGAAAAACATAAATTTCTTTTTACCTTTTGAATGGGCGCGACTCTTGATTCTTCGATATATTTACCGTCTTTTTTAATACTGAGGTATATCTAGCAATCCTCTAATAGTTTTGCAGCGTTAGACATGGTTAAGTTTGAAATTTGGTCAGCATTCATTTCTTCATTTCGCTGTCTTTAGCAGGGACTACTTCTTGGACAAATATGAGACATTTAAATTTGTCTGAAGTTAGCTCAGCCAATTTAAAGTCATCACGTTTGTTGACAATGGCTGCAAATGTTGAATAGCCCTGGTTTTCGTCTTTCACGCGATTAAGGCATTTCCACGTTTTATGGACGGTGATAGAAACCTTTATCTATCACCGTCCACACAGCATCTTGCGAAAACGTCTCCTCTTTTTCTATGTTCCTAACTAGTGCTGTACTTCTTAATTTTAATAATAGTTGTTGAAGTTGTAATTGTCTTTCTTCATTTGCCTTTTGCATTTCAATTTGTTTTTCTTATTAGACCTTTGCATGTCCATTTTTTATTTTACATTTCCATTTGTCTTTCTTCATTTGCCTTTGACATTTCCATTTGTCTTTTTTATGATTTCTAGTATTCCTTTCTGAAAATCCTCCATGGTTTTCTGCTTTGATTCTGTGAGTGGTTCGGTTTTTAACTATTGCTTTCTGGCAATTAATCTTGTAGAAAAATATTTTTTGTACAATTTTCTTTAAATTCTCTTTATGTCGCCAATTTGTTTGTTTGTTCTAGTTGTGTTCAAAATCCTCGTAGCAAACATTGTTTTGACGATTCAAGGTATACATGTATGTGAGTTCGTCGCCACTTTATTGTGGGATTGCGCACGAATCTTCTTCGCCAATTTGTTGTTCGACTTGTGTACCTGAATTCGATTTTTCGTCGCCAATTTGTTGTGCGACTTAGGGTATACGTGAGTTCAAGATCCTCGTATTTGTTGTTCGACTTGGGGTTATAGGTCAATATTTATTCGAAATCTGCGTCGCCAATTTGTTGTGGATTCCGGTTGAGGAACCGCACAAAATAATAAATAATAAAAACAGTTATGGAGATAGAAAATGTAAGTTATATTGAACGCAGTATACAAACTGGAACTCGGGTTACACATTTCAGGATTACTATTAGTAGAAATAAATTTATAGAGACTTGAAGTGTAATAGTCTTTCAGGTAACTGATTCTTGATCCAATCAACTACAACTCTGCACCAACCAACTACAACTCTGCACAAACTCTCAACAGACTAATTACATGTACACTACGGTTGAGTTTATTATTATGTAAGAAGTGGCGATCACACAATAATAATAATAATAATAATAATAATAATAATAATAATAATAATAAACAAACACTGGTATGAACATCACCCAGCACCGGTTACAGAAATAGAAGATGTAACCAGATGTAACCATTCTATGGGATTACACCATCTACACAGACAGAAAAATTGAAGCAAACAGGCCAGACATTATTGTTAAAAACCAGAAGGAGAAAACTTGTCTATTAATTGATATGGCTTGTCCAGCGGATTGTAACATAGCAATCAAGGAATTTGAAAAACTGTCAATATATAAAGACCTGGAAATTGAAATAGAAAAAATATGGAAATTGAAAACAAGAGTTGTGCCAGTGATAGTAGGTGCACTTGGAATGGTAAAAAAATGGAACAAAACAACACATTGAAAGAATCCCTGGAAACCCCAGCTTAAGAGATATACAAAAAATTGTCTTATTAAGTACAGCCCACACACTAAGGAAAACTTTATCTATGTAATGCTAGGGATGATAGGGAAGATAGAAAAACATGAAATGGAGCCATAACAACACGCCACTACCTGCCTTAGGTCTCCCCGCAGACTTGGTTGGTAGTGAGACCAAAGCAGAAATCGAAATATGACGAAAAATGACATAATAATAATAATAATATCATTATTGTAGCAGTCGTTGTTAGACCAACAGACAAAATAGACAATGTGATGAATATAAGGATATGTTTTTCTTGACTCCCATTTTTATGTCTTCAAGAAAAATAAAATCAACGTGAACTTTTCAAGAAACACGTACAAGAAAATGTACTGTGCATGTTGTAAGACTGATGTCGGATTTGCAATAAATAGTTTTATTGCGCAAGAAACCTGTACATGCACAATACAGTCTTTGCTAGTCATGATTATAAAAACTTGTCAAACATTTGTTTTTTGGTTATAAATAAACACAAATTTTCTGAAAATTCAGATTCTAATTTTTCTCATTCTGCCGATTTTTAACTTTTATTATTATTATTAATAATAATAATAATAATAATAATAATAATAATAATAATGTTTTCCTCTGTATTTTTACTAGTCTATGAAGTTGAACGTTTAAATAGATAGAAGCACTGGAGACATGCATCGAAGTAATTATCATTTTCTCATCTTGGGCTTTCTTCAGATCTTGTAGCAGAATTACTTATGTGCGCTGTGGTTCAGTGAATATGATCTAGAAACGAGGAATCGGGAAGCCCTGTTCAAATTCCAGTTAAATTCTTTGAATACACTTACGTGCAAGTACCCTTAGAAAAGGTATTAATCCGTCTCTTCCTTCCATGTATAGGTTAAATAAGAGAACAGTTTGCGTCCTATAGCCTTCGCTGGCAACAAGTCTACCGAATAAAATAATGGCAAACTACTGCTGGATATTTTTTTGCCCAGTGAGTCAAGTATATTTCGGAACATGAGCGCCTAAACATGTATCATCTATAGCATTCAACTGACTGACTGATAGTGATCTCTAAATGGTTAATGAAAAACAAAAGAATTTGGAATACTCAGATTCGTCGTTCTTCCCTTTTTCTGTATTTAAAAGTAATTGAGATATTTTATAAGCATCGCATGCAGCTAGAAACTGATAGCATCCATACAGTGTATATTCCTATGAACACACTGTTTCTCTTTTTCTCTTCGAAACAATATATCTCTTTATCTGTCTAAATACACACACGCTGACACACACACACACACACGTGTGTATACGTGTGTGTAGGGTTTGTGCATAAATTTTAAAATTTTTTAAAGGTAGTGGCGAATGTGTTCTATTTTGAACATTAAATCAGCCATTCAGACCAAACTTTGTTACAAAAGTTCTTAATAAAAGCACGTTGTTTCTTTTCCCCCAATCAAAAGCCAGACCAATTGTATCTAACCCAAGTTAAACTCATTTCACAGTATGTGACCACGTCATTGCAAGTCACAGCCTGGTGATGTGGAAGCTGGGAAAAACCAACGAATTAACTTAGACGGGAAAGCACATAATCATTACACTGAAGGCAAAATATTTAAAGTAAAGAAAATAAATTAAATTTTACCAAATAAAATTTAGATAAAAAATGCTATGGACAAAGCTAAAATCATGTATTTGTTTATTTTACGAGTATTCCAAATGAAATGATTCAATGGTTATTTTCGGTATGTAGCTAAATGAGCAAAATTTTATCCTGGAACTTTAAAACCCTCAAAATAAATACAGTGGTATACACATTTCAATATACAGCAATTATTGCTAAAAATAGAAACATAGTAAATTATATGAGAAAGTGATCATAAAATTCAAAGACATGATAAAGAAAATCGTCTAAAAAAATAATAGGTAATAAGAAAATGCAGTCGAAATTAAAGTAATAAAGTGTGTAAATAAATGAATGACAATTCCTTTTAAGACTATTGATATGATATTGCATCGATCAAATAATGCGTTATAGAATACGTAGTTAAATGAAATAGTTGGTTCATAAAATTATTATAAACGGCTTGAAAACCTTCTTTTACGGGTCATTACATTCCGGGATTCTTCTTATGTGTTGTTTTTCTTGCAATTCTTGCCTTTAGTTTTTCCGATGAATGCAACATTTTCAAACCTCATTCTCAAATTTCATTGTCGCAGATATTTAAACTTTTCTTTGCTCACTGTTCAAGATAGCTCAGTTTGATTATTCTTTCAATAGAAATTTTGGCATGTTTATCAACACACACTAAATTATACACGAAGGAAAAATTAAGCAGCGCTGATGGCTATATATATATAATCATCGCCTTAAGCTAGGTATTTTACTGCCACTGTTGTGCAGGGGGTTACATAGGAGGAAAGTTATGAGAACGAGTGTCACGGTATAGGGGGTGTCAAGAGCTGGTAAGAGAAGGATGAGAATACTGATGAGTGCGGAGAGGATGGAGAAAGAAACATGAAAGAGAAGTTGCAGGTTACTGAGATAGGAGATGACTATTGACTTTACATCTAAATTCTTGGAGGTTTTAGCTGTCGGGGAAGCAATTAAACGGAAGGGAATTCATCAAGTGGAAAGTGCAAGAAATGAATCTGCTGGAGTATAATTTGCGTTTACATTTTATTGCTTTCACAATAAAAGGATTGGACCTAGTTGCTAATCTTTTGGCTCGAGTAGATTCTTATATAGAAGACACCAATGTTCTAAGTTTATCAGAAGCAGAAGCTGTAAAAATAGTTGTGGAAGAGACACGGGGAAGCCACATTGCGCCGGTGAGAAAGTGACTGTATCCGAGCTGCTAAGTCGGGATCGATCACATTACAGATTCTCCGTTGGATTTTGTCAAGGACCCCTAGGTGGAATAGCAGGAGCACCCGACCAGATATGGCAGCAGTATTCAATGCCTGGGGCGGATGGGAGATTTATATATGTACAGGATTGTTTCAGACGGGAAAATCTTCCGACCCTACACAGAGAAACCTCCTTATTGGCGGTAAACTCTATATGGACTCTATGGACTCTATATAGTCATTCTATTTGAGTTCTGTAGAGAGAGTAAACCCGAGGAGGGGCAGTGTTTTGCTTTCAGGGAGACTAACCTGATCCATGCTAATGGGGTTTACGAGCGGTTGTTTGTGATGATTAAACGATATCTACGTATTTATTATGTATGTATGCATGTATGTACGCATGTCATTTGCCTTAGATACGGAAGAATACTTACGAAAATAGTTTTCGTTGAGTTTCTGCAATATAATCTACCCCGGAATAAACTAAGTAAATGCTACTACTATTTTCTAAAAGAATCTCTTGCAGCCTGCAACTTAGAATAACTGAATGTAAAACTTGTTTGCAGGATCGAAACAACTGAATGCGTAAAATAAGTAAATGCACTAATATCTTCTAATATTATGCAATAAATTGGCTAATGGTCAAACGTGTGGCTATGAAATCGGACCATTTATTGGAACAATCGATTGTTAATACGAAAGACCAAAAAACAGAATACTCTAATGCTAGGCATTCGCGCTAGAATTTTCAATGCGAATATTTCAGAGGCAAAAGTTGTGTATCTGAGGACAGTGCAGAGAATTCGGAAAGTTTTTGATGAGTCAAATGGTGATTACGAACGTATTTGAATTGATTACTAACGATGGGAACGTTATGCTGCCATTCCCCGTTGCACAGGGTCTCAGACTCAACATGAAGGCTTTTAATGTGACTTGCAGTAGTAGTGCTGCGTTTGCTCAAGAGGGTGGCTGTTGGAAACCCTATGTCTGGCAAAAGGATTCTCCACCATGCCACACAAGCAAGAGAATTCGGTCATGGCCAACTCATTAGACAGAAAACCACATGATTATTATGTATAGGGCGCAGTTGAGTGAGAAACGAGCAAAACCCTTTGGGAAAATGAAGACCGTCCACTAGAGATACACTAGATTCTGAAGTGTTTTGGAAGCTGTGGTTGAAGTCAATGTCGATTTTATTGAATACATTTCAAAATATTTTTGTGTAATTGTGATAAATATATCTATTAAAATGAGATGACAATGTTAACATTTCTCATTCAGACGTCTAAATTATTTTTATATTACAGATATCAATCATAAACTTCTTTAAAAAGAATATATATATATATGAGCGTATTCAAAAAAATCTATTCCAAAATATATTTAAAGTAATCCATAGGCACATTAGAAATTCTTCCGTGTTTTTGCATAATTAAGGGCCTTAAATACACATATTTACACAGTTTCTAAGGGGATTAAACTGCATTCCTTATAACGTCAATAACATTCATTAGAAGAAATGCATTTGGACACTAAGAATTTGTCAGTTCGACCCACTTTCCAAAGTTCAAACAAATGAACAATCTTTCAATTTAGAAGGCAATCGAATTCTTCATCGAACCATGAAATGCTTTCCATTCTTTCGGTTTTTGACTTTTCCGGATATTTTATTTTTACGATTGTACGGAATGTTTGAATATTTTTTTATTTAGATTAGATTTTACATTCACAATAAAACTGCATCTCATTTCCAAACCGAATTTATTCATAGTGGCAATATTGAATTGGCACTGACCACCGGTTCGACGCATTTGTTCGTTGGGTTTATCTCTGATTTTTATGCCAGTTATTGTCTTCTTAAAAATTAGATAACTTTGTCAAAATGCCAATGTTCAAATACAAAGCCGACTTAAGAAACAAACTTGTATATTCCCTTTCTTGAATAACTTCGAGTGTTAACTCTGGGACATTGTATTGTAGTTAGAATCTCGCTGTTTGATTACTATGATGGGTATATCATTATTTACCCTATGTCTTGCAAAAGGATTCTATGTCTGGCAGAAGGTAACGGAATGGTATTAGCAGACAAATCCGTGCCAATCAATAAACCTTATGTCATATTTATGAGCAAAAACAAAAATTATATTTCATCGTATTAACTCTAAAACTTCCAAAAAACACCATCAGTCCGTCTTGATTTATGAAAAGGACACATTAGTTGTATGAAAAAAATATACAATAGTGAAAAAGGCTTATTCTACTAGAGTGTGTTTTATATATATTTTTTGCACTGTAAGATTATATGATTGTTCTTTGGCAAACAAGGCAAAATGGAAATATATCTGATCAGAGCGTAATGGAGTGTTTAAAAACAGGCTGAGAAAATTTCTTTTTCATTTTATACACCAATGCCATTTTCGTATGTACATCACAACAATGTGCGGCAAACTGAGAAATGAAAAAATACAAAGAATTACACATCAAAACAACGACGCAAACATCAGAAATGAAAAATAAAGTAAACTTAAAAATATGCTTGCACATAAGTATCCACTCAAAAATATATATTTCCCAGAGAGATATTTACCAAGTTTTTTCCTGTTGTACGAAGGAAGCAAAAGATGACATGTTTATTTCTAGGAATTTAAACGTATAATATGTAAAAATGGTAATCATTTTCTTTAAACTTACAGACAATATATAATAACATAAAACTTACAGACAATATATAATAACATAAAAACATATTTTTATGAAAATCTTATTTGTCCATTATTATTGAACGATTACCGTTTGCAAAAATCTTAGCGAGTATTTGATTGGACATACTGAATTGACTTTATTGTGCTGTTTGTTGTTTTTTCTTTGGAGGCAATGTACATTTCCTTATTTTAAGTAACCTTTCTAGAAAAGAGTGAAGCAATTTGATAAATTGGTGATATTTTGTATCATTTTATTCAAAGTCGGTTTATATATCTTAAATATTACTGTTCGTTTCTAGTTTTGTTCTTGAAAATGAAACAAAAGCAATTTATGTTCGTTCATTGTTCACTTTTTTAAATTCTTTTAATCGATAGACGGTGTTGTTTGGGTTTATTACTTTTTACAGATAGATCAGCAATGTGTTGATTCTAATTTCAGTTATCATTTTATATGCTAATTTCTTTGAGGACATAGGTAGTTACATCGTTCCAGAACTTAATTTGTTTTAAATATTTGTGTATCTCTTGGGAAAGATATTGAAATGGTTTTGTCGTTAACGTCTCAAGGGTTTTCAATTATAAGATGTCTTTCCATCAGGTTGGCTAATTTCCTCATTTTGAGTGGTTTGTTATTTATCTACTGCTAGAGAGAAAAGAGAATGATTAATACTTCTCTCAATGGCCTCAGTGTGAAGTAAAATTAAGAATGAAAAAAAATCAGGTATTAAACAGCGATTATATTTCTTCCTTGTTAACCGTTAAGCTACCCGCATATCCAAAATGACGATCTATTTGATATATTATGATCAGATCCAACTCAGTTTACGGCCCACAGTATTAATCATATTTCTTCATCTTCCTGTCTTTCTTTCATACCAAGAATTTTTATTAAATCTTATTTTATTTTCATTATCTAGATGATTTCTTATAACTTCTTTACCATCTTAGAAATTAGGATTCACAAAGAAATTAAAGTGTTTTTAAGAATATCTTCTTTAATTACATTTGCAAGCACATAGAAATAAATTATGGAAATGACTTCATCAGCTTGTAGACATATATATAAATATTTTATGACTTAAACAATATAAACAAATCCGTGCCAATAAATGAACGGTCTCATTTAATGGGTTTTCTTGGACAGTTCACGAAGCATATTGGTTTTATATTAGTCGTTACTGAATATTGTACAATATAGTGTCTGATATACATTCCTCCGAAGAGTCTAAAATAAAGAGATATCCCATTTCTGTAACTTGTCACAATGAGTTGACTAGTAAAATAATTACTCCGTTAAATTAATTAGTGACTACAACTGATTATTTACCAAATCAAAAGAGAAATACATTATTCTTCATTCGGCACTGAAAAAATACAATTTACCCCAATTGTTATTTTTTCCCAAAAACAACATTAAGAATTCCCGGAGGTTCCAAGTTTGAGAATAAAAAATTTAATAATTTGATCATTAAAAGAAGCCAAGCGTAAGAGTCAATCTACGTAATTTACACACTCCTGAGAATGAAAAAATTCAAGCAAGTTCTTTTCATTGAAAGTTGCTTTTTTGTTTTATTAAATCAAATCGAAATACGTGACAACCTCATATAAAGCATATGTTCGTATTTTAATAAGTATATTTGAAATTACCAATTGTTTTTTTAATAAACTGAAAACCTAACATGAGATGATTAACATGTTCATTTTAGGCCTTCTTCGTCTGATACACCTTTTATCGTTAAATTTAACATTTTTGATAACTCGGTTTTATAATTTTGTTTCAGAGGTTAAAAAACAAAATATTTAATAATGTGATCATTAAAACAACCCGTAAGAGTCAATCTACGTAATTTACGCACTCCTGAGAATGAAAAAACTCAGCAAGTTCTTTTCATTAAAAGTTGCTTTTTTTTTATTAACTCAAATCGAAATACGTGACAAATTTGATAAATACTATGTTAGTACCTCTAGGTGTAAAAAAGAATATTTCAGATTATTTGAAAAGCAAACTTACTAAATCTTGAGTTTGGTAAAAATAAGTTAAGAAACTAGCATTGCATTATATTGGCAAATTATCTTTAAAAGAGTTAATCTGCAATATGTTTTTTAATTTATAAACAAAAACATAATTTTCACACAGTTGTTTTGGCCAGAAAGCATTATGTTTCTTTCGACGAGTATGAAAATTTTATCCAGCATTAAAAGAAATAATATGTGAATGTATAGATACTTTTGTCAGAGGAATAGCAAGCGGATTTATGTAGGAGATTCTGCGATAAGCATTGCAGGAGATGGAACAGAATCCTGATACAAAACGATGTTAAAGTGACAAGTATGAAGAAACCAGTAACAGAAAGCTAAGAAATGAATTAAAAATTTCAAACAATTCTCATCTAGAACAATTCTCTTCTAGAACAATATCTTTTCTAGAACAATTCTCTTCTAGAACAATATCTTTTCTAGAACAATTCTCTTCTAGAACAATTCTCCTCTAGAACAATATCAAGAATAGTGATAGAAGATGGTTAATTTTGAAGGCATTTGAGTCCAGAAAGTACGTGTGAGGCACACACAAATTTCTGTTAAGTTGTAGCCTGCACGATAGTCAGCGGTTTAAGAATGTATTATAGTGTGAGAATAGTAAAAGCATTTTAGTATTATGTTCTAATATTTGTCCAGGGTGTCCTTGATGTACGAATTTAATTCCGTTTTTAATTTGAGAAAATATCTCTGAAATAATTAATTTAATTTGAGATTACATATTATACCTGAAATAATTAATTTAGTTGAGATTACATATTATATCTATCTATCTATCTATCTATCTATCTATCTTCAAATATACTTTTTCATTTTAAAGAAGTTATTAAGTGACCTATATATCTACTATGTGGAGTCTTCGGGCGATTTGCAATGACTGATTTCAAGGTTTATTTAAAGACGCACAAATAACGGGGATTTTTTATGAACGCGCAAATTCCAAAAATTAGAAGATGTTATAACGTTTTCATCCATAATCATATGACCTTATTAGGTATTTTATGATTAGGTTAAAATTAGACATAATTTCTGTTTTTTCATTCATTCATTCATTTTTGTTTGAGAATAAAAGAAAAGCTGACTATAAAGCTGAGAATACTATAAAAGCTGAATATTTTGCCACCATTGTAAAGCTTTGCTGTTTTCACTATACTCCAGTATATATCTGTTTTTTTTTTCGCATTTTAATTTCAATTTCCACATCTGGCTAGCCAGTTCGTTACAATTATTAATTTGTTTACTTTAAATGTAGATTTGTGATTAAATTAACTTGTCCTAAAAGAAACCTAGATGGCATAATAAGTCATTTAATAATGAAGAAAATATTCGAAATTTCTACAATCTAATATTATTTAAAACTATTTAATACAACTTTTTACTTGTCTAATTTTATTATAAATATTATAACTACAAACTAAGTAATTGAATAATTGTATATACATATATATATATATATATATATATATATATGTATATATATATATATATATATATATGTGTGTGTGTGTGTGTGTATGTTCATAATGTATAAACGTTGACTGCACCACAACAACTGTTGTGTTTTGGCACCACTTGATAGTTACTCATCAGACAGTGAAACATATTTCACTTAGGAATAGTTATATATAGAAGTTCAAAATTTATGTTTCGATACATAAGAATTTAGATATTGTGCTGCAGTCAACAATGATTTATTATAAAAAGTTATATATATATATATATATATATATATATATAGAGAGAGAGAGAGAGAGAGAGAGAGATTTGTCCATAACAGGCGAGGATAATTTTACAAGATCAACTTATTTTAATTATTATTTGTCATATCTGTATAAAGAGCTCAAGGGATGTTATCCAGAGCAATATTATAATTATAAAGAAAAACACAACACGTAATTTAGATTAGTTATAAAATAATTCAAATTATTATAAAAAATAAACTACATGACGTTCGGAATTTTCCTTTATAATTATATATATATAATACAACTTATATATATATATATATATATATATATATATATATATATATATATATATATGAGTGTGTGTGTGTACATAGAACATCATCTTTCACTGCTCCTATCAGTCGATTTATATGTTCCCATAGTATCTTTCAGAAATGTCAGCTTCCCACACGCCATGCACACACACACACAGATATATATATATATATATATATATATATATATATATATACGTATGTATATATATATATATATATATACATTAGCGTCTAAGAGACAGATACAGCGACATAGAGAGAACAATTCATGTCTCCTAACATTACTTCAATAACTATAATATATAATGCAATTTTTCTACACCTATTATCATCAGAAAATAATGTCCGATTTAATATCTCTTCTCATATATTAGTATAATAAAATGTAGAAAAGTATATTACACATTTATCTCGTCTGATGCGCCATGTTCTTAATTCTTTATCAATCTCGTTCAGGATTAAATTAAATTATTATATAGCCATCATCTAGAAATATTAGCCTTTACTATTTTTTGCAAAGTTTAAGATCGTTCATAATGTTTTTCAAACGGCAGCCAGTACTAGAATAATATGACACTAAGGATCCATGGTGTTTGTTCTGAGGTTTCGCAGTAGATATAAGAATCCTGAAAACGAAAATGGTAGAGGATGTCTATCAGCAATTGAGTGTCTACATGTGTAAACAATAGTTAAAAAATACTATATCAATATGCTAAACAAGCGTCTCAGTTAAAGTATTTTAAAAAAAGTCGCAAATTGAAGAAACACGATAAACCTATTACACATGAACCCGATAAATCTATTCCACATGAACTGAAAGTGTTCGATAGTTTGAAGAATATTCGATGAAGTTTATCCGGAATTACAATTAGAGCTTTCTTGATGGAAAGTGACTTGTGATGCGAAGAGAATCATTTAAGACAATCATAAATGAACAATGGCTTTTTCATTATGAAGGCTCTAAAAAGTTTTCAAATGAAATATGGCCAAGAAAATTATGATGATTTTGTAAAGGTATTGCCTTCATTCGATTTTCAGAAATCTACCCATAATATCTCACCCGAACTTTACAGCAAGCAGTACGATGCAAGGCACATTCAAATTAGTAGAATTTGAACGGCACTTGTTAACTGTCGAGATGAAATACTGACTCATGAAAACGCTCAATCACGCTTTGACCGGATGACTATGCAGAAACTCACTGAATTGGGATAAGAGATGTTAACACATTCACCATTTTCTTCTGATCTGGCTCTCATTGACAATTTACAATTTACAATTTATTAGGTCAAAATACAAAATGTATTTAGGTCAAATTTATTAGGTTAAAACAAAAAATGATTAAAAAAGAAACACTCTCTTACACAAAAGAAAACAAAACATTCTTTATAAGTGGTAAAAACATCAATAAACTTCTAAGATTATGTCAAAAATATATAATTTACCGGGTTTAAACTTAATTGATGTAATCATTGTCTAGTTACATTAATTTAGTCATAAATTTATTCAAGTAACGAATGATTGTTGTCCGAAAATCTAACAGATATACGCATAGTAAATTCAAAAGCACATCGATGCAACACTTCCGCACAAATAGACACATGCACATAGACATATTTGTCATTGTCTAAGCGTTAATCTATTGCGCACAAGTATTACTTATTTATAGCATGAAATTTAGAATAAATCTTTTTCTTTAACAAAGAGTTGAACTTTCTACAATATTCCACCGTATTTCAAAATTGTTAAAAATGTGTAATACATGGTTTCGTGATTACCACATGATTACCACATGTTCCAGACTGGTTGTTCTCTGATTTCTTCCGCGCATACGTTGTTTCTTAAGATCCGTGAAAGTGAGGATGGGTACAATTCAGTCGATGGAGTGTTGAATTTGGCGTCGGAGTAGAAGAATAGTTGCCACAGCATCAAAGAAATGAAGAAAAGTGTTTGTTATAAACAGTAACAAAAATTTATTTACAATGCCATACAATAATTTCTTATCAAGTTAAAACAAACACTGCGAAGTGAAGGGTGAATGTAGTTGACTGTCTGAAAATTATTTGAGGTTTTGCAAGAATTTCTAAATTAATGTTTGTCAAAGGGAGAAAAAAATTAATAAAACTATTACTTTTCGGTTCTGTTTTTTTCACACTATACTGTATATTCAGCGATTTAGTGGTGGTAAAATGTAAAGGGGAAAGAGCCATTTTCAATATGTCAGTTGAAGAAATTGTGTTTCTGTATATATATATATATATATATATATATATATATATAATGGCTGTATCATTTGAGGATTACAAAAATGTGGATTTCTATTTTCCTATTGGGTAAACTCTACAAAAATAATTCCTGCATTTTTAGCTACGTTCCTCTATGAATATAAAATATACGAATACATATGTGTGTGTCTATGTGACCGTAAATATATATATATATATATATATATATATATATATATATATATATATACACAAAAATCTAGAGTGAGCCAAAACCTACCGCGGTTTCACAGTACGGATGATTTGTACCCGCAGAAATTACAAATGGCTTTAAAAAGGACAGGCGTCATATTATTTAAACCCAAACCCGAGGAATCTTTCGGCCAACACTTATCAAGGGTTCACGTTGGCTTTAATTTTAAGGGGAACAAGGAAAAGGACAAGGCAAAATAAATTACTTACAATGCTTGGTGACGATGGAACTCGTTTAAAAATAAATTTATTGAAAAAACCCATAAAATGTAAGGGGGTGTGTAAATATATAATTCCACAAGAGTGTTTAAAAGTGAAAAAATGTTACACTCACAGACTCACCAGCAATAGTAAGGAGCGTAAAAACCGCTCTTTCTGTCTGCACAGGCTCGGCTGTTGAATTTTCAAGCAAATTGAATCCTATGCAAATCCTATGTATGCTGCATAACAACAACATTTAAACTGATATACAATTGAACTTTTCCATTCAATATAATTTCTGTTGGAAATACATCAGTGTATTTTGCTTACTTGAAATTGTAAATTTATTTATTTAGCTTTCAATTGAAACTAGGACAAAACAATTCAAGAGATCTTTTTATATTTAAATATTCAATTTAAAAGTTAGTTATTGAAAATGAGTGAAGATACCTAAATAGTAGAGAGAGAAAGTAAGAGAGTGTAATGAGATGCAATGATATATTGTATGGTTATATATTTAAATACGACACAAGGGCCTTCAAATTCATCAAACTCAATTAATTATGTAGAGTTCTCAAAGATCAGAAATTCGCTTATATACATGTACACTGACATACAACAAGCACACGTGCTGCATATGTGTGCATCTCTATGTATGTATGTATGTATGTGATTAATAAAACTTTAAATTTAGTTGTAAAATTTGTTTATAAAATATATCTCTGCATAAGGTCAAATTAACATTCTACAGAACTAGAAAGGGAAAGGCTAACTACACAAACGTTGCTTATAAATAGACCTCACTTTTACCTGGAAAACGAACTTCAAGCCAAGATGTGTTACAATTTACCTGCAATAAACCATCCGGGTAAACAAGAACCATTACCAGTTATTTATTTAAGTCAATTACTGCTAAATTTATGCACATACGAGAAATGTAAGCAATTAAATTTTGAGCTGCATTAACAAATATATATATATATATATATATATATATATATTGTAATAGTTGTTACAATGGTTTATAAATTCATAGTATCACTACACAAAAAGTTTCGCGTTTCAAAGCTGACCATGTGTCTTGGTCGCTTCTTCTTGGGGTGATCAAGTTGGTATGAAAATTATCTGGTTGTAAAGACCGTTTATTTGTGGTGGATTTGTTTTTTTTTTTAGGTGAATGTGAGGTTGGTATGTAATTTGTATTCTGTTGAAATTATTAACGTCTTAGGGTTAGTTGTTTGGGGGAGGTGTCTAAGTTCAGGATGGGTTTTCCTATTTATCTTGTCTGGGTGTAGCCTGATTGGGCCGTGTGTGTTGTTAATTGGTTTAGGGGTTGGTATGTGTTGTTTTGTTACTGGGCTGGTTGCTTCCTCGTTTAATTTTGGTTATTTTGTATTGGGGTATGTGTTTTTTGTTTTTTGCAGTGTCGATATTTTATTTTATTTTTCTACTATTTTCTACGTTTGTATCGAGCATTCTTTATAAAAGTAAGTGCATGAACAACAGGTTAAAAAACCTACGAGTTCTACAATTTAGTTACAATATATATATATATATATATATATATATATATATCAGTTAAATGCCGTACGGAAT